>JAWZYV010000323.1:1200000-1800000 GCA_038373885.1 Cheiracanthium punctorium
CGTTATTTCTGTTCGATTCAAGCCCCAAGACGTTAAAAATGAAAATGAAAAATGAAAGTGATGAGATGAAATTCAACTTAAACAATAGCCGTGAAACTTTCAAAAGTCTGAATAGTTTTTGAGATCTTGAAAGAAAAAAAAATTGTTTACACAGAACGTAAAAATCACTTAAAGAAATGAAAGGAAATTTAGAAACATCATAGGTTGTGACTGAACTTACCCTTACTTTATGTAAATTCGATATGCATCGAATTTACATAATAATTTTTAAACAGATTTTGGCGAAATTTGTGTAGATTTCTATCACGCTAAGTAATTGTCAAGTTTTGCAATTTTCGGCGATATATTGCTAAATTCGGCAAAAAAATGAGTCTTTGGTTTATTATTCAGTGGAACTTGAATGATCAATAATGCATGATTGAATGTAGCAAATAAACATGCAAAGAAATTAAAATTTTGATTATTTAATTATGGAACATCAGTTCTAACGTAAATTAATTGTTAACATAATTACGCATTCAAGAAAAGCAGATTTTCTGAAATGCGTAACTTTGCCCATTAAAGAAGGGCAGTTCTCCATGAAAAAGGTAGCATTTATATGAACGCTATTCTTCGTTCCTACTTGATCCAGCACGTGCCAAATTAAGAAAAGCACCATTGTTCCAAGTGTTTAACGATTTAAAGTTCAGGCACCATTTGATTCTTCTGAATATATCATAAAAGGTTTTGTCGTGCTTTTAGTGTTTCTTCCTATTTTTTAAGAAAAAATAATAATAATTTTCCTTGGGAAAAAAAAAAGAACGGACACTCCGCTAATACACTATATTAAAGCAATTTTCTGAATTTTCTCTACCTTTAAAGATACACGCGCCACATTTTTGAGTTTTAATTAACGAGCGTAAAAAGTCATGAAACTTCAAGAGAAATCAAAGATCAGAGAATCTTCCAAAGAATGACTCATATCAACTTCAAAAGAAATAATTTTCCCTACAAATCTATAAACAATTAAAATTCAATCATGAAAAAAAAAAAACTCGGGGAAATCTAAATGCTGAAAAGACTTAAAAAGGTTCAAATTCATATTACATATAATATAATGTGTGTGTGTGTGTAAGTTTTGAAATGGTTATATATGCCGCAATTTTTTTCTTTTTGTTGGTTCTGTTCATAGTTAGAGCAAGTCACGAGCCAAATTAAACTAGTACAAAATTCGTAAGTAAATAGTACATCAAAAAGCCCGACATGTTTCCTATGTACTTATTGCTGCGTAATTAGCATTTCATTAATGAATAAGGAAACGTCTAAGTTCTCTTGAAAAACGTCTGCCCATTAATTTGTTAAGATATCATCTACGCATCTTTTTTCTAGGATATACATACATTCAACATGACCGTGCTGCAATCATTACCAAACCTACATAGAATCCCCCCTCGGGCGGAACAATACACTAAAATATCAACTTATCCGTAACATGCAAAAACACCGCCGGAAATTCTGCTCCTTCAATCATTTCCACACTTTTAATTAGATTCATTTAATTTCACGGTCAAGGCCGACAGGCGCAAACAGCTCTTCCCCAAACTTATTAAATTCTTCCATTATTGATCTTAACTCTTGCGGAAAGGGAAGATATAGAATCAGAATTACAGAATCGAACATCACCTGAATGGAGAGGACCTGAAAATTCTAAATATCTCTCTTTCTCGTACCGCCACACACACTTAGAGACACAAATGAAGCAGCCTAGGAGTAACAGTTTCCGTGAACTTGACCCCTTTAGAGGCCAAAGATGCTGGCGCAAGACGTGCACAACATCTGTAACGAAGGAGCACACTTCCTTTTAAGTGTATTGACACAACAAATGGATTCTACGTGGTGAAACACACAGAGATTCTTTGTGCAGCCGACACAGTTTTTTGCAACAATTTTTAAAACATTTTTCTTTCTAGGAAATATTTTAATTTCTTGCAGCACGGCTGTGGGGTTAAAGTAAAGATGTTCCTCAGAGTACATTTTGTACCATAAACTTATTTATTAGTCATCTTTTAGATAGGGTTAATCCATTTTTCGAAGAAAAAACGTTCACACTGAAAAAAAGTTTTATTGATTTAAAAAAATTTTGATTGGCTATGTTTCAAAGAAACAGTTTTGCTAAATCAACAAAATTTTTATTAATTCAACCCAAATACTTTGTTAATTTAATAAAAAAAATTGTAAAAACGATCACAATTTTTGGCTGAATTAGAGTCAAGCAAATTGTTATCGAATCAACAAAGTTTTGTTTAACTCTTTATACGCGGTGTCCTCGCCGTGAGGACACCAAACTCTTGACGTTTTGACTGTTGCCAGTCACGAAGAATAGATTTGACTTCTTTAAAAATAGTTGCGGGTGACATAGTTCCACGAGAATCTTTTACTTTTTAGCACGTCATTTCCCATAAAAAAAGGCGATTTTTTTCAACGACAGCTGGCTGTGCTCGCGCACAGCCAGCTGTCGTCAAAAAAGGGTCTCTAGATCTGTGGCACGCGATGAACGTTTCGATCGTCCGCCATCTTGCTGGTAGTTAAGTCGAGCGATTGGGAAAGGGTTGCGCCTCAAAGGGTTAATTCACTAAACATTTTTTTCCAGTGTGAACGTTTTTTCAGTGTGACAAGCATAATGATTTTGAAATGTAGGGAAGAGAAATCTTCTTCTGATCACTTTTCCTCGATTTTCAACCTTAAATCTCATTTGTCCCAGAATACAAGCATCCTCAATTACAAACATATGCAGGAAAGCCAACATTCAGGATTATTGTGACTGAATGTGTGTTTTGTAGAAAGCAGGGATTCATTAAATATATATGTTTTAAACACTAAAGCAGAATTTTATGAAAGCTACCTCATAAAATAAATAAATATTTGTAAAGTTTTCTTTGAATATTAGTAAAAGAAGTCAGCCAAGATTGCACAATCCATATCACAAATGCACGTATTTGAATACCGCTACCATCTGTTTAAAAATAAAGCAACTCCAAATTAAGTTAAAAATAGTCTGGTATTGTCAGTTTCTGGGTCAGTCTTGTATTGTCAGTATTGCGAGTCTTTGTTAATAATTATAATTTAATAACATTTTACAAGATTCTACAGCTAATTATATCTTAAAATTTAAAACATATATTTATGATAAACAGTTTATCATTAACGTTTAATAAAATTGCTGGTAGTACTTATGGTTATTGCGTGTGTTGTGTGAATTAGTTTGCGTATTAGCGTACTGTCATTTTAACTACTCATTTTAAGCCATAGAAATTATCGTAATAATATTTTTAAACAATTTTTTATAATAACATGTCGCAATTTTCACTTTTTTATTAAACCATTTATCGTTAAAAAAAGACTGGCAATTTTAAGGAATTTACGCAATAATGAATTAACGAAGAAAATTCTTTTCTTTTTAAAACGGCCAAAACATGACTAGTCGAATTGACACAAAATCCGGAAACCAGATTACTGGTATTACTTGAAATTTAGCTTTTGAACACTTCAACTGATGTTTGATGAAGTTCATTAAAAGCATGCTTGTGTTTGTGGTACAGTAAGTAAATCTATTTCACCTAAGACTTAAGGATAAAATACGCATTTGTGATACGGTTTTGATGTTAGTTAATACTTTTGAAATAATGTATATGTATAGTTTCATGTATTTGAAATAAAAAAATATATATAGTGAATTTTAGAGATACACTGAATCCACGCATTGATCAAATAATTCTGATGTGCTGACTTGAATGTTCTATAAAGAAAATTTACTGTTTTATTCCGTTTCTTTTGTTAAGGTTAAAAGGAATGATAAAGAAGCATGAGGCCATATGGGGGGGAGTAGTCATAAAACAAATAAATCTTAAACAAACGAAAGAAGCAATTGTAAGCTGGTGAATTTTTCCTTGTAATAACTGCACGTACACATGTATCATACTTTTTCGCGTTTACCAACCGATTGTTTCGAATTTTACCTGTTTTCGAAATCTTTTCCAAAGAAAAAAAATAAACAAATTTAGTTCAACTTCCTTATAATTCCACCAGTTTCTTTATTTCTAAAACAACCTTAAAATTTCTATTATTTTTTTTTACCGGAACTCTGTTAATAGTTTAATTTATACTGCGCCAATTTTTTGGAATGCGGAAACCTATTAATAATTTCTCAGAATTATCTGTGTCAGGGCAAAGAAGATTTTTATCTTTTCAGACAGCAATAATATTCGTTTTAATAATAATTTTAATGTCGGAAGAACCCAGAAATAACTTTATTTATACGTTGATACGCGACACAAGAAAATGGTTCCCAAGAGAAAATTTGAAGGACTTCAGTAAATGCATCATTAATCGGAAGAAGTCTCGTTGGTTGTTGATCCAGAAAGGAGCCGAGCATAAATTAATCTGATTGTGAAAAAGCACTATAGTCCTATTTTTTATTTCAAAGATACAAGTAGGGGTGGACGTGATTCGGATACAATACTGTCTTGTCTCGTTAGCCAGCTGCAAATATTTGCCTGTCGTCTCTCATAAAAGCTGTATATTTGTGTCTCGTCTTCTCTCGCATCCATCTGTTTATATAAAATTGAAATTGCTGTACTTTTTCAATTCATTTAATTAAAACTACGCCTTAATACAAATAAAGTTTAATGTAAATATTACTTGAAATTCTCGTGTTTAAGAATTAAAGCAATAAAAAATAACTGTATTTCATACAGTTATTTTTTAGTACATTTTTTTTCTTTTTCTTTTTTTTACAAATTTAGGTGTAAGGCATGAGATTCAAATCTCATCTGGAGAAAACTAAACTGCGGAATTATTAGTAATGTTAAAGAATACAATTACGAAAGCCTAACCAGCGTCCTCAAAACTAACCAAATATTTCATTTAAAAATTCTGAATAAAAAAAATAAATAAAACACGAACAAAGAATTCTTAGTAAAAATATAAAATAAGACAATCACAACTTGTACGTAAAAAAAACTGTATATAAATAGATAAAGAGAAATAGAAATAAATGAAATAAATACAAGACCCTATTCTTTCAGTCATCAGAAATTCCCGCTTTGTTGAAGGAATTCCCGAACAACTATTTATTTGTATCCTAAATATTTTGACAACGTATTATTCAAATTCATATTGTTACATAGCGTCATTAAGCTTTTAACGCTAGAATTCTTTAAAAATGCATATAACGGTATAGTTAGTATTATTAACGCAATAATCCCCAACTGAATAATAAAAAAAAGTTGATGACCTCAAATTAATAAGCAAGATCGTTCAAGTGACTAGCTCCATTAAAAATTTCCAAAATACCTTCATGTCATATGGTTAATGGGTTAATTCTAATTCTGATTTACATTATACTCAAAAGTTTCCTATCTCATAATTTAGGATGAGCTCAAATTTGTCCAGAAAAAAAAAACTTTTAGAATAAGTTCAATAATTAATTAGTTATTTCAGAAACAGCTATAAATAATTATGAACTTATTCTGTATATCCCTTTATATTTTCAGTTACAAACCTACATCCAGCAGGTTATCTAAACGATCTTTTTGTATTAGCATTCACACAGGCTGGCTTAATATATGCCTGTTCAGAAATTTGAAAATGTAATTCTGTTAAACATTAGTAGTAGCAAATAATTTATTTAATAATCTTTGAGCATTTTGTTTAATTTTGTATACTGAAATAGAAGACACTAAAACTATTTTGTTTATTTATGATAAAATATGTAATTGCTCATACCTTGATCCATTAGTTCTCGTACTCATAAAGCCTTTAATATTTTTCCTGCTCGGTATTGATCTTTCTATTATAGAAATATAGTATTCGAGAGGGTAAAAAAAAGTCTTCACGCACGAGTTCAGTACATTACACGACAAGATATTAAAAAAAAAAATCTTCTGTTCTGTTATAACATGGTCATGAAAGAAACAATCTGTCATTACCCAATGCTTTATTTTTCTAATACTCGCTCAGTTAGCATTAACCTTTCGATCTTGGGCTGGTCGAGCTAATCGAAAAGTAAAATAATTCGGTGACTCCTTCAGATGTATAATTAAAGTTGCTTTACTTTTAACATATTTAAAGTGTAACAACATGAATCTGTCTGCACGTTTTCAACGTTCCATCTAATTACAGATACTCATATAGTTAGAAACCTGATAAGAAAATTGAGTTACATTTTCTCCGATTCAAAAATTAAAGAACAAGTCTCTTTTTATTTTCCCTTTTTCTCTCTCTCTCTCTTCTTTAAAAAGAACGTGACCATTCGATAATTTTCTACTCTGTTTTTACAACAGTAACAGTCGATTATTAAAGGTGAAGTTTGAAGTAGTGGGTCAGATCTATTATCAGATCTCAAGAGAATGGCAAAACCGTTTGATACAAGGAGGCAAAAAAGAAAAGTGGAGTGTTTTGAATACAATGCATAAATTATGATAGAATGGTAATAGCATTCGCTTAAGCATGTTTAATAACCCTTCACATTTTGTTTTATGCTTAATGATAAATAATCAGTTTGCGAGACAAAGTATTAGGTAATTATTTTTAACATTAAACGGTTTTTCTTGTTTAGTGTAATATTTTATGCAAATACAGAAGAAATGTATCTAATATTAAATCTATTAACATATCGGTATTTGTTACATTAAAATTTTTGCTGACACATTAACTATAATACACCTCATTCTAAGAATTAGATATCTGAATTAGATAGCTAAACAAATATAAAGCCTTTATGCAATTATATGCCTGTATATAGGCTAATTTACATAAAAGTACAAATTAAATCGCATACCAAACCACGTAACGAATTATTGTAAGAAAATCGTGAAATTATCCAATCTAGAGCTAATCGGTTTTTGAAAAATATTATAAAGTTACATTATGTATTGACTTCCTCAGGTTAAAAAAAAATCTGCCTGGTGAAGAGTCTAATTGCTAATTACAGTTAAAACAGTAAAATTGAATTATGATGATTTTAATGAACATATTTAAGTAATAAAATTCATTTTAAACAACTATAAAGGAAGAATTACGCATAAATGAACGCATAGAAGGAAGAATTACGCATATTTTCCGTGAAATGAGTTGCCAAACTGTTGCCAATCGTATTCAAAACCATTAATAATTTCATATGCCCGGCATTTCTCTTGGTAAAAAAATCGCTCGTCTTGGCGGACCGCCCGGATAATACGTAAGTACCGAGAATTTTTTATTTCTGTCTAAGACAATAATTTTTTATTACGGGTGCTATTTCGCTCAATCCCAGAATTTTTTTCTACACGATCTTGTAGACAGGTTTTGTAGATATGAACTGTCATGGTGACGATCTTTTCAAATGTGTTTGCCAGATAACGAGTAGGGGGGAGGAGTTAGTAAAATGTTTAAAGTCGCAGATGGTTTGCAATTTCTTATAATGAATCGCTAAATTTGGTGCCAAAACGCTGCAATTTATTATGAAAATATTACGAGTATAGTTAGAAAATGCCTTGCGAATATTGTAAAACAGTTTTGGTAGGCGATTTTAATATAGATTTCAATTCCGAAGAAGTGTTTTATGGAACAAGGAAGAAAACACGGCACTCTCATGAATTATGATGCCCATTCCAAACAGTATTTAAAATGGTAGAGGATACTTGGAATATGCCTGGTGAAGGTTGTGAGCAGTTTCAGTAGGCGATTTTAAGATAGATTTCAAATCCAAATATGTGTTTTATGCTACAAGAAAGATTCCGATTTTAACGTCCCCACTCATGCCCACCTAAAAAATCGCCGCAATTTGGCGAGCTCTGCAGTCATTGGCCTCTAGGAGTTATGCACAAGTTTCAACGTTCCCTAAAGAACAAGATGAAAACTAAAGTGAACAAATTAGCGATAAACGCTCCAGTTAAGGAATTTGAAGACACTTAAACTACATTAATTGGCGACCCAAAATAAATAAATAAGTAACTGTTTGCTGTATTTAATGTTGTTCCAAATCGCCATTTTACTGGTAAATTACGGTTGCCACATAGATACAAAAAATCGTCATGGTAACTGCTTATGTTTAATTATCGCCACCTTGGCGAGAGTCGGGGCGTTAAAGTAGGGATCAACCCAAGAGAGACAAATACGGCACACTCATGGATTATGATGCACATTCGAAATAATATTTAAAACGGTGAAGTATAGTTGGAATATACTTGGCGAAGATTGTAAAATGGCTTTAGTAGGTGATGTTAAGATGAATTTCGATTCCAAAAATGGGTTTATGGAACAAGGAAGAAAAATACGCCACACTCATGAATAATGATATACTTTCAAGGAAGAAAATGGTCACGACGCATAAATTATAATACGCTTTTAATATACAGCACTTTAGTGTGCATTTTAAATCTGAAAGCGTTTCAGATTTTCTTACCTTTCTTAGTATTTTATTCAAAATATAGTTCAAATTTTGTTTAAAATAGTCAAGAAGACTTTTTATGTGACGAACTGGACAAAATTCGTCCGGTTTTTATTCAAAACAGAGGAAAACAACCAAGAGAAAGAAATTATGTCAAAAGAATCGAGTATGAAACGATTTGTAGCTGAAACTTCTCTGCATTTTTACAACGAGCAGCTGTGAGAAGCAAGATCGTACAACAGTGGCGTAGCCAGAAATTTTTCATTGAGGAGGGGAGAGGGTTACGACTACTGCAACTTGCATACATGTGTAGGTGTGTGTGATAACGGAGCGAAGCATATACATTTTGTATGGCAAAAAATTCCTCATTGGGGGGGGGGGGTATGCCCCCCCTACCCCTTGGCTACGCCACTGTCGTACAAAAAGATTAAATAAATACAAATGGCAAAAATGTCACCTGTATTAAGCAGCACGAAAGTGTAAAGTTATTCAACCGATAAAAAAATAGGGATTTTTTCATAACATCTATCAACAACATATACTTTTTTAAATAAAACGAAAGACTTGTTTGTTTGCAAAGTATTTGCATAGTGTTGAAATAGTGTTCGGTGCACATCAGTTGCCACTGTCAAATCATCTTTTACAAAAGATAAGCAGAACGATATTAAAAATTTTCTACTAACTCATCAATATTCCTCTTTAATAATGTATAATGTCACATAGAACCTTAAAGGGGAGAAAAAGAAAAAATACGCAATCCGGCTGCAAATCTATGCAACTAAATTAACAGGCTGCATGAATTTGTAGGCATCGAATTCTTTTAAATATCCAAATGTTTTTTTGAAATTATCTAATGTCAATTTTTGTCGGTTTTAAAAGTAGATACTAATTTAAAGTATTCCATATTTCTTACGCAAAGTTTAATTGATAATGCATGAGCTCATGGATTAATTTTCCCAATGGAAAAAGCCCCTTATGAAAATGATGTTAAACAATCCATTTTAAAATCCCTGCACTGCAATCTAACCCAAAACTGTGTTCTCACATAAAGAAATAATATGTATTTAATACATTTTTTAAAAATATTTATTGTAATCTTTAGGGATGGACGCGAGACGACTTTTTGCGAGACGAGACAGAGATTTACAGCTTTTTTGCGAGACGAGACAAACATTTTTAACATTATGATATAGGGATTTTTGCGAGACGAGACAAGCTTTTAGGCTGTTTTGCGAGACGCGAGACACCAATTTTTCGTCTCGCGTCCATCCCTAGTAATCTTACCTGCTTCTCTCCTGTCTCGATATTTTTAACCTAATTACAACTCAAATTTTTTTTAGAATATTTCTCAGTTTCAGGGGCGTAGCCACGGGGGGGGGGTCATAACCCCCCCCCATGAGAAATTTTTTGCCATACAAAATGCATATTCTTCACTACATTATCACACACACGATCACACACACGCATACATATATATGAGTTGTAGTAGTCGTAACCCCCCCCCCATGAAAAATTTCTGGCTACGCCCCTGCTCAGTTTAAAATATTTCCTTTTTATTATCTCAAATAAGTTATTCGACCAAACATATTTTTGCGTAACTGGACACTTGGGCTGCAGATTTTTATTTTTAGCCGAAGCAGTATTTACAATCAAGAATTCTGAGAAATTTTCAGATGGCGATGAAATAATTTTAATAGCGAAAAAAAAAGAAAGAAATCGGCAATGCAAATAGCATTTTCAAAATGAAAGATGGGAAATAAAAATAAGAAGAAAAATAAAATAAAGCAATTCATCGGCACTTACCGAGCTTTATTTGACAGTGAAGAGCTGTTGCGACAATAAGTGAGTTAGTTAGACAACTCTTTAGGTCTTTTATGAGAGGCTAGCGTGATTGCGAAACGGGAAATCGTTTTCAACAGAGCAATTTGTTACACGATTTTTTTTTCTTACCATCCACGATTTCATACTTAAACATCCTTCCTGGCGGCAGGTCATGCAATTTATGGTTATATAATAAAAATTAATTATTTCATCCATTTATAATATTGGTAAACCTTGCATTTAAAATTAACATTATTAAATTAATTATTTGGTTCATCTTATTTACCAAAGTATAATTGAAATATGCTCTGTACTATAAATGCAGCATACATTTCAGCAATTAAAGAGTGTTTAAATGGTCTTGAATAATAGGTGTTTATGCAGTTTTAATATTCGAACCGGCTGCTTCCAAAAAATAAAATAAAATAAAATAAAATAAAAATAAAAATAATGTGTAACACTGTAGCGCAGAGTTATCAAAAAATTATCTGTTGATGACTCTGGGTGATAGATATTTAAATATTCCGAGTTTTATAAATTACTGAATTTGATTCTTCAATAATTGCACAGTTAATTATCAGTAAAAATTATCCAAATTAAATAAAATTTCAATTGCACCATCATTTTAGAACATCTCCATATTGAGCTCCACTAACAAACAAAAAAAGTAATTTTATAGCTATTTATTTATTTTTGACTGCATTAAACTTGTCGATTTTTCTAACCTTGGATCAAAAATATCGAAAACATAGTCTTTTAAAAGAAAGTAAATTTTACTCTAGTAACTGTTATTATTTTAACTATGTTTTAAATAAATATTTTATAGATTTTAAATTATATAAATAAATATATTATTTTAAATAAAAACTATTAAAAGAAATAATACAGTGGTGTTTAAAAAATAAATAAAGTCTCATGTCTTGACAAAGATTTACTTTATGCAAAAATAACTTTATTAGCAATGAAGTGAAAAGCTGATGTTCTAAATAATTCTCAATAAAGTTTAAAATTAATACGATTCTTACATCTTAAAACTGAGCAAATTAGAGAATCATTGAACCTTATCTGAACTTATGCGTTTGCCAGAAGAACGCAGCTTATGCTAACCAAGAGTTGTTTAGTGCTCTTTGTATGTACCCTTGTCGGATTTTCATCGCAAGATAACTGGAACTTATGAATATTGGTACCCATTAGAATCAGCTTACTACTGGATAGGACTTTCAGCACACAAGAATATTCAGATTGGGATCGGCTTGACTATTTTGTAGTTATCTGAGTAGTTGGGACCCCCTACATTCCGACAAAATACTGGTAACCCGGCGTCAAAATATTAGATTTTTCTTTTCTTTTTTTTTTTCTCAGACTGTTTACTTCTTTGACTGTTTGCAGGAAGCACTTAACAGTATATTGGTATAGATAGAATTAGTCTTCGGGGAAGACTGAAATTTAAATGCAATTATCCTAATTTAGTACTGTCATTTCTTTATGTGTTCTACCTACGTTACGTCTTATCGACCGCAAAATATTTGTTCGTATTCTTTTTTCTTTCGCTCTTCTTATTGCCTATTAACGTCCTCGTTTACTTGTATCGATTGCGTACGCCTGAACATTTCTGCTAATTCCTCCAAAACGTGAGGTATTAACGGGAACACGCAACGTATATTTACCAAAATTAAATTTTGTGAATAACAACCACTATTCCGTAAGAGGCCATTGATTAGCTAGCTACTCGATTGCCGTGCCCTCTCAGAAGGATGTTTACTTTATTTTTATTACTGTGGGGGTGGTATTTTCAGATGCAGCCCTATTGTTTTTTCGATTATGAAAAGATCGCAATTCGAAATCGTGACATGTTATATCCGTATTAGTGTCGAGGTCGTGTATGGTTACATGTTAAATGTCGGTTTTTTATTTATTCATTTATTTTTTACAAAAACTTAAGTAATTTGTATGTAATTTTAACTAACTTTAATCAAAATATTATTTCGTTTTGCAGTTACAAAAACGCTCTTTCATTATTTTTAATTTCATACAAACACAAAATACATATATTTTAACATACCAAATACAGGGTGGCCCAGCGGGTAATGTTTGAAACAAATGAAAAAATAAAAACAAATAAGAGACATGAGAAGAATTTAATGACGTTTATTGAATGGACATATTGGGCAATTAATGATAAAGAGGTTCGAAGTGCCCGCCATCTTTAACAAGGGCAGCAGTTAGGCGGTTCTGGAATCCAACCATTACTCGTGAGCAGGCCTCACTGTCAATCGTGTCGACAGCAGTTGTAATGGCGGTTTTCAGTTCTAGAAGGTTCGTAGGACTTGTCTGCCACACTTTGCTCTTCAAATAACCCCATAAGTAGTAATCGCAGGGGTTCAGATCTGGTGAACATGGGGGCCATTCGAGACCACCTTGGAAGTGCGATGGGTAATCTAACCCAATGATTCGATCGCGAAAATGCTCATTGAGCACCTCGAAAACATCCGCCATACGATGTGGTCTTGCTCCATCCTGCATAAACAAATGACCTTGGACCAAGTCATGACCATGAAGAAAAGGGATGAACTCCTCGTCCAGGAACATTCTGTATTTCGCCGCGCTTAGAGTTCCATCGATGAAAATAGGGCCAAACACACCATGCGAGGATATTGCACACCACACAAGAAATTTTTTCGGGTGGAGGCTTCGGACAACAGTGATCTCCGGCCTTTCTCTGCCCCAGTAACGATAATTCTGTCTGTTCAGATGGCCATCCAAACTGAAGTAGGCCTCATCTGAAAACCAAATTTTCTTTACATCGATTTCACCTGTTTGAAGTTTTTCAAGCATAAGCTGTGCAAACTCAGATCGTCTTTGAGTATGGTCTTCGTTGAGAGGTTGGGTTACTTGAATTTTGTAAGGCGACAATTGGAGCTCTTTCATTATTCGCTGAAGTGATGTACGCTTTATTCCCAACATTTCTGCTGCTCTCCTTACAGATCGGCAGCGAAAAAGTCGTCGACGACCTGTTTTGCACCGTCTGTGACCACAGTAGCAGTGGCTGTAGCCATAGCTTTTTTATCGTCTTCCACCGATCCAGTACGTTTGAACTTGGCATACAGTCTACAGGGAAGAGGATTGAAACACATTTTTCAGAACAAACATGGAAGCAAAAAGGAAAACATTTGTACTGTAAAACGCACAAAATGATTCACCTTTCCATAGTCCTTTTGCTTGGTCAATTCTTGTTCTGGAACTTCGCCTGCCATGCTCGTTGAACTGCCTTCACATTTTCATCACATCTGGCCATTTGTAGCACAATAAAGACGCAAACATCCGTCGAATATTTGTTCGTTTTTACTAACGAGAATCACACGCTAAAGCGCATTGCAGACTGAAGGAGCATCACATTTACCATTGCCCACTCACCGGAGCATGCGCACCAAGTTTGGCTTCACTCACGTGCACCTAGCGCTATCTATTGGACTTTCAAACACTTTTCAAACATTCAAACAACATTCAAGAAATTCATTTCAAACACTTTTTCAAACATTACCCGCTGGGCCACCCAGTATGTTGTATAAATTATTTATCAAGACTTGTTTCAAAATAGCTTTTTTCACCAAATGTTAGAAAGTGATTGCGTTGACAGCTGTAAACATCCAATTTAAGTGGCGAGATTTTTCAGTACGACAAATTAAGGAAAACGTCGACAGTTTAAAAAAATGCAAATGAAATGAAAATTTAAATGAAACATTAAGTAGTCATGCAGTTTAAAATGTTTCTGCATTTGATTTCACAAGCTTGCACAAATACATAAAAAAATAATTAAAAATATTTTATGTAATTTTTAGAAAATATTATAGATTATGTGTGTGTTTTGTTATAAATTTTGTATATGGGACTTTGTACGTCAGCGTTAACATTTTTTATCAAAACATTCTCCGACCATATTTGTAAAATTTACACATTTAAGTGGAGCGGCTTGGATCAGAAACTATTCATGCCTACAGATACAAAAAAAAATATGTATTTTTTGTGCATGTCTGTTTCAGTGTTAAAGAAACTCATGCATTGGAAAAATAATGCATGGGCAACCCATAAACTGTCAAGAAATATAAATGTTTTATTCTGTGAGCATGAGCAGGTGTGCATTATTAATATTATTTATTTATTTATTTATTTATTTTTTTTTTTTGCCTGATTTATTTCATTCTTGCACTAAATGTACATATTGAGATAACACTTTTTAAAAATAAAATCGCATTATAACTAGAAGCTGTTAATGCCAGTAATAAAGTAATTTTATCACTATGTTTTTATCAAATAAAGGGAACAGAAAATGCTTCTTTGTATTACTCGTAAAAAAATCTTTATTGTTGTAGATATATTAACAGTCATCTATTTAAATTTTTGATTAATTTATGCGTACCATATCGTATCGTCCACCTTAAAAAATAAGTGGCTTTTGTAAGACTACGAAATAATTTTAGAATCGTACGCTCTTGTATTTGAAATATGAGTTTTAAAAAAGCTTTGTAAATGTGCAAAGCAAAATAAGGATGAATTATTAACATAAACTATATAAAGATATTTTTAGTGTAACGTAATTCAATTTAATAAATCATTACGTAAATTACAAAAGAATTATTCTAAATTATGGAAGCAAATGTTCCATTGTTTTGGTCCCACCTACATGATGCTTACAGATTACGGCAGCTATTTAATATTCAGAAAGTAATTTACGATTTATTCTCCCCCTGCACCTATCTTAATAGCCTCTATTTTCTATAGACCTATTTCTTCATGCTAAGAGATAGCTATAGTTATGCAAAATTTTATTTGGTAAACAGCCTAAGTTAATAATAATGAATATTCTAACGTAATTAATAATAATGCATAATTATCAATAACTGGAACAAGAGATGCGAATGAAAAACTCACAAAGCAAGACCGTCTAATTTTCAAGCGTGAAGTCTAGAGAATGACCGATACCTAATATTTAAATCGTTTCTCGTGTATATGCATTTTTAATGAGAAAAAAAAAAGTTTAAAATGAGGTACGATTTGTTTAAATCCTATTTAACCAAAAAAAAAAAAAAAAAAAAAAAAAAAAAATCTTTCAAAAAGACAAAATCTCATCTCCTTTTGTTTTTATAGTTTGGACATTTGTTAAAATAATCCTGTTTGTTAAAATATTTGTTAAAATAATCCTGGTGCTCTAATATATAGCATAAAAATAAAAATTTCATTCATTTACTTTAAAAACGGGAGAAGTCATTGCTGATCATAGATTTTAGGTATGAAATAAGGGAAGTATACATTTTCAAGCCTAAAACAGCAAACCTTTTTCTAATATATATATGCCTTTTTCAAAATGAATCTCTCTTAGCAAATGAACGCATACTAAAATATTTTCTACTCTCCCTGTATACTTAAACATCTATTAATATTATGTTATTAAATAAAATACAGTCGCAGTTAATAGAGATATGCAAAATTTTAGTTTATTTCTCACCCATTCAAGAGCTTAATGCATTTCGGCCGATTAAATATACGATAAATCATAGTGGTCAGCAATAAAATAACGCTTTACTTAACGCTTTAATTTGAAATATTATCTACCTGTAAGTGCGTATCTACAACAATACTCTTAATAGTTAGCTATAGGCCTCCATTAAGAATGGACAACCGGTAAACATTGCAAAGATATTTTATATTTTTGCGCTTTCCTTCAATTTCAAAACTAGGTACATTGTTTTAAAAGGACCACCAAGTCTCTCTGAATTTTACGACGTGCCTTATTTGCTCATTAACGAAAATGAATGCTGAATACTTTTAAATGATAGTTATTAACTGCGCAGTAATGCAGCTCATTATTTATAAAGACAAGAACCAATGGATTTACGAAACAGAATGTCAGATTTTTTTTCTTCCTAATCCAATGACTACATTATGCAACACCTGTATTCCAGGCTTTCTATATACTTTTTAACTACAGCCTTTATGCACACTATGTTTAAGAGACAAGTCCTTCTATTCAAAGTGTAATTTTACCTGCCGCATTTGTGTAAACAGAGCCTTAATCTGTCCCACGCTATTAGAAAAAATAAAGAAAAGAGCAGGTTTTCACAACCAACTGTGCGGCAAGTGCGCTCGCTCTATTACAACCGGAATCATTATGTCAAATTGCGCCTGCGGTTGATGAATGTCACGACCTCTTCTCAAAAAGCACACACAGAGAGACAAAAAAAAAAGTTAGCATAAATAAAATCATCAAGACAAACGTTAAAGTTGTTAAAATTCATTTCTGAGCTTGCTTTATTAACATCGATGTAAAATACATTTTTAAGACTTCTTAGACAGTTGAATCATGTCACAGCATTGTTGATAAATATTTTTTGATTAGGTGGCTGCTTGTCGATTCACGCACGCTTATTGTTTTAGGGGAAACTATTACTTTAAATTAGCTTTGACGAAACCCAGTAAGTAAAAAATTCGCTAAGAAAATTTAACTTTTCTTCCTACCATATAGGTATTTAAAGTGATTAGACTTTTATTAATGTTTCAAAGATGAAGTCCAACTCTGTCATAGCTAGAAAGAACGCATTCTCATAAATGATGAAATTATGAATCTCATAAATGATGAAATAGTCTCATAAATATACTGTCATAAAAAATATACTCTCATTTTAAAACATAGTTTCCGATCAACATCGATATCTTTCAATATTATATCTGGAATATATTGCGCTAAAGTAAAACCCTGCTGTATGAAACTTAATCGAAAAAGTAGATTTAAATAATTTTGTTGAGATATATAAGGGAACACAAACACTTATATATATATATATAATAAAATATATTTAAAAAGGTATTACAAATGCTTTACATTTACTTGCAAGTAGTGCTTCATAGTTAGAAGTTATGTTATGCTATTACAAGTAACTAACTATAGAACAACTTGAGGTGAAAAGTAGTGCAATTGTTTTCACTGCATACAAAATAGAAATAGGCTAATAAGATGTGCCTGCTTAACTTAAATCTAAATGTAATAAAAAATTATTTGCATGAATAACTTTAATAAAAACTATACTTATTTTAAGTTATATTTAATTTTTCTTAAATAAACTTTTTCAACATCAGAGCAAAAAGAAAAATTCCTTGGTGTATCGCCAAATTAATATTAAACTACAGAGGCTGAATTAAACGAGATTCTACACTTCATAGCACTAACGATAAATGAATAAATTTAGGAATACGTGTAAAAATAAATAGCATAAATTTTTAAGAAAATGAATGAAGATAAAATCTTTAGTACTCATCTTTAGTCTTCAATATAGATAGACATCTTTAGTCTTCAATATAGATAAACAAAACAATGAATTATATTTAAGCACTATTTTAAAATTCGATATTTTAAAAAATGGATTTTTACTACAACTCACCGTTGTTGATTTTACTTTTTGTTTTACAGAAAATCGATTTGCCCAGTAATGTTTTACGGCATTATAATTTCGTTACGGGATCATCTCTCTGTTATTGATGCCATGGGCGTTCCATTTACAACATAATGAAAGAGAAGGCTGCTTGACAAGGAAAATATGTTTTTATTAATTAAACTCAAATATTTGTGCATCTGTCTTCGCATCATGCGCATTGTCACTGCTCAAATAGAGATGTCCTCGTTTTTTACAAAAGTATTTCTTGTTTATATATATTACTATGTAGAATAATTATTTTAAAAAAATTTAACTCGTACATATGCTATAAATCTCACTTATGTTTATCACACAAAAGATAATATGTTAAAGCAGAGTACAAAAGATCTACATCCAAATATCAGGTGGATTTTTTTTTTTTCCTTAAAGGAAAATAAGTTGCATTCTAACTCGGTTATAACGATAACTCTTTAATAGCTTCCTTATAAAGTTAATAAACTGATTGTCCCAACTCACACCAATAAGAAATAACCATAAAACACCTTGCTTTTAACGTCAAAGTGAGCTATCAGCCTCGGTATAACATCATTTTTACCCTTTTTCCCCTCCCACTAAACTCTCTGTTCTCATGCTTAAATTCTGATTCTAGACATTGAAAAACACTTAAATTTTCATTTTTAGTTCTTAAAGTTTGCTTTTGTCTGATTTACGTCGATAAGTATATTTTAATTTATTTCATAAACGAAAGATGGCAGCATTTTGATTAACCCGAAAGTAAACTGTATTATTATTTGTAACTCTGTAGTAATGTTTGTAATATTATTTGTAATAATATTATTTGTTTGTTTTATTATTTGCTCATACGAACATAAAAGAAATACGAAAAACATCCACTTTTAGACATTAATTTCTTATTATTTTACATTTATATGTTATTGTTTATCCCAAATCTTGAGTAAAAAAGACTTTTATATCCAGTAAAAACTTTTCTGATCATAATTTAGAGAGGAATTATAAAAAAATATATAAAAATCTGTGATTTTTGCCAAAAAATTGAAAAATTGCTTTAATTTCTACAAAAGCAAACTTTCATAATAAAAAAAATTATTTTCCTTAGTTTTGGCGTAGGAGAAACTAAAACTTAACATGTAGAAGTCAGACTCAAAAATCGTGTTGACCGATGTAATTTGCAGGATAATAATAAAAATAATTTACGGAAAATATATCTATTTATCAAAAAGAGTGAAAATTTACATATTTTTTCTCATCGTCATAAAGCAGGTTTCATTAAGATTAAGAGTAGGAATATAATGAGTAAAAATTCCTACTCATACAGGTTTCCTTTACTAGTATGTAATTTCGGTGTAATCTCTGAAATTAACTTTAGTTATAACGGCATAAATGCTGCTGTTCCTCCGATGTCTTTATAACTGGGGTCAACTATACTTCATTTTTCATTCTGTAATCACTAAGTCACGATTTTATTCTCTTTAACACATTGAGCAAACCTCTCAAATATTTTTATTTACTCCCAATTAAATATAACTGATCTTAGTATTATATGAATTTTAAAAAGAGAGAATATGTCGCAGTCGGGCCAAGGAGAACCGCAAGAGAGGTAAAAAAAAATATTATCATGTAAAATGATGTATTTTTAAATCTTATATGTCAGTTTAATAATTAAATGGCATTCGACAACCACAAATCACAGGATTTATAATCGAGTTATTATTTTACAATAGATATATGGCTGACTCTATCGTCTTAACCCTTTAACCCGTGGTGTCCTCGGCGTGAGGACACAACTTTGACATTTTGGCTGTTTTGATTCACGAAGAATAAATTTAATTTCAATAAAATATTTAAGGAGGACATAGTTATACGAAAATCCTTTTTTGTTTAGCACATAATTTCCCGTAAAGCTTATTTATTACACCGGTCAACAAAAAAAAATTTATTTTGGGGTTTCTGTTCTCATGCTTAAATTCCGATTCTAGACATTGAAAAACACTAAATTTTCATTTTTAGTTCTTAGTTTGGTTTTGTCTGATTTACGTCGATAAGTATATTTTAATTTATTTCATAAACGAAAGATGGCAGCACTTTGATTAAGCCGAAAGTAAACTGTATTATTATTTGTAACTCTGTAGTATTGCTTGTAGTATTATTTGTAGTATTATTTGTAATATTATTATTTGTTTGTATTATTATTTGCTCATTAAAAGAAATACGAAAAATATTCACTTTTATACATTAATTTCTTATTTTACATTTATATGTTATTGTTTATCACAAATCTTAAATAAAAAAGACTTTTATATCCAGCAAAAACTTTTCTGATCATAATTTAGAGTGGAAGTATAAAAAGATAGATATATATATATAAATATCAGTGATAGTTACCAAAAAATTGAAAAATTGCTTTAATTTCTACAAAAGCAAACTTTCATAAAGGAAAAAAGAAAGAAAAAAAATTTTTTTTTTTTTTTAGTTTTGGCGTAGGAGAAACTAAAATTCAACATGTAGAAGTCAGACCCAAAAATCGTATTGACCGGTGTTATTTATAAAATTAATGTCAGACTTATTTTTATCGGTACCGGCATCTGCTGAGAATTGGAGAATTTGATGAAAATGTACATCCATATAGAAGAAAAACTAGATAGACTGCCCAGTGGCGAAAAAGTGCAGCTGTTACCATCGCTCGACTTAACTACCAGCAATATGGTGGTCGATCGAATCGCCCATCGCGTGCCAAAGATCTAAAGAACATTTTTGACACAGCTGGCTGTGTTGCGCCACACAGCCAGCTGTGTCAAAAATGCGAAATGGAGCGATGACAACGACTGCACTTTTTCGGCATTGGGAAATGGTTGCGCTTCGAAGGGCTAAAATATATTCACTTACTTTCCTGATCCACAAAGGAATTGTTTCACTTAAGATTTCACTCATATCAGTGGTCCAAAAAGACTAATCAGAGGTTATCAAAATCAATCAAACTGCAATAATGATAAAAGACCAAAAGTACTTCATGATTCTCTCTCAAATAATCAATATTGGGAAAGGCAACTGTCCTGTGTTCTCGCCATCTGACCTACATTATTGTTTAGCGAGCTTTTGTTTATGTTTACTGCATTTTTCTAAAGTGACTTGACTCTGATCCCATTCACTGTTATAATATTAGCCTTGACAAAAATTAGGACGAGACCTCAGCTTTTTTCAACATAAAGTTGTATTTCACCCTTATGATATTTTTCTCGTGGCACAAAAAGAAATTTCAGTTTATTTATTTAATAGAGTTGATATCTTTATTCAACTGGTAAAAACTTTTTGTTTAATTTTTGATTTAAAAATTCCAGCCTCAATTTCGATGACCTATAAACAATCAAAAACAGCCTACTTATCAACAAAACTTTGAATAATAAATATTAATGAATATTTAAAAAGTGTTTGTAAAAAAAAAAACTAATTTCTGTTATTACTTAATGTGTATGCAAAAATTGTGAAACTGATAGAGCTTGTTTTTGCAATAAAAAAGAGTAGTAAATTATATACATTTACAAATTTACAGAAAATTTTAGCGAAATCATATTGTTTTTATTTAAAGAAAGAAATTAGTTCAAATAACAACGTAAATATTTTTATTTCCACAGTGCATTTTGAAAGCATAAAGCTCATCAAAGTTGAACTACTTTTGCAGGATTTGGATAAGGCATGCTTAACCCTTTAACGCGCAGTGTTCTCGCTCTGGGAACACCAAACTCTGCCGTTTTGACTGTTGCCAGTCACGAAGAATAGATTTGATATCTGTAAAAAATAGTTGCGAGTGACAGAGCTCCACGAGAATCCTTTACTTTTAGTCACGTCATTTCCCGTCAAAAAATGGTCACGATTATTTTTAACAGCACTGACATGTGCTGAAAAATGGAAGAATGCCAGAACAGCTGGAAAGACTTCCCAATGCTGAAAAAAGGGCAGCCGTTGCCATCGCTCGACTTAACTACCAGCAAGTTGATGACAGCTGGCTGTGCCGCACAGCCAGCTGTCGTCAAAAAAGGGTCTCTAGATCTGTGGCACGCGATGAACGTTTCGATCGTCCGCCATCTTGCTGGTAGTTAAGTCGAGCGATGGCAACAGTTGCCCTTTTTTCAGCATTGGAAAAGGTTGCGCCTCAAAGGGTTAATTGAGGAGAGAGTTATCCAAAATTGAGCATAATAATTTATATAAATTTTTAATATCGATTGAAAATTTCAATAATAAGCTCAATTGTTCTGTTAACTGTTTAATACATTAATTAAATATTTCAATAAATTTCATTCTTACGTCAAATTTTTCAGTTGAAGAAAAGCATTAGTACGCAAAAAGAAATGTCGTATTTCATTCGTGAACCTGTTACAACTTCCAATTTCTACAAAATATTTCATATCAAATATCGTCTTATAAATAAAAGAGAAATTATGTTTGTGATTTCATACACAAATTCACACAATTAGACGGGCCCGTCTTAAAATTTTGAAAAAATACTTAAAAAATATATGGAAAAGAAATTATCAACTTTAAATAACTAAAAATCCACTGTTCTCCGATTCTTAGCAATTTTTCGTAATTTTTCAGTGTAATACTCTGTCAGTGTAAGTTCATGGGCTTACACTGACAGAGTATTTTAGTGTTGAAAGAGAAGTTAGTGTCAATTTCCCGAGATTATTGAACTGTGATGCAAAGTTTACGTCAGAATCAAAATATAGTCGCAATTTGTTATTATTCTACATACCTAGCAATAGAACTAACTCCTCGAGACTACTCAGTTTGACTTTTTCCAAGAGATTAAAATAAATAAAATGTTTTCTTTTGCATGAACCATGGTATAAGGATGAACAACATGGATTAGGATTGCATGATACAAGTAATTGTTTCACATATATATATTCTTTTTTACAAGTAAAAAGTTGAGAAATTGTTTTCGTTTGATTTTTAATTCAAATACTTAATAGTGAGCAACAAATTCTGCTACTACAGTGAACTAATGCGATCTATCTTACGGAAACAGATATACTCCTAGACCTTAACCCTTTAACGCGCAGTGTTCCCGCTCTGGAAACACCAACATCTGACGTTTTGACTGTTACCACTCACGAAGAATAGATTTGATTTCTGTAAAAATAGTTGCGGGTGACATAGCTCCACGAGAATCCTTTACTTTTTAGCACGTCATTTCCCGTAAAAAAATCGTCGCGATTATTTTTAAAAGCACTGACATCTGCTGAAAAATGGAAGAACGCGAGAACGGCTGGATAGATTGCCGATTGCTGGAAAAAGGGCAGCCGTTGCCATTGCTCGACTTAACTACCAGCAAGATGGCGGATCTAGAGATGACAGCCGGCTGTGCGCGAGCACGGCTAGCTGCGTCTAAAAAGGGTCTCTAGATCTCTGGCACGCGATGAACGTTTCGATCGTCCGCCATCTTGCTGGTAGTTAAGTCGAGCGATGGCAACGGCTGCCCTTTTTTCAGCATTGGCAAGGGGTTGCGACTCAAAGGGATAAAGCGAAATTTTTCGCCAACAGCAAGAAACGTCAGATTTCATTTATTATTTAATGTATTTGGTAAACCTTAATGCATGGTAAGGGAATGGTTTAAATGAGTAAGAGGGCTGTTCATAAGTGTCTAAAATATTTGTATATGTGATTCGAAAAGCCGTATACGCGAAATTTTCACTTACGCGAGAATTCTTCGACCACATCCTTCGCGTAAGTCAAGACTCCACTGTATATGATAACTAAAACGTTAAAAATAAAAAAGAAATTGTTACTCGTTTTATATGGCTTTGAGGCAGTTTTAGAAATACAAATAAAAATTAATGATTTTCTATTCAGATTTCCTTTTCTTTTTCTTTCTTTCTTTCTTTCTCTCTCTTTTTTTTTTTTTTTTTTTTTTTTTTTTTTTTTTTTGCTTTGATAAAATTGAACATTAGTTTAAAATTACTGAACAGTCTGAGCCATCGGATAAAAATAAAATAAATTTAAAAAAAACTAAAAACTACCAAGGAAAGTGCCTTTTCATGTCGGATTAAATCAAGATAGTTTGCTATTACTAAAACATATATAAGTATATAAGAAACTGAACATTAGTAGATACTTGAAGCATGAAGGTCGGGGCTCTGGCCGATCGTGCGTCTGTTGATCTAACATTCTGAAGTTTGAAGGGGGGGGGGTTGTTAACGTTAAATACGCGTTAGAACTCTTTAAAAAGTCCTCCGCCCAAGGCTTTACTCCATTCCGCAGATACCCCTTGTATTCTTTGCCTTTACAACAACAATATAAGATGAGCAAGAAAAATACACAATTGAAAAATATTAAAGTTTAATTTTGTTTTTAATTTGTTTTTATTATTGTGTCAAGCAATACTCGCCTTTCCGTTACGAAGAACGGGTACATCGGCTTGTCTACCATAAGTATAAAACTAGGTTGAAAATAAATATACCTTAATTTGAAAATTGCACATTTTGCATTGTTGTATCTTTGCACGATTTTGTTTAGCACGTAGTCACTTTTCTAAAAAGATAGTTTTATTGCATAAATCTATTTTTATTGTTATAATAAGTATAACAGGTGATCTGATACAATTCATTTATTTATTCTTATAAAAAAATCTATTCTGTTAAATGTATAGAGAAGCAAAGAAGGGAAAAGCTTCTTTTTTTCCAGTAGACATGGTAACTATGTTCTAATGGGCTTTAATCAACATTTCTATAAATATCGTCATGTTTTAATGCACCTCTTTTCTCATTATTAAATGTTTAATAAGTTTCAGATTAAATACAAGATATGTATCACTCAGTGCTAATTAGACCACATATTTGAAATTGGTTATACTTTATGTTTATAGTTTTGACGATTGAATAAAGACGCATATTTTGTCATGTGTGAGTGGGAGAGCGGAGATTTACTTAAAACTTTTAATATAAATAGTATTTGAAATATAAATATAATCTGACTACATAAATTTATTATTTGATGAAAATCTCAATTTGATAAGTAAATAATAATTTATTCCAATAGCGTCTAACACCTCCGAAACCTTTTCCAGTCGTTTTTTATGTTAATAAAGTGCAGAAAATGCTACAAAAGAATAATTAATTTGATAGTAATAATAATATTTGTTATACTAAATTTTAATGACATTAATCCTAGATACTTTTTTCTCCTCCAGCAGAATCTTTGGATGGTATAAAATTCCCAAGAACTAAATTTAAAGTTGAAACCATTCTCGGTGGCGAACGGATTACAATAATTTTATGATTATTCTTAGTACTAAATACATAATAAAGATTAAACATAAAATAAAATGTCACATGCATCACACGTACTAAATCATCAAACCACACAACCGAAATCCTTTACATACTTTTGTATCCGTAGTCTGGATGATCCGGCTGCAGGTCGGTCGACCTCCTACGAATCCAATAGGTCTGTCGGGCCAGAAAATTACAGCCCATACCTCAAAACAAAGAGTCAGTGTCGGATCGGGAAAATCTGCTGGTTTGAAAAGCTCTTTGATTGCGCTTCGGCCATCTGCGTGGAATTACAGAAGACAGACTGAATCCTTGCATTCTTAACAGGTGTCCAAATATTACCTTCAAAATGGAAGAACATGCGTTGCTTTGAATGCATTTCCGATGGATGTAGCGGTACAGTTAAGAATATGAGTCAATGTCGGTGTTAACATGCATTCTTATTTTCGTCCGGAACAATGTACTGCGGGAAAAAATGCCGATTTATAGAATGCGACATATCGTTGCAGTTTCGGGTATGACGACCCTCAAATGAGTGAATGAATGGATTCGCGGTTATTTGTATTTGAGTTCTTTGTTACAATATTTTTTTCAGAAACTTTTATACGGCATGATTAATTTAAAAGAGTACCCGATGGTTTTTCTTATACCCTCAAATCTGGCTGATGTGGCGACTCTTATAACACTGAAATATAATTATTTGAACCTGGGCCGTGGTAGCCCAGTGGTTAAGACGTTGGACTCGTAACCGGAAGGTTGTGGGTTCGATACCGGCGTACCACTAAAGACCACCGTGTACATGCGGTGTACGTGCACGTTAAATCCGTGGTTCCGAAAGTCCTCTCGGCGGTCGCTAGCAGTTTCCGAGGGGTGCCAATATTCAGAAGTCCCCTACTTTCTGATGAGGTTCCAAATTGTGGCGGGAAATTCCGGGAAGGACGTATATGTAGCTCTAAGCGACACATTCAGCGACGCGAGCTGTCCTCTCCTGACAAATAAATAAATAAATAATTTGAACCTTGATTAAGTGTGGAAGACCATATCCTACGCTGTTGTGCTGTTACAACTTTACTTGTGAAGTAAAACAGAAATGGAGAAGCACAATGTTACTTGATCCTGCGATAATTTTGTTTTTTAAAAAACATAATTTAATTCAAATTTTTTACATTATCACAGCAAATGTTGACGATATTCGCCGCACCATTTTGCATGCAAACGTGGAGACGTCGAACCAAGTTTTCTGACAATCTTCTCAACATTGTTGGTGTTGTCGGCGAGATCTCTACAGTTATGGTTTGTTTTAATTCATCCATGTTTACGGGACTTCTCTGGAAAACCAAGCTGTTTCCATGTATACATTTTCATAAGGATAGCAAACATTTTCAAAACTTAATATTATTCCTTAGAATAATAATGTAAAAAATATGAATTAAATTATAAGTAACCAAGCTCCGCTTAAAACTTTTTATCTTCTTTGCATTAAATAGAACTAATCGTGGTACGTAGGTTGCCTTTTATGTTTTTACAAAAGACCAATAAGAGGCGCTACTGAAACTTGTCTTCAGGATATTCGTAAAATTCACTTTTTTTTATCTTGGAATCAGGGCATTATAGAAATTCTTTGCGTATTTTGTTTACACGAGTGTTCTAAAGAAGCCAGTGAATGAAAAAAAAAAATGGAAATAACTCGCGAAGGTTTTGGTTGGTTGGATTTTTTATGGTTTTAAGAAAGGCCTCACTCGACAAGACTGCTTAGTATCACTTCGTGAAACTTTTGGTAATGAAGTACCATCAGAAAAGACTGTTTACAATTGGTTTTCAGAATTTCATCGTGATCGTGATGAATCTCATGAAGGACGACCAAAATCGGTAGTGATTCCAGACAACATCGATGCTATGCGCAAGGTGATTGAAGAAGATCGGCATGTCGCATATCCTGAGATAGAAGCATCCCTTGGCATGTCACAGACTACAATACATTTTATTTTGCACGAACTTTTAGCTGTTAAAAAGATTTGTCCAGATGGATTCCGCACAATTTGACAAAAGTTCAAAAAGAGGCTCGTGCAAACTGGCATAAAGAAATGCTAAAAGAATTCAATTTGGGAGCTGTAAAATACGTATTTCCCATCGTTACAGGTGACGAAAGTTGGATATATTCCTATGATCTGGAAACTAAACAACAATCCGCTGCCTGGGTGTTTCCAGATGAACCGAATCCTACGAAAGTTATTTGTTCATCAAGCACTTCCAAGAAAATGCTCGCTTGTTTCTTCGGCTTCACAGGCCCTATCGCAATCATTCCTTCAGAGGATCGAAAAATTGTTAACGCTAAATGGTAAACAGAAATTTGTTTGCCAAAAGTCATCAACGAAATCAGGAAAAACAACAAAAATCGAAGCATCATTCATCATCAAGACAACGCCAGCTCCCACACAGCATGTGAAACAATTGATTATTTGAAGGATAAAAATATCAAATTAATGTCTCATTGCCTATGTTCTCCTGATTTGTCGCATAACGACTTTTTCTTGTTCCCTTAAGTCAAACAAAAAATGCGTGGGCTGCGATTTTCACCACCTGTGGAAGCTGCTGATGCCTTCCAAAACCACGTTTCGAGATATCAACTTCAGAGTGGAAAAACTGTTTCAAGAATAGGGTTGAACGGGTGGAAAAGTGTATAAATCTTAAACGGGAATATTTTGAAAAGCAATAAAACAGTTTGTTCCCAAAAAATTATTTTTCTTCCTACTTTTTGTAGAAACTTAAAAGGCGACCCTCGTAGAAGCAGAAAATAGAGACCGCATGTAGTTTTGTAAGACCCATCTTCCAGTGAATCCAAATGTTTGTCTTGTATTGATATTGACATGGTACAAATTTATTAACATATATTAACAAGTATTATTAACAAGTTTACGGTTTGCACTATACAGAAAACATCTGTTTAAAAGCTGAATCTGTATCTCGGCGTATCTAAAGTACAAGTTTTTGCCTTTTGCTGCTTGGGGGTCTAGGTGGAGCAAATCCATTGTATTATCCTTCACATATAAGTGTTTCATTTCAGTAAAAGTCATGAAAGGATAGTATATAAATGTCTTTGGAAGGTTACACAGTATTTTCAGCAGGTTATGATATGGAGTGGCCGCACATTTTTCTTTATATCTCCCACTCATCCTATCAACATTCTCAATATGTCGATAGGATGAATATGTACACACAAACAAAATTTTATTTAAAAGCGTGAATTCAAGCACGCCCATATTCTTTCCATATTCATACTGGGAGAGTTCAGTAGGTATACATACATATATATATATATATATATATATATATATATATATATATATATATATATATATATATATATATATATATATATATATATATATATATATATTTGGGGGGGGGGGGGTCTGAAATCTAATAATGCCCTGATGCTTTTCATTATAGATTCTATTCTGTCAAATATGTGATAATTAAGCTGCTATGTTAACAATTCTGTGTCGTATTTCTATTTTAGTTTACTTAATATTAAGAATGTACTGTGGCTTTACTTATCTACCCAGTTTAACTTTTTTATGGTGGTTTTGGTACATGAAATAATGTGAACTTATATCTGTGTAAAATAAACGCATTTTTACCATTACTAAATATGGCTGAAAATCAATATTTGTAGGTTAAATTCAAAAAGTCAGCCTCTCTCTGATAGTTTAATAACAATCACATTTTCGCTTAAAACAATTCTGTTATATTTTAATTAATAATTACTTTGTTTCTTCAAAATTACGAAATTAGTGACCGATAATATTAGGTATTGTTTACAAAATAGAATTCAGATAAGTATCGATTCAATGTCTTTCCGTGCAGCAAATCATTGTTTTCCAGTGAATGAATTTTCTGTTGTTGACAGAAACGCAAACTAAAAAGTGCACTGTTTACAAAAATCGCTCCACCTGTCTTTTGGAAAAAACACAATATTTTTATACAAGCGCATGCAATTGGATTTAAAATATCATATTTCAGTGGGTGTTTTTCCTGCGTCCGTGAAACTGCCTTGTAATTTTTTTTTTCTGAACACAGCGCAATTGTTTACGTAAAAATGTGCCTACATAATGTTTGTACTTCACAGACATGTTTTTTATACTTTTTATGTCTGAAAAGGGGGAAATGTGCCTTAAAAATTCCGAATAGCCCGTATACTGTTTAGAAATGACAGATTTAATTTTGTTTACATATCACCTGTGTATACGATATGGGATTTTCAAGCAATTGAAAATAGAGAGTAATCAGAAAATGAGTATACATTTGAAAAATTAATATTTCATGGAACAATGTAGGGAGAGAGGTAAAAATTGGCATACACGCTTGGAATGATATGGGGTTTTATTACAACCTCAAAAAAGAAAAAGTTCCAAAAATGGCCAGAAGATGGTGCTGGACAGCAAAATGTCAGTGACGCTGCATGAGAATCATGCATTGAAGGAACTGTAATGAGAGAGGGAATCAGATGCATCAGCAATCGCAGCATGTTGACGTTACCAAAAAGGGCACTGTTATTGAAGCTGTACTAGCAGAATGGGGAACCTACTACTGCAGCTTTACGATACTATCGCCATAAGAAGGGTATTCGAACGGGTAAACTTCCTATGACAGGTTCATCTATGAAGAAAATGATTTCGAAGCTCGAAGCCACGAGTTGCTTAGATGACGGGACCCGTAGTGGCCGACCGAGCACTAGTGCTGATGCTGCTTAGACAGTTCAGGAAGACATGAAGATTGCTGTATAGTGAGTGCTGTTCTTATCATAGTCGCTCGACTATAGCTATTGTTGGGGAATGACAGTCGACATGTCGAGCAGTCGACATGTTTGTTCTAAAGAACATCGTCTTTGCTTTGACATATTTTTTTTTCGCTAATTATTACTTTTCTCATCAAATGAAGCGCCATCTGTCGGCCATTTTCTTAACTTTTTTGTGGTTGCAATAAAACTCCACGTCATTCCAAGCATGTGTGCCAGTTTTTAGCTCTTTATCCACATTATTATGTGAATTATTAATTTTTCAAATGTATACTCATTTTCTGATCACCCTGTATATTTTTTGTTACACTACTTGATAAACTTAATACAGGCAGTCATACGAGATCTATGGCTCTTTTGGCTGTTATCTCAGTTCCCCTAGCTACAAATTATTTAGTTAGCTAGTTCTTATCTGTGCAAAGTACTTATTCTGACCGCGCAATATTTGGACGGACGCAAACTGCCAGGATAGAGTGGGAATCGAACCCACGAGCGCACGGTTAGGCGATTATCGTGAAGTAGGGCAGGTCCTTAACCTCTAAGCCAAGCCTTAGTCTTCCTACATTCTTTGCTATTATACATCTGCTCTTGAAATCTGGTGTTAATACCTTCGATTTTCAATTCAACACCTTTCAGACCTTCAAAACCTTTCAATTCAAATTACCTACCTTTAACTGTTCAATTAAACTCTCCTTTAAACTTTTTTAAGTTTAAAAGGAATATTTCATTTTTTTATTTGAAGAGAATTTTGTAATATTCAATGGTTGTGAACGAATCACAGGTAATCTACAATATGCATCTCCAGTAGCAAAATACAAAGTTTTTTCCTTCCCACAATCCCTAATGAACCATAAGAAAGGAAAGGGTTAAAAAAAATACGAATTTGCTACTAAAAGTTAGGTGCTAGCATGGTTACTTCTCGACATATTCCTCATAAGGATTTAAACTTTTTTTTTTAAACGCTAGACGTTCTTCATGATTAACTCTGCCAAAAATCGTTTAGCTGTTATTGTTTCTAATCCTCTGGAGTCTGAAAAAGTCACACAAGATCCATGAGACTGCTGACCCTCAAAAAGTAAATGACTCCCAACACCAGAAGTAGATATAGAAGTCTGTAGACAATTGTCTATATATAAATACAATTAAAGAGAGATAAGTGTGGATGAGGTGGTGGTTTAGCGACTACCTTACTTTGCAAGTAAGTCCGCCAATTCAATGCCTTAAATGTCCACTTGAGATGGGATCTTATGAACACGAACCTCATGATGCGACGAAACCTACTTTAGCTTAGATAAGACCGAAATACTGGTTTTCTGGCCTATGAGGAACCATTCTTTACAGATATTGAAGCAAGCTTCGACAGCAGACTGGATCCACAGATGGTCAAAATCTTTTTCTGATGAAATTTTCTTCTATTCTCTTTCTTCCATTAATTCACTTCAGAAAACAGAATGGAGTCCAAGTTACGTCGACTAAATTTTCTTCTGAATCATTTTCTCACAATAAGCGTCTCAGCAGTCCAAGGTCAAAGCTGTCCAAGGTCAGCTGTTTAAAGTGATCTGTGATTTTTTTATCCCCCCCCCCAAAAAAAAAGGAGAAAAAACATTAAAATAAAAATGGACCCTTTAAAATTCACCCTAGGTACCCAAGCTACATTCAAATCAATGAGGCCTAAGTCAGAATTAGGTATATTTAATAACGCCATCTTGACTAAAAAAGTGTTTTCTTCATAATTGCTTACTTCTCCAGTTATTTTGGTGCGTTGGCCATAACTAGATAATTTCTTACAATAAATAACTAGGCTAGCTCGTCTTCTAATCTGAAGTGGTTGTAAGTCAGACTCAAAAAGAACAATTTACGATGGAAATCTCTGCCTCAACCCAGTAATTATGTGGGCAGCACTCAATTGAACCTGCTTTAATTTCTTCAGGTTGATGTTGAAAGCGCAACACTATATTGGGAATCCGTATTCAAGAATAGTTGAACGTTGCCACCGAGATATAGATGAACTTGAACGTTGTTTTGAAGTTCTTCGTTGGTCTGTAAACTTTAGACGCTTTGCTAGTTGTTCAGTTCAAAAAGAAAGATTAAAATAACTCGATGATAAGTTAATGGCGAGACAATGAGGAGCTCCAAAACTGCGTTCATTCTCATTGTTTCGGAACTCTCCACTGATCTCTCTTTATAATTGACTTAGTACTGAGCGATATCTGTATTCTTTCTTCGAGTGAAGAAATAGCTAAAATGTAAAGCTTCTAGATCAGTGAGGAACTTCAAAGCAAGGTTCAAGCCCATCTCATATCGCTGATGAAAACAGTCTTCAATAAGGATCAAAAAGCTCGTCTATCAATAAAACACAGTATAAAAAAATTCCCCATTTAGTAAAATGTGCCCAATACCCTAATTAGGCGGTGTACAAAATTTCAGCCTTTCATCATAAAAGCCTATATGTCTAAAATAAAGTTATGAGGGGCTATAAAATATCAGTTATAGAAAGTTTATTGTGTGTTTATGTAAACTTTGTTTCCTTTCGTAATTTATTTACGACCTTTTTTTCTTTCGAGAGCAATGCAAAATGGTTTAAGCCAGCATGCATTTATCTTCATATCTTAGACATTTTTAAGGGTAAGATTCTCAAAATTTGCGCATGACCTCATTAGTGTATAAGACATATTCTTCTAATTGGGAATTTCTTCTGTACAAGTTCGTAATAAAATTTAAATTTTCTATTTCGATTATTTTTTAAGCCGTAAGTGATCGAAACATACTTCCAGTTAGAAAAGCTCGTCAAATTAAGAGTAGCTTTCAGATATGGCATTTTTTTGCTGGGGGTTGTACACATATTACAATACGAAATTTAACTTTTGTACAGCCCCCCCCCTTTCTTACTCTTTATATTTAGAAGAATGTTGCTCTTTGCCTAAGAAAGTTAATAAAATAAATTCTGTATCTCTACGCGGAATAGTTTCAGAGATATATCAATTTGAAAATTTTGGCATTTGTCGCCAAGCAATGATAGGATGTCTCCAAAGTGAGAAACTTATTTTTAGCACCAAATTTGGCAATATTTCGCCAAACCTCTTCCCTAATATTTGACGTATTTTGGACATGCCCAAAGCAATGACCATTCACATTTGTGTTAAAGTTGGGTGCAGATTTTAATGCATTGTCTTTTTGGTGAACCTGTAAATAAACTACAAAATGTATTTAGTCGTAAATATAGGTAAATACGTTTAGTCGATCACTCTCAAAAAAGTTTCGTAAAGTAACATTGGCCAGTTCAAGTAAACTAAACCTGTTCATTTCACGAATTTGAACGCATTTAATTGTCAACAATGGGATCGTTATTAAACTTTTTTCAACTCATAGTTGGTCCCCCAAAGTAGATTTTTTCGCTTGAAAACCGACGCCAACACAGCAGGTAAAGTGGCGAAAGTCATCATATTTAAAAATAAATTTTTTGCTATTTCACTTAGAGTCACGGGATTTGTTTTATTAATTTTCTTAGGCAAAGAGCAACATTCTTCTAAATACAAAGAGTCGGAAAAGAGGGATCGCATAAAAATTAAATTTCGTTTCTTAATATGTATACAATCCCCAGTAAAAAAATGCGATATCTGAAAGCTACTCTTAATTTGAAGAACTTTTCTAATTGAAAGTATGTTTCGATCACTTACGGTGTAAAAAAAAATCGCCTTAACATCTATTTTGAATCACCCGGTATATATATATATATATATATATATATATATATATATATATATATATATATATATATATATATGTAATGTATAAAAAGGTAATTTGGGTTTTACTAGTTTGGGTATTGTTCAAGCGGGTACTTCCACTGTAAGTTTTACTTTCCTGTCATACTTGCCACGCGCGCTCTGGAGCTATGTTTTATTTATTTTGTTATTTGCCAGACATCAGGCCGTCGATTCTGAGTTCTTTAGATGTACACGTGTCCCCACGCCCTTGTGTCCCCGGATGTGGGTCATGTTGGTAAATGTGTGTGGTTCGATCAGAGATAAGAGAGAGGAGGAGTTGTGTCTTCGCAGACCACGTGGTGTGGTAAGCGTAAATACTCCCGAACATCGAAAATCGGGGGACTTCTGCCACTGGAACGGCTTCATGAGTCCACGCTGATTCTTGTACCCGTCTCCCCTCCCCTCTTCTCATTCTAAATTGTAACTTAATTGTAATGTTCAATAAACCATATTACCTGCCTTAACTCTGAAGCTTACTTGAAATATCTGACGTCTCAAATAGCCGGCAGGATGATTGCCTGTGTGCCAATTAAAAATTTTAAATCGTAAAAAAATTAACGCTCAAAAGTCCGGGAGACGGGTTCATCGCCCATCGTTCGCAGGAGATGCAGCGCGCCTCTTCACCGACCAGCCGATGGCCTACTCCTTGAGTCCGCTCTCCACCGGCCAACTTCGTCGAGCCCTGCTCTGGGAGATTTCAACACCGACTGCAGATATCTGGACTTCTCATTCTCTGCTTTGATGAAACTACTTTCGCCTGACCTCCTATCGAATCCTCCCATGAAGCCCATCGAAAAATTTGCGCTCCTGAGTTTTCCATAGCGACTAACGCCGTTAATGCCGAAATGGAAGAACCTCTGCATTGATGAACAGCCTATACCATATTTCTGCAGCGCCCATCATACCGAAATCTGCGCCTCCTAATTCATTATTTTTTTCACACATTCGCCGCAAACCAAGAGAAACTCTTGTCATCATTACTTCTGCACCCAACAGGGCCTCCCCTTAGAGTGTCCAACTGGTGAATCATTTCCCCCTTTTCTCCGTGCCGAATATTTTTGTTTTTGCGGTTGACCGGAACTCCTCCTGCCTGCATTGAACTTGTGAGAGAAGATATTTTTTTTTGTGTGTGTTTTGTTTATCGTTGAGGGATGATGATTTTAATTTGTGGATATCAATTTCTTTCGTAAAAGTAAGCGATTTTTATTTTAGAGTTGAAGTGAACATTAGAGCATTATATTTAAATGGTTATTAATTGTGTGTGTGTTATTTAACAGGGCTATTTTAGTGTTGATGAAAAAAAAAAAAATTTTGATATATCTGCATTTTTTTTTTCATTAAAATAGTATTTTCATTAAGGTAAGATTTTGTAAATTTATTGCAGTATTATTATTAATGTTGCTAAATAAGATTTCTGAATGCAATTATTAAATGCTTCTCCGTTCAGGTAAAAATTTAGAAAAAAAAATTTCAGCATGTCGTTAGATGGTAAAGAAAGTACACAAACTATTGCCACTATGTCCCTGCAAGTGATGAGTTTATTGCCCCCTTTAATTTTGAAGATAATATGAGTTTTGAAAGTTGGATAGCATATTACGAACAGTGTTGCTTACAACAAAATAAAGATGAAGACTGGAAATTTCAAAATATAGGAAAATTTCTTAAGGGGTCTGCCTTAACAACATACATAAATAACATAGCAAATTGTAATAATTGGCAAGAATTGATTGAAATATCTGACGTCTCAAATAGTCAGATATTTCAAGTAAGCTTCAGAGTTAAGGCAGGTAATATGGTTTATTGAACATTACAATTAAGTTACAATTTAGAATGAGAAGAGGGGAGGGGAGACGGGTACAAGAATCAGCGTGGACTCATTAAGCCGTTCCAGTGGCAGAAGTCCCCCGATTTTCGATGTGCGGGAGTATTTACGCTTACCACACCACGTGGTCTGCGAAGACACAACTCCTCCTCTCTCTTATCTCTGATCGAACCACACACATTTACCAACATGACCCACATCCGTTGACACAAGGGCGTGGGGACACGTGTACATCTAAAGAACTCAGAATCGACGGCCTGATGTCTGGCAAACAACAAAATAAATAAAACATAGCTCCAGAGCACGCGTGGCAAGTATGACAGGAAAGTAAAACTTACAGTGGAAGTACCCGCTTGAACAATACCCAAACTAGTAAAACCCAAATTACCTTTTTATACATTACATATATACTAGTAAAAAGGCTAAACTTGCGAATCAAGGAATTATTTCTTATATAATATTTATTAATATTGATTCATTCACCACCTTGCCATTATTAGGCAATATCTAATATATATATATATATATATATATATATTTCACTGATCTTCTCACTAATTTAAACTTTTTACCGGCGATATTTTGCTTCATTGACAGCAAAATTATTTCAATGATAATACGATTAGTATTTCGTGCTGAAATATTTCAATGTAATACTGAATGCGAAATTTTCGTTATCCATTTTTATAGTTATTTGTTAAGATCGTTTACAAAATAATTGTGTGTTTTTAATTAATGAAAAAAACCTAATGCTAAAAAATTATTACTATATTCATTCATTATGAATGATGCGTGATATTCTGCAGTAGAACGTTTTCCTTTAAAATTTTCTCGTAGGGACATGTGTTGAAACATTCTGGAAGTTGTGATTTGTTGTTTTCCATTAAGCACGTGTCCTTAAGTGTTTTGCTTTAGTATTTTGCGTAAATGAGAAAAAAAAATCCAAATGATACTTCAGTGACCATATTGTGTTTAAATGTGCATTTTAAGAGTAACAGCTGAAAGGAGGAGCCGAATGACCTAAAACCATTAAGTACCAGCACGATGATTTCTAATTCAATGCAGAGAAGAATCAATAGGGTGAACGATCTTCTGCAGCAAACAGGCTGCAAATGCTTACTTGCAAAAGGTTTCAGCACGATAACTATATAGAATACGAAATCGTAATTAATATGTAATGCATGTATCATAAAATGATCAGCATTTACGACTGTACAGCCGAAATATTTTTTTTCTTTTGAATAGGCGTAATTTACTTTAACTGTAATGATTTTATCAATCTTATTACTACTTCATTTCTAAAATTGTACTCAGTGCAAAACATATACCTAAAACCTTTCTGATAGGACAGTGAAATCAAATTAAATTTGCCAAACTCATTAATATTATAATTTTAGAGATTACTATTATCACGAATTCAAGTATTTTACTGATTTTACTGGCAATAATATCAAGAGTCCATCGTATTTCTTGATGTCCTTCATGGATATTACTCTGAAAATACTATTAATCCCCATAATAAATAATTGCATTTAAATGATAACGCAATTTCATATGATATACTGCATTATAAACTGCTTTTATCTTACGTAGATTTACACTAATGGGAAGATGGTTTTTATCTATCCACAAAACACTTCCTCCTCTTACTGTCCTCAATGTTAAGCTTATTCAATTTCAATAGCAGACAAATGATAAGGACAAAAAAAGGAAGAGGCTACTACCAATAAATAACATTAGGTATAACAGTTAAGGATTAAGCTCGATACATACATTTTTTTTATTTTCTTCTCTTGATACTTTAGAGAACTAGAGATGAGTTTTTAGACTTCTTTTTAAGGGTCCAGTCGTATTTTATATGGGTCGAACCCAAATTTAAACTAAGTAGAACATCGTGGCCTAGCCATATTTGTAGTCTATATTTATTACTTTGATGTAAAGAGCTTCCTGTTTTGTTCAGATTAATAATAGACATTTTGGTAATGTAAAACGACTTTCCAGTTTTTTCTGCTTATCAAAGTATCACAATTTTATATATCTTTTTATTTAAAAATAAATTAGTTATGTATAGTCACATCAGTACATGTGACTACATAACTCATTCGAACCAGTAATTCACCCTTGTGTGTGAATTAGAGGTTTGAAATTCAATAAAACATCTTTTTCATTTTTCTATTTGCAGTGAGACGAAAATAAATACGTAACCACATTTAATAATTGCCTACATTAATTATTAAATAAGTGTGTATCTTACGACGATATACCATACAATACAGCTGATGTAAGTTAAGGAAAATAGCAATCGTAAAATTGACACACAAGTAACATTAAAATACCACTGTCAAAGAGTTTCCCTTTAAGATAAAATGAGTTCACGCCCTCAAAAATTATGTCTTCAATTCACGGAAATTTTACGCAGCAGTGGTGCCGGAATATCTCCGTTATTAGACGAATATCCATTTCTTTTTTCTCCTGTCAATTGAAAAAACTTCATCAGATTCAATGAAGTTTTTTACTCTTCTTCACGGAAATATAACGCCTTCAAGCAGTACGGAAAATATTCGTTGGAAAATGGGGAATAAATTTGTGGATGAAGACGCACTCTCGAAAATTATTTCTTCAAATCGCGGAATTTTTTCTGGCATCAGTGCTGCCGGAATATCTCTATTGTTAGACGAATATCGGTTTCTTTTTTCTTCTGTCAATTGGAGAAACTTCTTCAGATTCAACGAATTTTTTTCTCTTCTACAGATTCCGGGAAGAATAATAATTCACGAAAACATTACGTTTCCTTAGAGTACGAAATTATTCTTTGAAGAATGAGGGATAAATTAGTGTATAAAGACGAATTTTTCTGAATGCAGGCAGTAATTTACGCTACTCTTTAGAGCACTTTTTTTAATATAACATCTATGAATGTATTATATTCCTAATAAATATCATCTTAACAATAGTGTATTTTTGAAATATCGCTACTCTCTAAATAGCCAGTTAAGAATTCTGTGTTATGATTCATAAAATTTCAAATTTTAAAAAAAATTACAAAAATGGCGCCTGAAATTTTGTCAAGAGATCAACATTCAGAATTAAATCAATTAAAAATCAATTTTTTGAATCACTTTCTATTAATAAAGTGAGTTGTATTATTTCTCTTTAGAAATCTCTTGGTAGCTGTTTCCCACTCAAAATTTTGTGAATTTGGGATGAAATCAAATACTGGACATTTCAGTGCTGTGATTGACAAAAAAAAGTCTGAAAGAATGTGCGAACGACATTTGAGCAATAATTCTTATGAAATTCAAGTTCAATAAATATTGTAATTGCTACTGATATTATATCTTTCCTACTTATATTCAGTATTACCTTGATGAATAATTACCGTTTGAAAAATCAGAAAATTTGAAAAGCTGAATTTCTTTGAAAAATTGAAAAAGTCTGAAGAATCTCATCCTTGACATTTATACTTTCGCAGCATCCGCAATGATTTTACATTGACGTACGTTGCATGTACTTTGTGATCATACTCTGCTACTGGGGTCTCTTTTGTGCGGGCTATTGTTCGCTAATGTTATTTATACATTAACATACCATTTATTTTTAGCTTAGAAGACATGATGTGACAGTTGCATATTATCTGTTAATGATAATGTTTTTGTCTACAGATCTACTTAAATTATAATAAGAAGAAAAAAATCTTAATTATGTTAAAAGAATAAAAATATTATGACTTTTCCTCCAAAAAACCCAACACTGTTTAATGTTCCCCTTATACTAAGATACCCTAGATATATTGCGGGGGCTTTTATCTTCAATTTTTTAATTTACTAGGGGCCAAGGCCCCCAGACTCGCTACGCTAGCTTTTCGTATGAGGCATTCAGCCCCTAATAAGGCTTATTCATAAAAAAGACATAATTTCAACACACAAAACCCGAAGATTCGATCGGATAGAATGTTACTGAGCTACACATTGCTTGGTTCTTGCATGTTCATTGGTACATAAAAATTTAATCTTCCACTTCAGTAGATCCCCTCCCCTCATAACAGGGAAGATGTTTTGTTAAAGGTCACAAACAGTAGGTAAAGGTTTGTTGCACGGAAGATGTTTTTGTTTGAATCTGTGTTGTACGGGTCCTGAGCTATACTCCACCTGGAGTGCGGACTCCGCTTATAATCGCTGGAAAAATTATTTGCACTCCTCAGGAACACAAGGATATTTAATGTTTCCATTCAAAAGTTATATTGATTAGGATCTAAAGCATAATAAAATCAGAACATCAGTTTCAGCTGTATTTTTAATAATGTAAAACCTATTGGACACCTTGCGAATTTGCCACCCATGGCGATTTTTCATTATTTGGTGACTTGCGTACATGTAAAGTTAATAAAAGCTACGGAACAGATAGGATAGCTTGCCACCAATGGCGACTTTTCATTATTTGGCGATTGACACATGCTCACAACCTATAGTTACTGTTCATTTAAGGTTACCGGAAAACCGTTATCCATATTTTCATTTACATAATCGTTTGCAGATTGGCGTACTTAGCACCACGAATTATACCCTCTCGTCGCGCTAGCAAATATCCAAAGTGTACTATAACTGTTATAATGGCATAGTTAACACCACTAAATATTTCTACTGGTAGCAAATAATCCAGCTGGACCGAACCGGCTTTAAAATAATCTGCATTTTAATTATTTTTCATTTTCAAGATATTAGTTATTCTGTTTTGGAAAAACTAATAATCGCTAATTCTAAACTCCTGTTGTCTAAGCGAACTTACTATTTGAAAATTGTCAACTTTGTGTAACACATTTTGAGTTACTTATTTCATGTAGTTTTTATTTTGGCTTAAAATGTGTGTATTTCTACTTCATTTTTGACAGTTTCACGCGATACTACATACTTAAACGCTTTGTTGCAAAGGAATGAATGATTTTATGCCAAATCTGGCAACCATTCTGTTTATTTTTTCAGCTTTTTATTAATATCTTCTAAAATAATTCGATTTTCGAAATTTAAGTCAGCTCATCAGGTTTCTCGGAATTTTTCGAATCTCTGGGCACCTTAGTCGAAACTTAAATCCCCACGGTTTAGGAGGAGATAGGCCAACAAGCTTTGACAGCGCCGGCGGCCTTTACTTTTTTTTAGAATAGAGAAAAGAGAGATACCCAAATTAAATTTCATGCTGTTCTGGAAACTCGCGTTCATGCAAACGATTTATTTGTGAAAAAAAAAAATGATAATAAACTGTGTAATCTGGAAAATCTCTTTTAAACGAATTTGCATCCCAATTGTATGACGTCATATTCACTTGAAAAGGGTAATTTTGTCACGCAAATGATTTACTTTTTTGACTCTCGGAAATAAAATGGTGCTGAAAATAGCGAAAAATCGCTTAAAAAGGAGGGAACGGGTGGATTTTCAGATTTTTAAAGAAGCGCAGATTGTTTTCTATATTTTTATAGATGATCATGAAAATTTTCAAGCGGATCGTGCAAACGGTGAAGAAGTTATTAGGCTTTTTGTGTTAACTTTGTAAATTTCACGCGATTCTAGATACTTGGAAACGCTTTGTTGCAAAGGAATTAATGATTTTATGCCAAATCTGGCAACCATTCTGTTTGTTTTTTCAGTTTTTTATTAATATCTTCTAAAATAATTCGATTTTCGAAATTTAAGTCAGCTTAGCAGATTCCTCAGAATTTTTCGAATCTGTGGGCACCTTAGTCGAAACTCAAATCCCCACGGTTTAGGAGGAGATAGGTACACAAGCTTTGACAGCGCCAGCGGCCTTTACTTTTTTTTAGAATAGAGAGATTCCAGAAAAACTAAATTCTCCGACCATATTCATTTCTTCGTTGGTTGGTATAATAACATACCAAGAAAAAGAAAGACTATTTTTTCAGAAATTTTCAAAGAGTAATTCAACTGTTGTCTTTTTTAAGCTTATAATTACATGCATTAAAAGGCGAAATAAATAAAAAATACCATTTTTTCTGTGAACTGTGCTTTGTGCGACCTACATTCAAGCGCAGTTGTTAATCCAGTTTGTCTTACCTTAAGAAACTTAATTAAACGACATCCTGTTAAATTAAACAATCAAAGAATCAAACATGCTGCATTACATCAGAATATGGAAACAAATTTTCCTTCGCGGAAAAAAAAAAAAAACAGACATTGCGGCTTACCTACTGTGAAAACTCCTCAACCGAAAGTTTGACCAAACAGGAAAAAAAATTTAAATGCCATAATTCACAGTTCAATGACTTTGACCATTCCGCTGATCTTTAAGATGCTCCAGTTTCACGAAAACTGGTAACCATGGAGGATTCTCCTTCTCACTTGATGACTTGGAGGTGAGAAAGGAAAAGAATCAGTCCACGGTTAGTTGCACAGATATAGGTATTAAAAGCCGAACACTTTTATCTGTACGGATCAGCGATGCGGTTATGGATAAGATAAATATGGAGATAATATCCAAAATACATTTTGTTAGAAATGTTAATTCCTGTTCACTTGTCGCGACTTCACGTGCGAATAAATGAATATCAACAAAAGTTACAAATTTTTACGGAATGTAATTAACCCTTTGAAGCGAAGCCTTTTTACATCAATTTTGAAGACCAACTGGATAGACTGCCCAAAGCTGGAAAACTGCAGCCGTTGCCATCGATCCATTTAACTACCAACGACTTGGCGGTCGATCGATTCACACATCTGACGCCACACAGCTAAAGAAATTTTCTGACATAGGGGGCCGCACAAGCAGCTGGTAGTTAGTAGTTAAATGGGTCGATAGCAACGGCTGCACTTCACCAGCTTTGAGACCATTGAACCCTTTCCCAATGCTGTGCCCGGCACAGCCAGCTGTCGTCAAAAAAGGGTCTCTAGATCTGTGGCACGCGATGAATGTTTCGATCGTCCGCCATGTTACTGGTAGTTAAGTCGAGCGATGGCAACGGCTACCATTTTTTTCAGCACTGGGCAATCTATCCGGCTGTTCTCGCATTCTTCCATTTTCCAGCAGATGTCAGTGCTGTTAAAAATAATCGTGACAATTTTTTTACGGGAAATGACGTGCTAAAAAGTAAAGGATTCTCGTGAAGCTATGTCAATCGCAACTATTTTCATAGAAATCAAATCTATTCTTCGTGACTGGCAACAGTCAAAATGTCAGAGTTTGGTGTTCCAAGAGCGGGAACACTGCGCGTTAAACGGTTAACCATATTTTTTTGCAACTAGCAGTGAAAAAGCTGAAAAAAGGTGGTTAAAAGCGCAACTACTGCGCGTCGAAGGGTTAACTACTGTTTGTAAACAGTGTTTTTTTTTAATTTTTCAAAATAGTAACCAGCTAGCATGCTCAATCAGGAATTTTTGACAACCCTCCTCCTCACCAAGATATCTTCAATGCAATTTGAATAGTGTGCCGTTTAAAGACACTTAGACGCCGCAAATTATCTGTGGTGTCTAAGAAAATTTTATATATGTACATTTTCTCGTGTTTGTTTTTTTTTTACTTCCCCATTTAGCAGCAGATGACTTACTGTACTTTAAATGATGCATTTAATTTAGGAGGAATTTGCAAACTTATGTATAAGCATTTAATTTATGTTTGAAAAATGAGAGTAAGCTCAGACAACCAAAACTGAAAAGTAATAGAACTCCAGTACTAAAGAGCACGAAAAATTATAATCTGAAACTGCTTCATTTTGTTTATAAAACATAGTGAACAATCAAATTTGTTTTGGATGAAATATACTCTGTCAGATGTCTGTATGTATACATCCGGTATGATTTGAAAATATGCAAATAGAATTTATGTTCGTCCCATGTTCCAGATTAATTAGTCATTCGGAATTTATAACTAAATTTTTCAAAATTTAATTAATTAATATTTTATTTATTTATTTATTGGTAAGATTTCAAACTTGTAAAGAATAAAAATTTGTGTGAATAATTTTAAGAAAGTTAATTCACATTAACTGAGACTTCTGATCAGCAAATTGAATTCAGCATTCTTTTTAAACTGTTGCTCGGATAATTTTACCAACACAAATTAAACGTTTTAAAAATGTGAAGGAGATGTATGTACTGACATATCTTCACACGCAAAGTAGAGATGAACTCTTTTTTGTTTCACATTGACGTACACTGCAAATATACAGTGGTCTTAAACCTATTGGAAAGAAGTCCAAGGTAAAACATACTCAGCTACCAGAGTCATTGTAGTATGAGTGTGCGTATCAACGTGTGATATAAATTAATCAATTATGTATACTTACGTATGAAAAATATATTATGTATATTTTTAAACTTTGTCGAGTTTGTTTAAAAGTCTAGCTAGGAAAAAGCAAAAAAAAAAAAAAACCGTTTGGATTTTTAACTTTTCTGAAGAAGTGCTTAACAAATTGTTTTTTAGAACTTCTGATTTATAAAGGAAATGCTTGAACTCACATTTTTCAGTAATGGTTTACTCACGAGTGAATTTTAAAGTTCGACAGGCAAATTGAAATAACTTGTATTGGATTACTCTGTATTCTAAAATGTTAAGAATTACTTGTTGCATTCACAATAGATTACCATTTGTTTAAAAAAAATCGTATTCATTTTTGTAGATATAGAAAGTATATTCAAGAAAGTTTAATCATTTAGGTAAAAAAAAAAAAAAAAAAAAATTATTGTGTGTAAAACCATAGATTTTTCATCTAAGCTTCACAAAATATGCAGGAAATGGGTCATTAGAACAAAAATAACATTACATTTTAACATAAAATTTAAAATAATTTATCATTCAGAGCAATTAAATGTTATTAAATAAGTAATATTTAATTGCTCGTGAGTAAAAGATGTTAATATTTGTATTGTGTTTTAGCTGAGCAGTTTATATTTTATTACATATATAATAATTCAATAAAAAAATCATGAAATTTTAGGGGAAATATCAGCATTAGAAATGATTAGAACTTCAATTTCTTTTAAAACATGTAGATGCCAGGTGATTTATTCAAATATTCATTTTGTATCATTAATTGCAGACTAGTTAAATATCCAGTCAAAAATTTAGAGCTTGATTTTTTATATATGTATTTATTTTTTAGTGTGATGTTTACTTATTTTTATTCACTTAATTTTTATTTATTTGCCTTAGTATCGCAATTAAAATCATTCGAATTAATGGTGTGATAAATACATTTTTATTTATTGACATTTTATTAAATTGTAATTTACCATTTTAAAATAAATTGAGACATCCGAGTCACAATAAACATAGTGATGATCTACCTTCAAAACTAAGCAGGAAAATATGATATGGTATCTTTTTCTTTTTCTTTTTCTTTTTCTTTTTCTTTTTCTTTTTTTTCTTTTCTTTTTTTTTTTGTCCTTTGCAAGAAGCAAAGAAATATTAACAAAATGTATATTTTGTATATCTGTGGGACTTAATTCTGATTCACGTTCTTTTCTTTTTTTTATGTCACACTGCCTAAATCAAGTACTTAACAGTATTGAACGTCCTTCCAATTTTTAATACATAGAATGTTCAGTTCTAATGTTTAATTCTTTGATATTTTAATTTTAATGAATTTTTTTAAATAGTTGAACATTCAAGAAAATATAATAGTAAAGCAAAGACACTAATGATTATAATGATAATGCGTTATTAAAAAACATATGTTTCAAAATGTATCTGTGTTTTCTAAAATCGAATGAGTTAATATAAAATTTGCTTACCTTTACAAATGCATGAGCAATCACAATCTTCTTCAAAATCTATTTCTGAACGGTATTCCGAACCATAGAAATCGTAATCATTCCAAGCTCTCCTTTTTTTTCGTTGTTCCATGATGAACTGAAACGTTTATTCGATGTACTGCTTTTCAAATGTTTAAACTGACTCTAACAAAAAGTTTTCGGTTGTTCTATAAAAAAAAAGAAATTGCTAAACATTTTTCCTCACATGGTAACCGCCAGACAAAATTTGTTCATTAAAAAAATAAATTTTCTAATACTATAACGCATCCATAAATTCAATATATTTTAGAAAATGGTCCTCCGAGAACAATGTGTTGCGTAGCAGCCAACATTGTTGTTTCATGTCTTCAAGAAAATTCATTCTTGTGTTACTTTAAGTCGTCATATTTCCAGAGGTGCCAATATTGATTTGGTGAAATTACATCTTTGACCGAACAGAGTATTCTGAAAAAAAAAATAATGGCAGAGTTTTATTTGGTAATGCTAAAGGGGGCTGTTAAAGTATCTTTCGAGCTACTTTCTGATTGGACCCTCGGAATCGATACTCAAAATACTATCTGTCCACTATTGAAGGGCCAAGCTCGATATTCTAATTCAAGTTACAATACACACGTGCGTGTGCTGTAGTACTTTCCCCCCATTCATTTGTTATTTATTCGCGCACTTTTACTCTAGCTATTGATCACAGCATTATTATTAACGAACTGGAGTGACTTAATTGGTAAATGTCTTTTTTTAGATCGAAGATAAAACGAAGTCTCGCAATTCTGTCAATTAACTTGACCAGGAAAAGAATTGGAAATGATAGAAGGCATAATAGAAGCTGAGATTTTTATGGATTTTTGCATTACTCCAGCGACAGATAGGAATAAGAACATTAATTTATCTTCAAACTGATGTTACAGGATATATTTTTCCGCTTTCTTTCATCTAGCATTTAGTCTAAAGCTTTTGTTTTTTTAATAGCTATTCTAAAAAAAATAATGTTCTTCACTTAATCGAAAGCACTTTAGTGAAGGTATTAGTATTAAATAATTCACTTCTAGTACTCAAGAGTAAATTACAGGTCTATTCGTTTAAAACAGGGGTCTCCAAACTACGAGGCCTTGATATCCGGACCATGGAAACCTTTTCATCTACGGAAATTTACGTGTATCCTGCCAAGATGAACCGCCTTTTACCTGGATGTTACGTTTTTACCGAATTAAAATAGAAGCACGTAATAGTGCATGGTGTTTTTCCCTGATCACAACATCGCAAAACCTTCGCTGCTTAATTTTTCTACTTCTGTTCAAAACCAATGAGATGATATAACAAGCTTATCTATGGTAGAAATACAAACTTGTCTGATGATAATCACAGGCCACCCATTGATGTTACGGATGTCAAATCTAAAGCAAGCAATGCCTCCTTTTCTCCGGGAAACAATTTCACCATTCTCACTAATACAGGTGTTCATGTCTAGAGTATCTATGTGTTATTAAATAATAATTGAATAAAATTACATTAAAAAAATAAAACAGCATCATGTTTTGATTCTTTATTATATGGACCTTGAGTGTGTAGTCAGCTCCCAAACTGCAGTTCAATAATTTATGCGGCCTTCCGGCTGAAAAGTTTAGAGGTTTAAAAAGTACACTATATAAGGGTATGGTATTTGTGATTTCTTTCATTACAGATTGATGATAATTTTTATTTCAAAAGGGTTTCTTTAGGAAGTTTTTTTCTCTTAGTCTAGTCAATAAGGAGCTTGTAGTTGCCATGGTCGCGAACAAAATTATCTGATTGCAGGCTTATGTTCAAAACACTTACCTAAACTTACTGTTTAGTCAGTTTAGGTCAGTGGTTTGGACTAGTTAAGAGGTAAATATACTAAAACTCCTCTGACCTACAAGGTCAAGGGGAGGCAGGCTGGATCGTTAAAATTCCCACTTTTTGATTTTTTACTTGTTTCTTGAAATCAGTGAATTTTAACAAAAAAAAGTTTTAATACCAAAATGAAAGCTGACAAAATTTCTACAAGACATGGTTGTATTTTCCTAATATCTAATAGCTATTGAGATATTTACTAGGAAGCATTGCAAATTTTCCTCTCTCCTTTCCGCTCTCCTGCTCCTTTCTAGCTCTTCAGACCTCAGTCCTATCGGAATATTTTCAGAATGAAAATTGTAGAGCATTTAACTTCCTTTAATATGTGTGCCTGCCTTTAAAATGCAAATTTGGGGCAAAAATCCAATTTTCTATTTTGGGCTTAGTATCAAATCCGAATGCCGTGGCTTTCTAAATGAATTTGAATTTTGCTGCTGTCTTGACTACAGCAAGAATGTCAGGAATTTTGATATGAGTCATCTCATAGGTAAAGCTTAGCATTTACGTTTAGTTTCTGCTTTTTCTGAAAATGAGATTTGTAAGATTTGGATTCATGCTAAAATATCCTAAGTCCAAAAATTATTATTGTAGTGTTATGAAACTTTAGTAAAATACTCCAAAACAGTTGATTTAAGAAATGAACCTCTACATACAATGTAGTGAAATTATTTTTCGAGTTATTTGAAGTAATGAATTGTGACGTGTTTTCATGACTGCACATAAAATAGCTAACTTCTTAAACTTTTCAAGTACAATACTTAAAGTTATGAGAGTGGTCTGTTCCCTCAAGTAGGTTTCAAGCGTCAAAATAAAATTAACACCACAAAAATATCTTCGTTCAAATTTGAGTTTGGATGTTTATCAAAAGAGAGCCATTTTATAGCAATTTTTATGCATCTTTTGAGCCTAAAAACTCAAAATATTTAAATGTATGTATTTTTTTAATTTTTATAAGCAGTTTTAAATATATTCTATAATATAATGCACATGGGCAATTTTTCAAACGTTAACAAAAATCCTCTTCGAAGGTAGGCAGGTACCTTTAAAAAGAACTATTGATAATCATTTTATTTTTGAATGATCAAAAGTCATAGCAAATTAAGAACTTCAAGAAATATTTAAAAATCTGTATGGAAACAGTAAGCTGCATTTTCCTACTAATGAGTGGTTTTATCTTATCATAAAAGTTATGTTACGTATTTATACATGCGAGCATTTGTGTTTAGATATTAAATACTTTCATAAAGTGTACTAACGACGTATCGCCTTCCTCCTTTAGTTTTTTAAATAAAAAATAGCCTTTTTGTGAGAAATTCTGCTTTTTATATTTTTCATGAAGCTTCCCTCGATTTTTTTCGGCCTGAAGACATGCTTAATGAGCCGGGAGTGTGACCAGAAAGTTTGATAGGGGGCTACCCCCACCTCTTTAAGAAATATAAAGTTTTTTTCCTCATTTTGTGGGCTCTTTCCCCTTTAAAATGATTTTTTTATAATTTTACTTTCAAATCTTCAATCTTATACTAAATATAAAATAGTAATTTGGAAATTTCAAGCAAACTTCGAGAGTCCGAAAATAAGAAAGAAAAAAGCAAATGCTTCATTTACTGATAATTCAAAGGTTACTACTTTGCCTACAAGCTATATTTTGTATGTCTAACAGTGAAATTTTTACAGAAATGAAACTATCCTGCCTTTATAGATTTTAGGTCGCTGAATATGAAAAATCATGCTTAAAATTGCCCCCTGGGTCAGTATTCCGAATAATTGCACTGTTTGCATTTGGCACATAACGTACAGGAATACCGAAGTATTGAATAACAGTTTACAAACTTTCTTTTTTATTTATGCCGCCTTTTTTTCTGTCGCTTGTGGAGTACGTGCGGAGCTTCTCTCTGGATCATCCTGCAGAAATATGCTGACATTGAGACTGACCACTTTCTTTTATTATAATGCTTTTACATTGCAGAAATGACTTGATTGAATCGCTCTGCTTTTTTATCCTGAACGCGCCACAATTCGTTTAGGGTACTCAATATGTGATCAAAAAGACACATATTGGCAATAAGACATCAATATGTGAATGCAGGAAGTGCACTTTTAGTGACATGTTGCAACCAATTTTTTCATGCGCAGACGTAAGTTCTTCCATTTTGTAATTTTAAGCATTATAAACCTGAAATTGATTTTGAAACATGTCGTAGCTGATATTGATATTCTTAATATATACATGTTTCACACATTGTATGAGTTTGTAAGAGAATTACAGACTAGTAATAGTTGAAAAAAGTGAGTATTGTTTGAATGAGTTCATAAAAGGAAGATATGCAACTTTCAAAGTCAAAATTAAGAAAGTAATAAAATTTGTTGAGAGCTTTTTTTTTTCTCTCGGGCAAATCTCGCAAATGACGCAAAAATTATAGTAACTTTTGGGAGTTTCGCGTAAAATGATCTTTGGAAATCATACTTCGGTTACCTAAGCAAGGTTCTTTCCAAGATGATTTTATTTCTCGTTGCTTCTAAACATTTCTTTCAACTTAAGTAGAATAACATGCTTCATTTGTTAATTGTCATTCGTAAGCGTTCAAGTTTACAAAAATTTACTAAGGATGAGGGATTAAGCTGAATACTATGGCATATACGAAGCGTCTATGAAACTTTTCCAGATAGTTACGGTCTGAAAAATCACTGGGTGCTTCAGGAGGACTTAGTCGTACGAGCCTGTACGCATAGCCTGCTTTCAAAAGAAATTCATGACTTAATGAGGCCAAATCTACAAATGTCTTACTATATTGGACGGTGGGTCCTTCACAAAATATCTCTCGTATGAAGATAAGCTCTAAAGTGAACAGCCCCTGTTCTCTCACGAGCATAATGAATAGTCATTACTTCAGCATGATATTCATATCATCAAGATTTAGTTTAGGCATTGGTAATCATCTTCCTTGTGACCAAAGTTGCCAGTAATATAGACGTTAAGTTGATTTGATGAACTATATACGAAAAATTCATCACTAAGTGGCCCTATAACAAAAATGATATTATTTGCATACATTGAAAATCTTAAACACCATTTGCTTTACAGCGCATGCCTGTTGGCATTATTCTTTGGATAATAAGATGGTGGATTCTGCATGGGTATTAGTTAATTTTTTCTGAACATCATGCTTACTTTGCAAAAAAAATCTCTTGTGGTAAAATTGTTCTACCAGAACCAGAATTCCGTTGCATCTGTGAAAGAATTCCGTTGTAAGACTATGATATGAAGAGGTCCAATGTCTCTATTTGCCTACCATTAGCCATTGTGCTACAGAAATTTAAAACAACTGGAATTCTTTTAGGCAGACTCACAGATCTAAAGCAATCCAGTCTTCTATCAGTAAATGCGGCTACCGCGGTCGTCGAAGTCAGTAGCTAGTAGCCGCATGGTAGTGTGGCAGTTGTTTCCCGTGTAGCACATGAAATTTTTTTATGTGTATTACAGCGTCACTTATCGATGGATTTTGGTATTAATTACTTTATTTAATGAATGTCAAGCGTATCATTTCAATTATGCGTAGTTCATTTTTTTTTCTCATTTGGATCCTCAGAACCCATTTTAGAGCCCCCTGAAGAAGGCAACTTACTTCTTGTTAACACTGTATTTTCGTAAGATTACCATGAGATAATCAGATATCAATAACATCTTTTTCACAGGAATTCTTAAGATGTTACACGATAAGCGCATACAGCGAGTGTAAAAACGTTAAGGCCAAGTAAAGTTTCCCCAGAGTTTTTAAATGTAAGAAAACATTTACTTCAAAGTAGTATTCGAATGTATATCGCAAACTTTAGAAGACTAATACGATAGACAAAATTTTCAACTAATGATTATAAGAATTAAAATTAAGTGGAAATGAAAAACAGCTTAATTTTACCGTGTAAAAACTTTAAGGCCACCAGTAATATTTTACAATATTTTTCTATAAAAAAATATTCTGTTCCCGAAATAATTTCATACCCTTGAGTACAACCGCAAGTATATTTGAGAAAGGGAAATATTGTTTGTTTTTGTGTGGTTATAATAATTATAACAATGCCATGCCAAGAGAAAAGATTAATAGAATGTGATAAAGGAGAAATTTTTATTCTTTGTCGTCAGGATTGAGTAGCCGGGCTATAGCGAAGAAAATTGGAAGGTCTAAAACTGTTGCAAATAATTTCTTAAATTTGAATGATAATTATGGCAAAAGAAGGTAGGCGTAAGGTTTTTCATCCAAGGGTGAAAGAGCAGTTTTGCGACTTACTTCATGAAAATATTCAAGCACTGAAATTATTACGCAAACAAGTTTCAATGTTAGTAAAAAAAAAAAAAAAATATTTGCAATACTATTTGAAGGGCTAGTAATTTGCAGTATGCCGCAAAACTTGTTAAATACCCTTTATAATCCGCACATAAAATGCAATGCTTATCATTCGCTCAAGAGACAAGAACTTTGGATGACTAGGGACTCCAGGTATAGTTTTCTCTGATGAAAAAAATGGAACTTAGATGGTCCTGATAGTTGGAGATATTACTTCCGCGATTTGTGAAAAGAAAAGGAAATTTTTTCCAAACGTCAATTCTCGGTAAGACAACTATTCCGACATGTCGATGCTTTTCTTTCAATGGAGTTGGATCTCTGGCTTTTATTTCAACAAAAATGGACTCAGAGGCGTATAAAAAAGTTCTTAAAAATCACCTGTTGCCAAATCTAATTGATTCGGCCAGAGAAAAATGGATTTTCCAACAGGATAATGCTCATTCAAAAGAGTCGGCTTATGAAAACCTGATTTAGTTGCAAAAAATGTCCAAGTATTAGACTGCCCATCTATAAATCCTGATCTCAAACCCATTCAGAATCTCTGGCATTATCTTACTCGATACCTATAAAGCCATAGAAGACAGTATTCTTCCTCCATCAAATTAAGATACGCAATTCAAGATAAATGGTATAAAACTTATCTATAATTGTTCCGTATATAGAGTCTTATTCTATCCCAGAAAACCGGAATATTACAACTAATTAGGAATAATGACTGCTCAACAAAGTATTAATAGCTGTCTTCTGCATCGTTAAAACCCATTTTTGTTTCGTGGCCTTAAAGCTTTTACACAGGCCGTTATGAGATCATGAATAATTTCATAGACATTTCACACTAAGATATTTGCTATAACAATTTTCTATAATTAATGTCTTCTTGTAATGCATACTGACATTTAGAATTCAATTTTTCAAAAAGTGTTTTTTCCATTTCGGATATTCACGATAACTTTTACTGGCCTTAAAGTTTTTACACGCGCTGCATGTTATTCTGTTCTGCCGGGGGGGGGGGGGGAAACCTCGTTTGACTGTCACTAGGATTTATAAATATTAAGTATATTTTCATATTATAGTTAGCTGTCGTATATTTTGCCATAAAATTCCTTTTAACTTTTATGAATTATTTTAACAGAATACTAGTACTATTTAAAAAATAATATATAAAAATTGTCTTCTAAAAAAGAATAACCAATATAGTTTGGGCGGCCTCAACACATTTTCATTTCTGCATGTATTTAAATAACCCTGGTATTTTCTCTTTTACAGTGTTTACTTCAAAAATATAATAGAATTTTTAATATATTGACAAAACCATTAAATTCAAGGCCTTAAAGCCTTATGAACTAAAATGAAGAAACAGTGTGACAACTCTGTCGAACTTAACGAAAAATCCAATAAACATTTCTTACACCATTATTGAAAATGGCGATTTGAAAACAGTCTGAGTTTTACCACTTAAGAGACTTAACTATAAACAAGTTCTTGAAATCATAGCCTTTATTATCTTTTCTTGCACGATTTTTGTAGTTTACTGCAATAACGCAAAACAATCGACCTTTCGTGGCGACTGTCGTGATCACAACAAAGTTGTTTTTACAAATGCGCATTTATATGAGTAACAAGAATAGTAAAAAGCCATTCACAATAGACATGACTTTTTTTTAAGAAGGCGTGAATCGCCTGGAAGAGTTTTGAGGGACTGTGAGACTTTTCTGTCAGCATTCAGTTTCTTTTGTTTTATGTATATCTTAATTGTATGGTGATGAAACAAAAGCGTAAAGTTTCGACGTAAAATCCATGACTTGGGAAAAATTGAGAAATGCAAATTCCCGATCAAGGTGTTTTCTTTGATGTACATCAGTCTCTTTTATTTCGTTTGGTTAAGTAGTATAAATATACAAGAGAATAACACTACTGGAATTTTTACAACCGTAAAAATTTTTTTAAAAATCTGAAACACTTTTATATTTTAAATACGTAGTAAAGTGATATATATTAAAAGCGTATCCTAATCCATACGTCGTCGCTAATTGCCTTTCTTGCTTCATTACGTCTGCAAGTACATCATTATCCGAACGTAGGCCCGTTTTGTCTTTCTTGTTTCATTGAAAAGTGTATCATAATCTATGTTTCAGCCCTATTTGTTTTCTTTGTTTCATTACGTTCAAAAGTACATCATTATGCATGAGTGTGTCGTGTTTGTCTTCCATGATCCATAAAACATTGCTTTGAAATTGAAATGTCTATTAAAATCACCCACTAAGCTTGTTTTGCAATCTTCTTTGGCATATTCTAACTGTACTTCGCCTTTATTTGCATCAATATAGAGAACATAGGCGCCGACTTCATGGGGCTTGAAGGGGCTTCAGTCCCCCCAATATTTTTATTCAGGGGGCTGAGCCCCTTCAAAAATTTCACTCCAACTTATTTGTGTCAAATCATATTTCTTCCTCCAAATCGGTTAAACTTAAGAATCCTAAAAATAGAGAATGTATCGCTAGCTTCTTCTGTCTCCCACTCCGCTTTTTCTTTCACAGGGATTCAGGAATTACGTTAGGCGCCTGTAATGCCGTAAGGCACGGATGTCAACCTTCTTTATCAAGAGCGCAAGCACAAACAAATGACCATCAGATAGCTAGGCAAAAAGAAACGGGTGGTTTTCCCCACAAGAACCCTTCAGATTTTACACCGTGACACAATTGATGATGGAATTGCTTTCTAGTACGGAGAGGACTGCGTTTTTTTTTAGGAGGGTCGTTCTCATGTAATGTAATCTTTCTTTTTTAAATCAGTATAGCAAAAGCTTTCACTTTTGTTCTATTGTGAGATACAGACTCTTCTGTAGACGTCTGACCATAAGGGAGATTTTCCCATTGTGCAAAACTGCAAACGATTGTGACATTCCCATTTCCCAGCAGTATTAAGTTTCGATGCTGAAAATAAACCGTTTAAATGTGACTTAAAAACAATTCAAGGCAGAAAATTGATAGTCAAATTTAAGTTTGAAGATTTTAAATCATGAAGAACCTTGTAAGATAGATGAAAAATTGATGTTTAATACAGTTTCGGATATAGACAGTATTCATTTCTTTATACGCTTTATCAAAACTTTACCAATATCGAACGCTTAACGTTTCTGATTTAGCTACAGTTAAGAGCTAAATAAAAAATGATTTCATAAAAATCTTCGAGCAGCACAACTTCTGGATTATATTTTATAATTGCTTGCTCTTATCTTCTCTCTTTACATATAAAACTCTATCCCCCATCAAGGGCGTAATCAGAGGTGGGGGGGGGAGGGCTACGCGGGACTTAGCTGTCTCCCAGCCCCCCTACGATTTTCAAAAATTTTTGTTAGTTTACACATAAATACGAAAATTTAGAAACGAACATTTGAAAACCATGAAATCTTTAAGAAGACTCGTTGTTTTAGGCGAATTTCGGTTCATTATTTTGCTACTCTTGGCTGCATATGGTGCCAGTGGCGGTTCCAGAGGGGGGTCACAGTGGTCATGGGCCTAGATTAACCATCTCGCCAAGAAAGAAGGAAGAAAAAAAACGAGGGCCCAAGCCGAGCTTGGACAAGGCCCAAAATTCAGAGAGGCCTTGATCATGTGCATACATATCATATTGTGTTGCTGAAAGAGAATTCCTCTTTAGAAAACCATTAGTCTCTGACTAATTTACTTATTTTATAACAACACTAAAGTATGCACACAATATTCTGACTATGTGCTCAGTCGTTGTTCCTTGGCAGAAAAATATGCAGCCGTTTTGTAAATATGTGCATTCATCCATATTCATCCATACATAGAGGGCAAAGGAAAGGGGAGTCACAGCGAGCATGATTAACGTAAGGGTGAATGGGGTAGTTGCCTCGAACCCACAATGAAAGAAAACGATCAAAATCAAAAAATGGTTTTAGAAAAATGTGGGAATTGGGCGTGTGATACATATACTCGTATTCGACCCCCACCTCCACTCCACACTTGCAAATAGCCTCCCTCTTCTGTAAAAGCACTCTATGAAGCACCTATGTTTGTAAATTATTATTTATGGAATATCAAACTAGCGTAACTGCTACAAAACCATAAAAATTATAGAGGAGGAAGGAGGGGGCTGTCATGGGGAAAGAGGGACTACACCTAAACAGGGCCGGATTACCCATTAGGCTGAGTAGGCTTTCACCTGTGGGCTCCTACCATTTTAGAGGCCTGCGTTAAAATTTAGAAGGAAAAAAATATAATCAAACATTATTAAAGCTATTTTAGTGTTAATATTTATACAGTATATGCATAGGCGCACCCACGGGGGGGGGCTATGGGGGGATCAAGCCCCCCTAAAGGTGGAAAGTTTGAAGTGAAAAACTTAAAAAAATTAAAATTGTCACTAATGAATTATTACTATTATTATTATTTATTGTCTTCAAATTATTTCTATATTTTTTACCTAAAAAGATGTCAGTTTTTAAATAAATACACTGTGTGGAGTTTATGAAACACTGTTAAAGTCAGTTACAATATCCCTGAAAAGATCAGATCATTATTTATGACTCTATAATGAGTTTTTGCTTGTGGGCTTGTGTTGTATGGGCAAATCAAGTGGTACAGAATATTTTGACGTTATAAGAGGGTTGTAACTATTATCGATCTCACTATAACCGAGTTCAGCAGTATTTTCAGCTCAGCCCCCCCCCTAAACTAAAATCCTGGGTGCGCCACTGAGTATATGTATATGTAACTCTGAGAAAATAATTCTGATTCATTATTGACTTCGTACACAAGAAACACTTTTTGTCATTGTACACTTCTTAATTGAAATTTGAATGAATATGTGCTAGAAAGTTTGAAGCTGACTATTTAGCTTGAATTTTTATGTGCACATTTCAGTGATACCTTGCATTAGATGGATGTATATTTTGCAAATTCAATAAGGAGAACTTTTAGCACTATGTTTACACGAACGGGCTATGGTAATCATAAGAAGGCTTATAAACAAAATACCCTTCGTACCCCAGTCATCACAATCATATTTTTTACAACTTTTTTCCGTTCTGAATAAAAATTAATTTTCGTATATTGTTGCACAAATATCATCAGAATAAGTTTCAAATAACATAATTCGTTATGGTTTTAATTTATAAAATGAATACTATGTATCCATTTAACCAAAGCGTCTCTGACTTACCAATTGCTAGTGTGCTAGTTTAATTTGTTTTGATAATTGTTAAGGTAATCTGGAACAATTTTCCAAATAGAAGGGTGATTTAGAGTGCAGTGGAGTTTTTATATATGTTTTAAAAATAATATGGCGTAGACTATGATTTCGAATTAGATTTCATTCATTTTGTTTCCATTTTTCATATTATTGAGTATTCTTAAAAATTGTCTGTAAATATCTACAATAATTCAGAGTGATAATTTTGGCATTGTATATCTGTTTCTGTGTTATTCCACTTTTAAATGTAAAGCACGATTATATTTTATACAATTTTTTTCCGTACTGAATAAAAATAAATTTTCATATATTGTTGCACAAATATCATCAAAATATGTTTCAAATAGCATAATTCATTATGGTTTTAGTTTATAAAATGATTACTATGTGTCCATTTTGCCAGGAGCGTCTCTGATTTGCCAATTGCTTATGTGCTGGTTTAATTTGTTTTCATAATTGTTAACTTAATCTGGAACGGTTTTCCAAAAAGAAGTGTGATTTAAAGTGCAATGCAGATTTTATATGTCGAGTTTTCTATGCCAAGTTCCACACGAAGCCCCCCCCCCCGGCCTAGATCCCACGCGCAGATAGTTGGCTATAACACCACATTTCAACATTTCTTTTCATTTTTAATGTTATTGAAAGATTATATGAGCATTCTTAGTTTAATGTAAAATGAAAGTTTTCAGTATTAAAATGTATGTGGGCTTGTGGGCTTGTGTTGTATGGGCAAATCAAGTGGTACAGAATATTTTGACGTTATAAGAGGGTTGTAACTATTATCGATCTCACTATAACCGAGTTCAGCAGTATTTTCAGCTCAGCCCCCCCCCCTAAACTAAAATCCTGGGTGCGCCACTGAGTATATGTATATGTAACTCTGAGAAAATAATTCTGATTCATTATTGACTTCGTACACAAGAAACACTTTTTGTCATGGTACACTTCTTAATTGAAATTTGAATGAATATGTGCTAGAAAGTTTGAAGCTGACTATTTAGCTTGAATTTTTATGTGCACATTTCAGTGATACCTTGCATTAGATGGATGTATATTTTGCAAATTCAATAAGGAGAACTTTTAGCACTATGTTTACACGAACGGGCTATGGTAATCATAAGAAGGCTTATAAACAAAATACCCTTCGTACCCCAGTCATCACAATCATATTTTTTACAACTTTTTTCCGTTCTGAATAAAAATTAATTTTCGTATATTGTTGCACAAATATCATCAGAATAAGTTTCAAATAACATAATTCGTTATGGTTTTAATTTATAAAATGAATACTTTGTATCCATTTAACCAAAGCGTCTCTGACTTACCAATTGCTAGTGTGCTAGTTTAATTTGTTTTGATAATTGTTAAGGTAATCTGGAACAATTTTCCAAATAGAAGGGTGATTTAGAGTGCAGTGGAGTTTTTATATATGTTTTAAAAATAATATGGCGTAGACTATGATTTCGAATTAGATTTCATTCATTTTGTTTCCATTTTTCATACTATTGAGTATTCTTAAAAATTGTCTGTAAATATCTACAATAATTCAGAGTGATAATTTTGGCATTGTATATCTGTTTCTGTGTTATTCCACTTTTAAATGTAAAGCACGATTATATTTTATACAATTTTTTTCCGTACTGAATAAAAATAAATTTTCATATATTGTTGCACAAATATCATCAAAATATGTTTCAAATAGCATAATTCATTATGGTTTTAGTTTATAAAATGATTACTATGTGTCCATTTTGCCAGGAGCGTCTCTGATTTGCCAATTGCTTATGTGCTGGTTTAATTTGTTTTCATAATTGTTAACTTAATCTGGAACGGTTTTCCAAAAAGAAGTGTGATTTAAAGTGCAATGCAGATTTTATATGTCGAGTTTTCTATGCCAAGTTCCACACGAAGCCTCCCCCCCCCCGGCCTAGATCCCACGCGCAGATAGTTGGCTATAACACCACATTTCAACATTTCTTTTCATTTTTAATGTTATTGAAAGATTATATGAGCATTCTTAGTTTAATGTAAAATGAAAGTTTTCAGTATTAAAATGTATGTGGGCTTGTGGGCTTGTGTTGTATGGGCAAATCAAGTGGTACAGAATATTTTGACGTTATAAGAGGGTTGTAACTATTATCGATCTCACTATAACCGAGTTCAGCAGTATTTTCAGCTCAGCCCCCCCCTAAACTAAAATCCTGGGTGCGCCACTGAGTATATGTATATGTAACTCTGAGAAAATAATTCTGATTCATTATTGACTTCGTACACAAGAAACACTTTTTGTCATTGTACACTTCTTAATTGAAATTTGAATGAATATGTGCTAGAAAGTTTGAAGCTGACTATTTAGCTTGAATTTTTATGTGCACATTTCAGTGATACCTTGCATTAGATGGATGTATATTTTGCAAATTCAATAAGGAGAACTTTTAGCACTATGTTTACACGAACGGGCTATGGTAATCATAAGAAGGCTTATAAACAAAATACCCTTCGTACCCCAGTCATCACAATCATATTTTTTACAACTTTTTTCCGTTCTGAATAAAAATTAATTTTCGTATATTGTTGCACAAATATCATCAGAATAAGTTTCAAATAACATAATTCGTTATGGTTTTAATTTATAAAATGAATACTTTGTATCCATTTAACCAAAGCGTCTCTGACTTACCAATTGCTAGTGTGCTAGTTTAATTTGTTTTGATAATTGTTAAGGTAATCTGGAACAATTTTCCAAATAGAAGGGTGATTTAGAGTGCAGTGGAGTTTTTATATATGTTTTAAAAATAATATGGCGTAGACTATGATTTCGAATTAGATTTCATTCATTTTGTTTCCATTTTTCATATTATTGAGTATTCTTAAAAATTGTCTGTAAATATCTACAATAATTCAGAGTGATAATTTTGGCATTGTATATCTGTTTCTGTGTTATTCCACTTTTAAATGTAAAGCACGATTATATTTTATACAATTTTTTTCCGTACTGAATAAAAATAAATTTTCATATATTGTTGCACAAATATCATCAAAATATGTTTCAAATAGCATAATTCATTATGGTTTTAGTTTATAAAATGATTACTATGTGTCCATTTTGCCAGGAGCGTCTCTGATTTGCCAATTGCTTATGTGCTGGTTTAATTTGTTTTCATAATTGTTAACTTAATCTGGAACGGTTTTCCAAAAAGAAGTGTGATTTAAAGTGCAATGCAGATTTTATATGTCGAGTTTTCTATGCCAAGTTCCACACGAAGCCCCCCCCCCGGCCTAGATCCCACGCGCAGATAGTTGGCTATAACACCACATTTCAACATTTCTTTTCATTTTTAATGTTATTGAAAGATTATATGAGCATTCTTAGTTCTTTAATGTTATTGAAAGATTATATGAGCATTCTTAGCATCGATATGAAAGAACAACTGGATAGAGTGTCCAAATGGCCCAGTGCTGAAAAAATGCAGCCATTGCCTACCAGCACCATGGTGGTCGATTAAATCGCCAATCGCGTGCCACAGACATAAAGAAATTTTTGACGCAGCCAACTGTATTGAACGAATTCTCTTTACACTACTTTCAATAGTTACGATATTTTACACTTATTACAATACTTGCAATATTCTTATGATACTTACAATATTTTTTTACCTCGTTCAAAAAAGGCTCCTGTTGAATTATAGATATCTAGTTATGCTAAAACAAGAATATATGTTCAACATCAATATAATTAAATTTCTGCAAAATTGATTAAATTTAAATAAAATGGTGTTTCTTATTTTGGATCATTTGTACCATCGACTCTTGCCTAAAAATACTGAGTATATGTAAAAGTATGCTATTTAAAGTATGCTATTTAAAAAGTATATGTAAAAGTATGCTGTGGTCCTATGCATAAGATAGTGTTTAAGATAGTGTGCATAAGATACAGTTTAGATGTGGTTTGCAAAAATGCTTCAATAGAAAGCGGACTTTAAGTGCCGAGGGCCAATGTTAAATTTTTTTAGCTATAAATATAATGCATAAAAAAATTTAAGTTAGTTGTCCAAATCCATCAAGATTTTGTTGTTTTTTGAAGTAAACTTTGATTAGCTATACATCAAGACATTCTATGCTAAAGCCCACGTGTTAATAATCAGCCTTAAAAAAGAACGTCTAAAATTTTATTTTTTATTCATAATACAATGAAAGATATCGCAACCATGCCATGCGGCATGGTAAATACGATATCATATCAAACCAGATTTAGGAAATAAACATACACAAAGCCTTAATAAATTGTCTCGCTCATACTGGAACTTTTCAAGAGGTTCGAGCTTTTATTGCTAAGTTGATTAAATTTTCAAGAGCTGCTCATGAAATTTCATCCATTTGAATAAAGTCGTTACTGGCTTTCTCCTCAAAGGTGACGAAACGCTTTGAAATATGTTCTATAAAGTAAAAATTTAAAATCTGACTGCTGTCATACTTCATGCAACAAATATAAATTATTCTATTGTTTGCTCGCCCTAATAAGATGGGCTGAAGATATATTGCACCAAATGAGATCCTAGAATTTGAATTTTGAGTAAATTTAAGATATTCTGCAATACCTCCCCTTTGTGCACATAATTATTGCTGGAAGATTTCAAAAAATATTTTGATGTAACCTACATTTACAGGGTAATGAAGCCTTACTATGAATCCATTTGCTTTACACCTTGTTAGCTTGAAAATATCAAAGTTTTTTTTTTCCCCTCTTACATTTACTCCTTTAAAGCGTAGGCGAGACTCGGGAATAATGATGGTCATAAATGGGTTAAAAAAATCATAATAAAATTTTTGTGTGTTACTAATTATATTTTTTAATGATACCTGATAGTTTAATTTTATCGTGATGAGATCTTGTTCCATAACGATAACATCAATATAACTTCCATTTTAATAATGTTCGTATAGTTTCGTAATACGATAGATTTGCTAGGTCTGCCTATAGTGAGTATGGAAAATAAATTACACAGAAACTCAAAAATTATTTTGCAAGAAATAATTAGAAATGGATATCATGGACGCTCTTCAGAACTTTCTCAAGACTCGTAATTTTAACTTCAAATGAAAATTTCTAATATTATTATTTTATCAACATTAAATTAAAATATATATATATATTGAGTGCTCTCAAAATTAATAGCTTCTAATATATTTATTAAAACTTAAGTAAGGAGAGAAGAACGCGATTATATTCACCACCATGCTCATCTTCATTATATTTGTTTATTTATTGATAACGGCGATTATGTTAATTCATTTGAACGCACTGACAAAAAAAAATTGTTAAATCAAAAAGAATGGATGAAAGAGTGCCAACAAAATCTTTGTCATTTAACAACGGATTGTTTGGTTAAACTCAACTAAATTACTTAGATGAATTAACAACTCATTTACAAAATATCTTTGTTAACTGATGCCATGTAACAAAATTATTTAGCTGAAGTAACAAAATTGTTCTGTTGATTTTGCTATCTGATTTTGATGAACTAGCCAAACAGCTAGTTGAAAGTTTCATAGGTAAGCCTAATTAATTTATTTATTCATCAAAATTTACAATTCTATTTTGGTGTCTTAATATATCTACAAATTTAATTCGAAGTTATATAACAAGTTAGTTTTCTTACCGTTTGTTCATGACAGGAAGTCCGAATCCCTTTGATATTCGTAGTAAAAAAGAAATAAATGTGTCAAACTTTATCACCCATAACAAGCTATCTAGTTTACTTGACTTAATATACAAGCTTTCAGTTTAATTTCTTTTAATGCTTCAAACAAACTTACTTCTTAGTGTTGTTTTGAACGGAAATGTTTCGCTTTTATTGCATATGGACATACTTCCTATTTACAATTTGTTTTGGTGTGAGGTTTCAGATTTAATACTACTGTAAAAGCTCGATTATCTCATCCAGAATTCAAAGCAGTAGAAACTTTCAGTTCCTGTGGTTTTTTTTTTTACCCATTTAATTTTTAGCCTCCTCGAAAAAGGGGTTTATTATCCCAAATCAGATTGATTAACTGTTGACTGTAACTGAACACTGACCCAAGTGAGTTTTAACATACGTTTCTCCGAATAAAAATTTAAAAAAAAAGCATGTATGTTTCATTTTATCACGAACTCGAAAGTGGTTCTGATTGATTTACCAAATTTGATTTAACGGGAAAAAAACATGCAGTTGCTTTGTTTGAATCTGTAGATGCACGTAAAAATGCGGTAGACAAAACACGTAACACAAAAATTTGGAGTGACTCCACTCGACTTTCTGAGCACTTGATCTTTACCAAGCGTTTAAACAAATTTGATTCATTTCAATCGGATGTAGTGTTCAGACGCTAGTGCACTTCAAATAATTTTAATTTATAGGAAGTAACGTATGAGAATATTACCTAAAACCCTCTACAAAACTGGGAGGCCTACACAGACCAAAATCTGTGCTCTATTTAACACAGTGACCTATAATATGCGTAATTCAAGAGTATGCGTAATTTCAAGAATTTGCGCTTTAATGTATTAGAACTTTTCTGTAGCCCTGTACCAAAAAAAAAAAAAAAAAAAAAAACCGTAAGCCCTACACATTTCAAAATCTGTACAAGTTATGGGACGGTAACCTATAATATAAATACTCAATTTGAACTTATTTGAATGCATAATTTAGATATTAACAGACTATAAATGATTTGCGTCCGTAGACCGTAATGTATAAGAATTGTTTTTGCAACAAAATTATAAGTCTTATTAGTCATGGATGCTTTGCTCTTAGAAGATATTGCATTTTTTATTGAAAGCGAACATAGCTTTTTATCAGTTAATTAATTAAAAAATAATTTATTAACTTACTTCTAAGGAACTTACTTTCAAAATAATATCAGTGTAATAAAAATAAGTGCCACAAATACGTATATGTTAGTAAGTTATAAGACCACATGTGGAAAAGAACGTATTACATGTGGTAACCGTATTTGGAACTTCTTTTATTACTATTTATCATCATGATTTCTTCGTTAAATTCACCATAAATTTGTATGCTTTTTAATTAACGTCCACGTTTCTAGACAGCTCTATAAAGGAAAAAAAATATTAAAGACATTTTCTATTTGAGGTCTTTCCTTCGATGTTTAACTCATATTTTTAACATATTTAACTACTAACATTCATGATGATGCACTGGCGTAGCCAGGGGAGGGCCCACCGGGCCCGTGCCCCCCCCGAAATTTTTTCAGTTGATATATATGTATGTTGCAATTTGTAAAAATTGATCGTCTCAGAATCCTTGTTGTGTGGTATTTTTCTAATCTTTCTGATAAACGTTTTTTAGATTCATTCACGTTGACAGCGAAAAAACAAACAAACAAACAAATCAATATAAAGGCTAAAAGGTGCATTTAATCACTAACCCGAGGCGACTTTCAACACGCCTACACACCAGAAATATACATATCTGGGCAATATCTCATACCCGGGATAGTAAAAATGTCCCCCTCGTTTCCGTTGTACCCTGTGAAGTATGCATCCCTAAGTATTATACGCTTTCATGACCACCTGTGGTATTTTTAAACTATGTGTGTACAAAAATGTTACTTTCTACTAACGATAAAATTTCAAGAAGGGGCACAAGCTGGATCTTTTCCCACAATTTCCAGGGTCCAGACTTTCGTGTTTTTTACTAGTGTGTTGCTCTGTCGAATTGGTAGGCTCCAAGAAAGCGCCCGTTGAGTAGAAGTATAGGAGAATTTTTTTTATAAAATTCCAAAAATTATACATAGTTTGCTTGCTAACAATGAAGACTCAAATCTACAGGAAGCGGGAAAAGTCATAAATCAACAGATATTTCCAGAAAACTTCAGAAATCACACGAGGAAAAGGAACTAAAGTAAATACTCAATATTTCATTGTGTGTTTTTAAATGATAATATAAGCGATGATATTATACATACGACATAGTATCTTCTTAAGTATGTTGAAAAATTTGTATTTATCACATTTTCATGAATATGTAATTTAAGAAATATTTCCTTTATACCCTTTCAACTGACAAGAGGGTAAATCTGTAATTATATAAAACTTTATAAATACTATTTTATATACTCTGGAAAAGAATAAATGAATATTTGAAATATCTAGGTACGCACATGATATCCGGCTGATTTATCAATATCCGAAACACAATCACTGGATATCCGACTTCTCTTCCAGATATCCGGCTCACGACTAAATAAGGTCTATCTAAAGTCCACTAAATCTGTATTTTTTAAATAAAATTTACTCTCGCATTAATGTTTTCTTCATAATATTTTTACTACTGACAGTTAAATTTTTTAAAATATTCTTATGTGCTTTCCTTTGTAATTTTAAACCGCAACCAATGAGAACAGCAGTTTTGCTTTGAAATTAATCTGAAAAATCGGGTCTTAATACCTTTCGTTTCTGATTATTTTTTTCCAATGGCCGGCCGCTGCCTTGGAAGGCTTTGGCCACAACGGGCCAGAATTCTTGACCACTTTATTATGGGGGCACCTAGTAGGTGGACCAACATCCCTATGAAGCGACTGACAAAGGACAATCACGCCCAGTCGGGGATCGAACCCGACAGCCGGGAGTTGTACCCGAAACCGTAGTACGGTGCTTTATCCACCATACAATCCGGTCGGCTCTTTTCTGATTCTAAAATAAGACATTTTGTTGCTTATTAAAATGTGATTTTCAATTAAATATATTTTTCTTCCAAGTTATATAAACAATTAAACAGACCTATTTTCATTTTTGTTTTTTAAATTATATAATAAAACTTTTAGTACTTATTCAGGGTGTCGAAGCCCGAGCCCGAAATTTTAGCTAATAGTTATATAAAAGTGGCCAATAGGTATATGACTTTTCATTGGTAGAATATCATAATTTTGCTGTTTGTGCAAATTAAAGACAAATATAATTAGAGCTAACTATTAATGCACTATCTAATTCTTTATGTTAAAATTTATCAAATAATATTAATTATAAATTTCTCCCACGAATCATTTTTTAAAATCTGTTTACAAGGAGTATGTTTAATAAAAATTTCTCACAAGCCTGAGCCTGGTTTGGGTTCGGGTTGAGTCCATCTCATCACTAGTGCCCATCCTCTGGCTTACGGTTCACCAACTAGCGATGAGTGCAACCCCCCCCCCCCACACACACACACACACAGAGAGACGCCCCCAATAATTTTTAGAACTTATCCGTTCTGGAAAGTTTTCTGCATCTGTTTTTCGTTTTTTTTTCTTAAATAAAAAGCTGGTATATTTTTACCATTTAATCTTTCCAATATTATGTAAGGTGTACTTTGAAGTGATTTAATTAACAACTCAACACTTATTCAAGTCGAAAATTTGCAGTTAAATATGTATATTCTTTTAAGACTGCTAGTGCTTTAGTAGAAAGACTCTATATTTTGAACCCACTTTATTCCAAAAACAAGAATTTTGGAAGATTTTCTTCTAGTGAGGCCTGTGTTACTTAAATACGTATTTTGTTAGCAATGTGCAGAAAATTTGAATCTTGTGATCAACTTTATTCCAAAGGCAGAGTTTCGGAATTTTTTTTCAAGTGATGTCTGGGCTATTTTAATATTGTGTCTACATACATAATATTTTAGTCCTTTCATCAACCTTATACAGAAGGGCAGAGTTTTGGAAGATTTTCTTCAAGCTATATATTTCTAAATTTAACATTGTGTCTGCATTATTTAGATTATTTTAAGTTTGTGAGCAACATTATATTAAAAACAAGCATTTTGAAAAAATAAGAAGATAAATAAAAAAATATAGTCATAAGATTTTCTGAGGGAATTATGTGTAATTGCATAAAATTGTACATTTTGACTTATTAATTGCAATAAGAAGCCGAGTTAGTACAGCCTGTGCATTATAACTAAAGGTTTTTTTTTTTTAATTAGCGTCGCTGATCTGTGGCTGTTAATTTAAAAAATAATAACAGGTTTGTGCTTGCGTGTTTTTCATTATAATACAGGTTGATTCAAAAATAATGTGACCAATTTCAGAGTATCATAAAATTTTATTGAATTAGTTATTTACACGAAATTTTCATTGTGGCTTCCTTTAGCATAGTACACTTTACATAAACGTTTAGGTTAAGCCTAAAGAGCTTTTTCAAAGATTTTTGAGAGTATTTTTCCAACTTCTTCTTTGATTGCTTTTTTAAGCCCTTGAAGTGTTCTTACTTTACGTCTATTTAATTGTTTTTTAAGTATCCAGATAAAAAATAATCTCAAGGACCACAGTCAGGGGATGATAGTAGCCATTTCTCAGGAGGAAGGAAATTTATTTTCTTCTCATCTTTCAGCCATTTTATAGTTGATTTTGCTGTGGGACTTGGTGCAGAATCTTGGTGAAAAGCAAAGTTCCCTTGAGATTAAAGACATTTACTTTCTTTGATCATGTGCTTCAATACTTTATTCTGATAGTATTTAGCATCAATTTTAGTCTTTGGTTCTACAAAAAATGGCTTTGTTAAGCCCTTAGAAGACATTACCTTACCATCCATACCATAACACTTGACGGCCAACTTGCCATTTGCAAAACAGCTGCGTCTTTGCGACGCTGTTCGCATGAAATATATTGTATCTTCGTTTTGCAAGTTATGGATGACAGATGAAACAATGCTTCATCCGAAGTTATCCATATCCATGTTTTGTATCTACCTTTGTGTAACATTAAATACAGAGGCCAAGAACCTTTTTCTTCGTTTTTCTACAGTCTTTGCAGATATTTGATGACAGACTAGCTTCTTCAACTTTTATAGCCAATTTCCCTTATCTGACGACAAATTGTCGATTGCGATACCTGCAGTTTATTTTCTAAAGTTCTTTGAGGCAGAGGATTTGCTACAACGATAAGTCTTTTCAGCATCTTTTCTTCTTTTTTAACAAGGACTTCCTTTCGTCCACACTTTCCCCCTGGAGCTTTTGATTGCCAGCCAAATTTTATTTCTTTTCGAAGTTTAGATAGTTATCCATTAGAAAAATGTCTTTTCTGAATTTTAAATGATTTATTTATAACAGAATTTGAGCAACCATGTCTACCTTCAACCATGTCTACCATGTTGTCCTTCAAAAGCTTTAAAATTTCGTTTCGTGTTTGAGGATCTAATTTCGGATACTTTACTTCCACTAATAAAAATAGTTCTGTTGGTAATTAAACGTTTAATTTTTAAAATAAAACTGGAGGTAAAGCTTTTAAAATTTACCATAAATAATTATACGCTTTTAAAATTGGTCACTCTAATTTTGAATCAACCTGTATGTATTAGTTGTGTGCACCTACATATGAGCTGATTGAAAATCCGGGATAGACTGATATATTTCCTGTTTAGAGCAAGAAAATTTTACATAGAAATATTTTTTACTACGGCCGTTTATTGAGATTTAAAAAGCACTTATTTGGTTTTATTTTCAGCATCTTTCTTTGGATATATTTACTGTAGAATATAATATTATTGTACTAGCAGATACGGGCCTGGATTAAAAAAAAAAAATCTTATCTGGTTGAGATACTCGCCAGACTAAAACGATACATAAGCATCTATATACAGAGATAATTATATTGACGAATTATTAATTAACTTGCGAAATTAATACTGAATAGCATCTTTAAACATATATTTAAGGATATTTTTGTGGAATTACTAATTAAATAATTTTTATATTTAATAATTAGAATCTTATTTTTAATTATAATTAATAATTAGACTATTACTTATAATTGTAATTAATAATTATAATCTTGTTTTTAAATTTAAGATTAATTAATAATTAAAATATTTTTAATTACAATTAATAATTAGTATATTAATTAAACAATTATTCAGTTGACAAAACTCTCTGTGCCCCTCCCGAAACAAAATCCTGGCTACGCCAGTGTGATGATGCGCATACACTTTAAAATTGAAATATCTGAAAGACAAACAGAAAGAAATAAAATCTGCTTATAAGGTTAAAACTGACTAAACACATGTGACAGTTTAATGCTACGTTGAACTGAGTGTCTGATAACTTCAAGCAAGAAATGAAAACCAGACAGGCAGTGATCAAATAAACATACACTAGCGTCTGAAACTTTGAAGAAAAAGTTTTGCGCAAACAATGCTGTCTACCCCAACATAACCTAAGAAAACAAAAACTGTTTGACGTACACCTTTAGAAGAAAAATAATGCAGACATCTCATGAAAGACAATGATCACATACTTCTAGACTAAAAGTGACTATTTACTTTAGAAAAAATATTTCTTAAAGCGCCACAATTTGCATGTATCATAAATTAATCCAATTTCTGAAATGAATTAAAATTTTAATTACATAATTATCTTATCGTGTCAGAAATGATATTAGTATATATTATTCTTTCTGCGCAGATAAAGTAGCTTACAAAATATCTTCAAACGAAAATTTTGAAAACTAAAAAATATAGGAGACTGTGGAAATTGCTTTTTAGGGAATTACAGAAAATAGCTTGATGACAAAGAACAATTAAAATAATTAAATATACTCAATTAGACACTCCATTAATTAAAGCTTTCATTCACGAAAATGTTCCCGGACATCTTATTGAATATCGTACTGTTACGAAACCAATAGCAATTATTATTAGGAATGTTCCAAAAATGGGCGGACGGATAAGGCACTAAACATTGGTAGACGGTTTCCCAGACAGCACATAAGCTTAAATCAAGCTTGACATTTCTTTGAATTTGACGTATTAATACAAGCTTGACAAGCAGTTCAATTCATTTTAAGCTTGCAGCAAGCTTGGAGATTACAAAAAAATGAGTCAGCAAATATTTTCCCGTCGAATTTAAGTCATTTGAACTGTCAAGCTTGAATACAACTTGATTACTGCTTGATTTGGAAAGCCGCATCCACATAACAAATAATTTATCATCAGTCATAAATGTACTTGACCATAGAATTTTTAAAAAAGTTTCTATATTTCCAAATATTGAAATTCTTCAAAATAAAATACAAATATACTACAAAATTGATTTCAAAATCAGTCGTTTGTTTTGATTTTGGTCAATATTGCCCAGCATAAGTGTTGCGATATTGAAAGTTTTAAAACGTGTGCTGCTTTTAAGTTTATATTATGCTTATTTCCCTATTAGTAGAGTCTATAAATCACACATAACATTATTTTAATTTTGATTCATCTCATGGAAAAATAAAAGCAGATCGGCATCGACCAGTGGCGCACACAAGGGGGGGTCCAGGGGGTCTGGACCCCCCCCCCATCGGCTTTGATTTTTTCTTTTTCGATTGATTATTACCCTCTATCTATAGTAAATAAAATGATTCCAAAAAAAGGCAGCAATAGTTTCAGTTCTAATAAATAAAAAAAGAAATTTTTTTCTCGTTTTCTTCAACTTTTCAAAAACGAACTGAAAGCGAACATAAAACACCATCTTGTTCTCAAAACTGTACAACTATTATTTTGCTTCCTATTGTATTGTGTAGTGTATTCTTAGGGAACTGGATGGGACGAGTTTTGATGAATTCCATCTAATGAAAACGAGTTTCATCACTGATTTTTGTCAATCAGGAACATCCCTAAAAGTTGGACCCCCCCTCCGCCAAAAATCCTGTGTGCGCGCCTGGAATCGGCGAATACCAATCTCGCAAAAAAACGGCGTGACAACCATAACAGTCACTTCAAACTTTAGTCTTATCACCGCGAGTGAGAGTGGCATGGTGGCTAGGACGCTGGCTTACCAACCCTTAGGTCCCGATTAAGATTGATCCCAGCCGCGGGCGTTAGACGGAAACAGATTAAAATAACTTGAGGTTTCAGCGTAGAGGGGAAAATGCTTGGAAAAATAAAATACATGGGGCGAATTCGCCGACCGGCGCCCTGTGTACTAAGAATTTTTTTTTTTTTTTTTTAAAGTTTGAATTAAGTTTGCTATGTGAAGTTTAATGCAAGTTGGTCAAGTGTAAACTTGAACACTTGATTCAAGCTTGCATTAAGCTTACACGCTTGAAATTTTCAAGATTAATTCAAGTTTATTGACTTGATAAATTGACAAGCTTACTGCAAGTTTGATGCAAATTTGCTGTGCTGTCTGGATTATGTGAAGGCCCAAGGTCCTAGCCTACCACGCGATGGTCGATCTAGCAGTCTGAAGTTTAGGGCGGTTTTCTCTAGATGTAACTTGAGCACGCATTAAAACCCCTTAAAAAGTCCTCTATTCAAGATATCTCCTCCTTAGACTGTTAACCCTCGTGTAACATTGCCTTAACCAACCAAAAATGAGTGACGATATGAAAAATCAGTTATAGCATATTCTGTTGGTGACCTTTGTTTCTAATTTTGAAACACAGTAGTGTGAATATTAATTTTTATTTCTAAGCAGAACGCTGCAGACTGCACAGTTATACTGCCGTTATTGTTTTTAAATTTTCATTTGCACATTTTTCGGATACCCTACATCACATCATATACTATAAATGGCGTCTATAACTAGTTCTGTACTCTATCTACCTCCTATTATTTCTGTTGGATACATAAAGGATAGAAATTCAAACTAACTCTAGTCTTCTCAGAAATAAAAATTTTACTTAATAAGAGTAAAACACGACTTTAGGAGAGTTGAAATTGATGTTTGATTAATGTTCCAGATAGGTGATAGTTATAACGGAAAATAGTTTTCTCAGAGTGTAATTTAATTCCCTTCAAATTGGGAACACTGCTCTTAACACAGGATGTTGTGAGACCATTATGCACTCACTGTTGTCAAAGAAGGGTTAATCACAAGCCAGACCCAAAGATTTTACAAAAACCATAAAAAAAACAGTTTGCGTATTTCTTCATTCTAATTTGCATTCTTTAATATTTCGTAAAAGCACATATGGCTTTGTTCTAGATGCAATCTTCGCTTTCAAAAAGGTGCTTTCATCTTGACTTTCTTTCTTTTGCCTTAGAAACAAAAACTTTAGGGCGGAAAAGAATTAGCGGGAGTATCTCACATATATAAACTTCTCACAGCAGTAGATAATCCCGTAAAGATGCTTAACGATGTTTGCATTCTCGAGAAAGTTGATTCAAGGCCGTAAAAAGTACATTATTACGTCGTAATAGTCAAAGCACTGGTTTTGTAGCTTGCATGGAATTAATGCGAGTAATTACGGAGGAAGGCACGCATTGTGAAAACTTGTGCAAGAACGCAGACTGCATTGGCTTGCGTGGAGAAACTCGTGAGGGTGACTTTATGCGAATTGGTGCGCATTTACTCGACCGTAAAATGAAGGTCAAGAGGTTCTTGTATAAATTATCAAAAGCCTTTTTAATTCAAGATCAAGGCAATTTATTTTTACTTTCTAAAGATTCAAGAGAAAAGAATAAGTCCTGTCGACTTAAACGCATAAGTTATTGGAATTTATAATATATAGATTATAAATGTTAAATTAAGCAATTTAGTTACATTTAACTATGTTGAATTTAACAATTTAGTTTTATTTAACAATGTTAAATTTAACAATTTAGTTTTATTTAACGACAATGTTAAGTTTAGCAATTTAGCTACGCCAAATTTCATAGATAAATTCATAGGTCGTGGTGGGGAAAATAATAGACATCAAAAGAATAAAAAATTGCCATAGAACATGGAACAAACCTCACTTAGTAAGAAAAAGTAGTTATGAATGGTGTGACGTTGAGTGAAACGAAAGATGCTAGTAGAAATACATTTATTTGATGTAAAACATGTTTATAATACAAACAGTGCATCTAAGATCAACGTCAGAAAGTGGGCAGCGAGAAAGCTTTTAAAGGTATTTTTCGAATTTGCGAAAGCGAATGTCATTGCACAGTCGACACTGACAGACTAAGGTTTGGCGCGCACGTTAAAACATCCAAGGTGCGTTGGCATTGTCTGCTGAAGTGACGACGATCCGTGCTTCGAGATCCTGTATCATATCCTCTGACATTACTGTATCCACATGCCTCTGATAAGCAAGCGATTTCAGGGTCTCCCAGAAGAAGAAATCCTTAGGAACTGAGGTCCGGAGAGCACAGAGGAAAGGCCATAGGTCCGCCACGTCTAATCTAACTTCCGGGATATTTAGCATCAAGAGTAGTTATTCACGTGAATCCAAAGATGTACTGGTGAACCATCTTGGACAAACCACATGTTCTGGCGCACGGTGGCCTGTTCCTTCTTCAAATCCGGAAAGACGTACTGTAGTAAATCAAGGCTCCATGAAAAGCTCTGTCAGAATGTACGATCCCAGCAGTGGATCTTCGAGAATCGCTACCCAGATAGTAATACTGGACCTGAAATGAGTTCTCGACGACACAGTGATATCAGGATTTTTTCGGACTACCACATATACGCACTGTGCATGTTAACCAAGCCTCCCTTGTAAAGCCAGTTTCATCAGAGAATAAAACAGGGTTAAGAAATTGTGAAACATTCTTGTTGTATCCAGCATCTAACGTAGAAGCTCAATTTGAAGAGGGTAAAAAGCCACGGCCAGGAGCTGGACTTTCTGCGCGTAGAAAAGATGAATCTTTTCTGCACTCAGAATGTTCCACCCGTTTTCCTGTTGAATGCCCAGTTCAGCTACATAACTGATTGGAGAACTGAATTTTTATTAGAAAATATTTAACTTCTTTTTAGAAAAGTAATCTTTTCTGTAGAAAGAATAATAATGAAAGACAATAAGAGGAGCTATAAGTAATTATCTAGGAACTCTTTCAACCCTCTATCCATTTACACGACAACAATCAATCGAGATTGGAGCCATTTTTTATTACTGAGTTACTGTCTATAACCTTGTAGTTAGTTTTAGTGTATTAATACTTACCATGCTAATAAATTGTTAACATTTTAAAAAATAAAGATATCATAGTTTGATATCTGATCTATTATGTTATTCCAAACTTCGATACTGCCTTCACTATATCTGCTTCACATAACGTTCAACTCTAGTAATTTGTAGGGGGGGGGGGAGGAGTGGTAATGAATTCCAATCGGGATGAGAGATTTTTTTGATTAAATAAAATAATTTGAATTCAACTAGCGTTTAAATTTATTATTTCCTTTTGGGTAAAAAGAAAGTGAAAGAAATGGACAGAATCATACAAAGTTGGCATTTCATCTACAGGTCAAAACACAAAACAGTAAAATGATTTATTTTTGCGAGTCTTATGAAATACTCGAAAGTTGGCAGCGAAAGTATTTTTTCCCTTTAAATATCAAATGAAACATTTTAGATGAATTTCTCGATAAGTGAGTTACACATTTATCAATTGTAAAATCGATATGAACCCAATTCGTTATTATTATTTTTCTAATAGTGCTAGGAGAAACTGCTACAACGAGAAATGCTGCATTAGCATCTTTGATTCACTGCTCGATTACAGCGATTGAAAATCATTAATTACACACTATTACGAAGTGATACGAGGGCCTGCTTTCTAATTCAGCTCTTAAGTGAGTGTTAGAGGTCGGTAAGTAGATGAATCGCTCATTGCTCTGGGGTTCTTTCTTCATTTGATTTATATCCCATTGTTTGTGGTCGGACTCTGATAAAAATACTCAGACAGCATGTTTGTATGCATTAAGTGGACATTATTGTGGCTGATGATTAACTGGCCTTAAGAACAATCGACAGAATTCTGCGTAAGGAAATGGCAAAAAAACTTAATGCAGTATTTCGTAAATGAATAATCTAACAGATGAATAGTAAGAAAAATTATTAAATCAAAATACAACAGCACTTTTTTTAACCTGGGCAGGAGAAAAAAAAACAGCTTGGTCAAGAACAGTTTTTTCTTTTCTTTCTTTCCGGTTTTTTTTTCTTTTCTGTGTGTGTGTGTGAACTTTTCCCCCTTTATATTTATTTATTTTTTCTATATTCTATTTTATTTTTATTGTATATTTTATTTTTATCTACCCTCTTTCGCCCTTTCTCTCATCCTCCCTTATTTCTTTATTTTTAACTTTCTCTGACTCAAGTGCGTACCCAGGGGGTCCGGACCCCTCCCGAAATTTCAATTTTTGTTAGCAAAATAATAATGATGAAGTCTTTTTGTGGAAAATTCTCCCTTTTTCACCGTTTGGACCCCCTCCGAAAATTTTGGACGCTTCCCGAAATTTTTTTCTGGGTACGTCCCTGCCTGACTGGCAACTGACTCTTCGTTTGCGTTTTCTGTTTACTTTCTTTTCAGTTCCCTGTCCCAGTCTGTGAATGGCTTGGATCCCTACTGCAGAAGATCGATTTTTTTCGATCGAAACAGCTGTATAGCCTGACAAGTAATTATTATGTGTGTTATTTTACAAAGTTTTAATTATTTTATTTTTTAAACACCAGTTATTTTGAGCTCTTTTTTTTGTTAATATTTTTATTTAACTACTTGTACGTTATTTTGTAAATTTTCTAAAGCGCAGTAGAAATGAATGCGGATTCATTTTTCACAACTCTCCCATATTTTAAAAAAATGTTTGGTCACTGACTAATTTGGTCAATGGTTGTTGATCGAAATCTTGGAACTCAGTTGTATTGGTCATAAATTTGTCTTGAAACTATGCTTTTAGCTGAAAATATAAGGGTAGATCAAATGAAAATGTAACAGTGGTCACAAACCAGTGAGTGCGTGTGTGAGAGTAACAAAACTGTGCGTAGATGTAGAACGGAAGGTGAAAGAGAACGAACCCTCACCCATGTAAGCGCGCGCAACCATGACATATGATCTGGCGGTCTGCCGGGAATTCGTCGGATAGGCAACAGGCAATCAGTCTGCATTATGTTCGCGACTAAAATGAGCAACGTCTCAAACGTATCCCAAGGTCAAGCGATCAACACTGATCAGTACTGCAATACCCTGGGATGTTTGCTCTCAACAATCAAAGCCAAGAGGCCAGGCGTGTTGTCGCCCGGAGTGCTTTTGCTCCACGACAATGCGCGGCCACATTCGGTCAACCGCACACTGAGCATGGTTAAGAAGCTTCGGTGGAGTGTGCTGGAACACCCGCCATACAGCCCCGACATCTGACCATGTGACTTTCACATTTTTGGTCCATTAAAAAGGAATTGCGGGGTCGACGTTTTCACTCTGACAGCGAAGTCATGGACACTGTTCGAAAATGGTTTCATTTTCAGCCCAAGTCTTCCAACGAACGAGGTATTCACCGCTTGGTTCAACAGTGGGACAAGTGCTTATGTAATTCTGGTGATTACGTTTCAAAATAAATAATACCTTTTCATTTTGTGATTACTGTTCCGTTTTCATTTGATCCACTCTTATAGAATCCTCCTTCCGTGGTTTTTCTATGATCAACAAAAAGACCGTTATGAAGATCCTGTTGCAAAATATTAGTTTTATAGAGAAAACTTCCATCAGATTTTTGATTATATAAATACTAAGTTTTTAATACATTACATGAAATTCTTACTTAAGCGTTAGAAATTTTCCGATAACTACAAATCGTTCAGGGACTTATTGAACGATCAGTGTCTAGAGATACATTGAAAATTATTAAAAACCGTATATAACATCCATTATAACCGAGCCTATTACTCCATACAGAATTTTCGTGATTTTTAATATTTGCATGAGAGCTCTTCGATAACTGAAAATGTCATTGCTTTCTGTATAGGCCCAGGGTGTCCACTCATGTCAGGAGCAAAAATAGTGTCATTAGTAGCTTTACTGACATATAAGTGTCGTCAGTTTAATAGTCATTTTCTTAATTTTAGTTGCCAAAAAAGTAGCATTTTTGCATGATTTTGTTGTTGAAAATAAACAAACGTCATTTAGTTACATTTAAGAAGGAATGAATATGATAAATTAAAAACTTCATGCATTATTGTTCATGCCCTGTTATATTTTTTGTATGTAAAAAAGCATGTAGTACATTTATTTTTATAGTACGATTGAAAAAACAGATTAGAATGTTTGATGAACGACCAATCACAACTTAGAAAAGGGAGTTTTCAAAAATTGAAATCTAATTTTCAAATTAGTATCCTGAAGCAAGATACAAGTAGCCAAAAACTTTAAAATAGTATGAAAGTGATGTTCTTTATTCAAAAAAGTTGTTCAATTCGCCTTACCTTTAAATTAGTTGCAAAAGTCGCCTTTTTAAGCCGTCGGTCAACACCCTATAGTTCGAAATCCTCGAAAACTCAAATGATAACCTAAGCCGTGTTGGTCGCAGAAAATGGTCACACCAGTATTAAAGATATCAGACAGGTAACTAGATACACATAAGTTCAATTCCATAAGTTCTATCGAGAGTTGTCTGTAGTTTCTCATACCAATATTCAGAAATTCTCCACTTTCTTATGAGAATCTAAACTGTGACGAGAAACTCTAGGAAGAGCACGAGTAACTCTAAACGACAGAATCGGTTTTTTCATTTGGCAAGCAAATTTTAAAATTATGTTTGTTTTATGTCACCTCCATCCATTTTTACAGGATATGTAAGTTTAGACCTTTTAGAAAAGAACAAGTTTAAGTGTGAGCGAAATGAATGGTCTCGACAGCCCGGATGTATTACAGTACGCAGGCTTTCACAGGGCAAGATCTCGAGGAGCTGGCGTTACAAATTTAAGCTAAAAAATAGCCTTTGTATATCAAGTCAAAGCTTAAAAAATACTAACTTCTGCATGAGCCTAAGCTCTAAAAATTTTATTAATTTTATTGTCCGTTCAGTACCTGGCCATGGTTAACCCTTTGAGGCGCAACCCTTTCCCAATGCTGAAAAAAGGGCAGCCGTTGCCATCGCTCGAATTAACTACCAGCAAGATGACGGACGATCGAAACGTTCATCGCGTGCCACAGATCTGGAGACCCTCTTTTTGACGCACAGCTACAGCCAGCTGTCGTCAAAAAGAGGGCCTCTAGATCTGTGGCACGCGATGAACGTTTCGATCGTCCGCCACCTTGCTGGTAGTTAAGTCGAGCGAGGGCAACGGCTTCCCTTTTTTCAGCATTGGGCAATCTATCCAGCTGTTCTCTCATTCTTCCATTTTTCAGCAGATGTCAGTGCTGTTAAAAATAATCGTGACCATTTGTTTTACGGGAAATGACGTGCTAAAAAGTAAAGGATTCTCGTGGAGCTATGCCACCCGCAACTATTTTTACAGAAATCAAATCTATTCTTCGTGACTGGCAACAGTCAAAACGTCAGAGTTGGGTGTTCCCAGAGCGGAAACACTGCGCCTTAAAGGGTGAAGCACCTTTCTTACTCTACAGCTATCAAAGATTGGAATAGTTTTCACCGTCCGGAATAAAGACTGTATGATAAAAGAAGTCGATTGACCGAACTATCTGATTCAGTCACTAACTAATTACTAGTTATGCAACACTTGACGAAAAAAAAAACTCAAAATAGTTACAACTTCCCAGACATACCTTTTCTTTTCAGAGTCTAATCAGATCTCAACCTATCATTCTTTCAACGAATATTTAAGTTGGTTTTTCCTATTCAAATTACTTGTCACCAGCTGCGGTAATACACAATAAAAAGGTAGCCTCGGGGTTAGCTGACCCCGTTTCACCCCGATATTCACCCACTAACCCCGGCGATCCACCACGCCCCTGCACAGACCAGCGCCACTCAGGCACAGCAAGGGCTCTCTTCTTGGGCAACACGGCATGAAATTAGTCATTTATAGAAAAGAAGTGTGAATTACCGAAACTCGAGCCTAAGTAGTTATTGTGTATCTATTCGTAATTGAGTTTCGCATAAAAAGAGAAGGTGGTGACTCAAAGTGTCCAGAAGTCGTTCTTGACCTCCATGATTGCCCTCGTGATCGGGAAAGTTCAGAGAGAGAAGATGCAGACGGAATAATTTTATTGTTTCCGCGGGATTGATTTAGATGATAGTTTGACTAAACAATCTTCAGAATCATGGAAGAGATTATTGATGTATTTGTAATGTATAGGGCAAACCTTCAGCGGGGTGTCTGCCAACTGAGTAATTGTCCCACAGAACTAAAAAGAAATACAAACAAAAGAATTAGAGAATCCTTAGTAAGAATGGTGAGAAGCGAGAAGAGACTAATGGCCTTATTCACCAAAAATTTGACATGAGGATTAATCCAAACACGCGTGTTAGAGTTATCGGTAAGATATTTTACTACTGACTAAGACACGCGTGTTTGGTGAACAATCCATTTAAGGCCCATTCATTCTTATCGCTTTGAATGTTCATCTTGAAGGAATCATCCAAAGTGATGAGTATAGATCGTCTCTTTCATTTCTTTTCCATTCAAATTATTCATTAAAGATGAACAGTGAAATAATTTGACACCCGACCAAGTTTGATAAAAAGAATCTTCCGAGATCCCGAAACAGGTGATTCATCCAGAATGAAGTCTCGGTGAAAAAAAAAAAAACAAGCAATCCGTTCCTTTCCTCAGCAGTATTCGCTGTTTAATTAGTAGCCTCATAGTTGAGAGGTTTTGCGCAACCTCAACAGTGACAGTGCAAACGAGGTGAAACCACCTAACTGGTTGAAAATATGTAATCAAGGATCACCACTCTGAATGATTCATTTTGGACGACCGTCAAAAGTGAGAAAGTGTCAATCCCGCTTAAGGATGGTTAACCGTAGAAGTTGTTCATTTAAAGCTGGAAAATTCTTTTTTTTTTTTTTTTTTTTTTTGAGAAGAGTAAATCAGATTAAGACGTAATCTCTGAAAAATAAATGCGTGCACTTTTAAGATCAAAGAGAAACCAAAATCCACATTCTCTATTGCAATGCAAAATTTGCATATCGTAATCCGCCAGTGCAGATTCAAGAAAATTTACTGTCAAACCACTGACTATTTGTCATTTTTGTAAGAGAATAAGCTAACAATAACATTTTATTTTTAGACTAATCTTTTCGAAGCATGTATCACTAAAACCTTTATGCAGTCTTTCTAATATTTTTGTCTTCAGAAGTTCAACTTCAGTTTTACCATGTTGAAATGCTGATTTTTAACAGCTGTGTTTAACATTTTTTGTTTTTTTAATGTATGAGATAATCAGAGCATCAAAATTCAGGTTTGTTACATTTTAATTAATTTTTTTAATTAAATACTAGCATAAACTTTATTTATGATTATTATTCTCAGTACAAAGTAAGGTAATTGCTCTTGTTACATCTATCTTCTTGTTGTCAATTAGCTAATCAGAAAATCCCCTGCCCTAGATGGCATCAGAATCCACTGAATGATCCTCCTTGTGTGCCGTATGATCTTTCAGCCACAGTGAGTAAGTATTCGCGCTTATTTTGTGTTTTTCATGTAATAGCTTATTGTTTTTGTAACATGAGGTACTTTTCTTTTTTTTTGTGCATGCTTTTGGGGGTTTTTATTTTACTAAAACCACCTTATTCTATTCAGTTTTAAATGCTATTTCTGCCTGTCCCACGTGGTACATGTTTTACTAGGTGTTCATACAAAATGTTTTCTTGAAAGCTGAACTACTCCTGACATGGCCACCTTGGTGGTCATATCCAGTACATTATGGCCATGTCGAATCAATTAAACCTTAGTAAATGAAAATCATTGGTCATATTGTCACGAGGATGAAATTAACTACACCATTAAACTTGATTAAACAAGGAACTTTATTAGCTAACGCAATGTATTAGGGGTGAAAAGACTGCCCCAACGGAAGAGACTTGAGTCTTATATATCTTCTGGACAATGAAGAATTTGCATAATACAGGATGTTAGAATAATTTAAATTTGCATACTACATGAATTAGTAGGTTAGATGAACCATGGATAATATTTTTACAATAATGTTTCCAGTCTCTGGGAAGAACCGCCGGGCTGAAATTCGAACCCGCAAAGTCCGCAAGATCGCGCTCTGCCAACCCAGCTGTGTCGACTGCTGGCTTTTCTTCTTGCGGTATTGCCCACTCCTCAAAGGGACAGCGCCTCGCTGTTCCGAGCAAGAGCCTTTCTTATGGAGCGGGTCATGGGCCCTTCGTAGACATCCCGGTTTCGAGTGTCTTTAACTATAGTTCAGGCATCCTCAATATCTGTTTGGGTATCTTCTATTTTGGTTTGGGTGGCCGGATCATAATATGGTATTTCATTCGTAATACATGGACAACATCTCTGGATTTTTTCCTTCGGGAAGCAGGATCGGAATTTTGTACCTCCTAGGTTACATCTGATAAACGACGCAACAATTGATAAGGTCCGAAATTCCGCCGTAAGAGTTTCTCGGAAAGACCGACTTTTCGGACTGGGGTAAAACCCGTACGAGATTACCAGGCGCATAAAACACTATTCGATGTTTTGAGTCATAACATCGACGATCTCTATCCTTAGCTTCCAGGGTTCGTGTTCGGGCCAGCTGTCTTGATTCTTCGGCCCTGGCAATCACCCGAGTGATGTAATCGCCATCTATACATCATCAGGACAAAACGGAAACATCGTGTCCAGCGTTATTTCGGCGTCACGTCCATAAAGTAAATAAAAGGGTGTAAAACCCGTCGTCTCCTGCTTAGCGGTATTATAAGCGAACGTCACAAATGGTAGAATTCCGTCCCAATTTTTCTGCTCTGTATCAACATACATGGACAGCATGGCTGCTAGTGTCTTATTGAAGCGCTCCGTCAAACCGCTCGTTTGGGGATGATACGCTGTTGTTAGGCGATGATCGATGTTACACAGTCGGACTATTTCAGAGACAAGTTGCAAGAAAAGAGACAAGAAAATTACGCCAGCAGAGAATTGCACATTGGCGAGAACAACAACTTGGCTGCGATAAATAACGCCAATCCCAGAGCAACCTTAAAACTTAATCCAATAAAATTAAAATAACGGAATCTCTATCAAATAATTTTAAAGATGAGGCAGGGGAACAAAAAGTAACAAACGCCAACACTATGCCAAAGAGGGGGTAAGCAAAAAGCCATTGCTATTGTACGCGGACATAATATAATCTATTTTTAGCACAACGGCTCCACAGGTCGGATTAGACAAATAAACAATTAAGAGTAATGCATACGGGAAAACCGAATATGCAGATTAAAAGCCGAAGTGACAAAAAATTAGAACAGAAAGGGTTTAGAATACATGATTTTGGATAGATTACATTAAAGAAACACAAATTAAAGGCTGATTATTAAATTAGATATGCGATCTTCATCACACTGTTCCTGTTGTTTGTAAGTCTAAAGCAAGCAACACGTATAGCTAGTTATTGTCTAAATGCCCATTTGATTGTATCAGAAATAAATACAGGGTCTCCCAAAAAGATGGTAGCACACTTTAATTCTTTATGTACTAAAGATAACTGATTGATGTAAATTGAAAAAAAAAATTGTTAATATCAGAAGAAAAGAGACAACATTAAGAAAACTTTCCTCTCGTTATTTATCAAAAAGTGACACATTTTAAATTTGTATGCAATCCCATTACTAAAAATTCGCAGTTAGTAAAATGTGCTCCATACAGTAATGAGACGATCTACAAAATTTCAGCCTTTCATCATAAAACGTCTCAGAGATATGTTTAAAAAAGGAAGGTATGGGATACATGAATTTGAATGTAAACGTTTATTGCTTGATTGCAGAAAATTATTTCCTATCGCAATTTCTGTATCTCTCTTAAAAAGTGATCATCGAACTGAATTTTTCCCTTTGGGTGCCACCGAAAAGTGGCTTAAGTCAGCATTTATTTATCTTCATACCTCTGACACATTTTAGGATATAATTCTCTAATTTTGTACATGCCCTCTTTAGGGTATTTACTACATTTTACTGATTAGGAGGGACTCTGTATAGGAAACGTATACAAGTATTATATAATTTTTTATCTGATGGAGACTGGAAGTTCGACGACGTACAGCATACATTCACAATTTTTTAAAGCATCACATCGATAGAGGAAGCCAATGCTTGTATTGTAAGAAATAAATAAGTAATAAACAATTACGAAATCTTCAACATTTGTATTTTATTAAAACTTATCACTCTTGCTGTTGCATTTAAGTCAATTACGGACGGTTAAAGCTGAGATCCGGTTAAACAGATGCAGGTTAAAAGAGATTCTACTGTACACGTAATGCCGAACTCCAGCAGAATGAAGTTACCTCATTTTTGCAGCAAATCCTTCAATTAGCGAGAGGAGTTTTTCTTCAAAGCAGTCTTTTTTCCTACGTTATTTTGAACTTTTTTCCGACTTACATAGCCCATTTATCTCTAATGGATAAATAATTAAAGCGTGTTACCATATTTTGGGGGGGGGAGGGGGCACAATGTATATACATTATAAATGATTTTAAAAAATTATAAGAATCTGCTACCTAGTTTAAACATTTGGGCGTAACAAAGTTGTAAATGAACTTAAAATATCTTAAGTGCTGACAAGTTTTTTTTCATCAAGAACAGTTGTGTATTTAGGCATGTTTTGTGTGTTTATGCATTGTTTATTACATATGTGAAATGAATGATGTTTCCTTGAAAGACATTTCCGAGCTGGTGGACTGAAATCACTGGACCAATTCTGCTACAAATAAGGTATGTGATCTTATATGACGTCTCTCGCAGGAGCTCAGACATTTTCTCTATTGGTCATTGTTTTACTTGCCTGGCGATCTTTCACTTTATACGAACTGTGGAAAATCATCATTCGCTGTTTAAGATATATTTGATTATAATTACGCAATTTACTCGATTTTTAACGAAAAGGAATACCATCAGGCTTCGAGAGAAATAATAAGTTAGATAGCGGCATTAGTGTAAATTCTATTTCCGGTTTCAACTTACAACTGGAATTATAAATTACATAATTTAGATAAATTACACAATTATTTCTTTTATAGACATTTTAATAATTATTTCGAGGTTAATATCGTATCTCAGCCAAGAAAACAACCAGAATATTTCTTTTCAAGGTTAGAATTTTGTAAATTCATTAATTTTAAAAGAAGTTATATTTTTTTAAAAAAAACATCTTATTTCCTGTTTCTACTCAAAAAATGATATTTAAATTCTTTTTTTTTAAATACTTGACTGTAGATCTAAAAAATGCTATAGCTCCGGTGCTGGCTCAGCAGCCCTACAAACTTAATTCATGGCCTGTTTCAATCAAACAAAAAGGGGAGGCATCATTGTCATTTGGGAATCTAAAATGTATAATTCTGAACTGTAGCTAAAAAAATTTAACCATCAGAATCTTTGCGAGTTGAACGGTAAAACAAATGGCCAGCTCAATCCTAAAATGTCTAAAGCACTGTGTAAAACAATTCGTCAGATGTCAAGTCTATCTTGCAGGAAATTAACATCATGCAAATGGCCCATTAATTTTATAGTAAGCACTACGAGAGTTTAATTACTCACAATTAAAAAAAAGAAATAATAGGTCATATTTGTGCATGTTAAGTAAGAAATAAAGTTTAATTAGTCATTTGCACCGAGAGTACCGATTTAACCTACTACAACACACAGTTCCATCACACCTATTCCCTCTAGTTATGACCTTGAATATCGCGATCTGCTTTTCTCCCAGTTTCTAGAACACACACACACACACGCATTAACAAGTCCTAGAATGACGGAAAACTTAAATTGCGACCAAAAACAAAACGAAATAAATGTCTGGGAATACTGCACACCTGAGTGGCATCAGACAGGTGGTGATGATCCCTGGGGGATCAACTGAAGCTGCAACATGATTTCTTCGTGGTAATAAACATACACGTGAAGATACTGACGGAGAAAGCGAGTGGACTCAAATTTAGGCCACTGGGTCAGTATCCTTTTTTTTTTTTTTTTTTTTTTTGTTCTTCGCGTGCGCTTGACCGTCGCCATACGTCTCTCGCTTCTCTTCCTCCCTCTGACCACAATTCGTGCGCATATGCATTTTGCCGGCTGATCTGCGGTGAAAACGAAAACAGAATCGAGTCTGAGTTGGTTTGCTGTTTGGTATTGATTCTGTTTGGTGTATTTTGGAAAAATTGCGTTTCACACGCTGCATAATAAAGTTGTTAATTTAGAAACAATGTATCAGCATTAGCGATAATTTTCTCCAAGTATTTGTAACAAACAAGCTATGATTTTAAAAAGAAAATCGATGTGCATTTCTTACTGTTCATTTTATCTTATAGTTCGAAATTGACAGCTTAGCTGTAGTAAATTCCTTTAATGGGACAATTTACCCTAAGGCGACCCTATTTCTAAACAGTATTTTGGGGACAAATCAAGCATTGTCCTCGAATCCAAGGAAAACTTGGGGACACTAGAAAATATTTTTGGGGACTTATTCGAGGACACAACATATAACAATGTATACCCATATTTTAAATCTTGACTGACTTTGATACTTAAAAATGAACTCTAATAGCTCTTTATATCAATTGTGTATTCTTATTTCTAATAAACTAATGGAAGTATTTCATTCATTTATAAATATTTATTTAAACCAGAAATATGAAAGGAACATAATGTTGAAATATTGCAATTTTTTCAAAATTTAACTCTTGGAATAGTATTTGTACTTTCCAGAAGACATTGCTTTTTACATTGGATCATTTTATGATAATTTTTCATGAAACTTTGTACACCCTCTAAAAAAAGTATTCGAATGCAAGAAAATTTTCGTACGTCAATTTCATATTTAAAGCATGGTTCTTCATGAAAGGTTCATTAACAAAACTGAAATGGGAAATTTGGCTCATAGTCGAATACTTTATTGAATGTCTGTACACGCTACACACACAATGACAACAAACGTTTTCAGAGATCGAATTTCATTGTTGCTCTGAGTAGATGGCGCTTTTAGTTGGTTTATTTTTCTTATTTCTTCAGTTTTTTCTGGAAGAAATAAACTAAACGGAAACTTTGAGGGGAAAAAAGTACAAATCTTTAAATTTGGGGACATTTGGGGACAAAGTATTTTTGGGGACTGTCCTCGAATTTCGAGAACGTATGGTCACCTTAGTTTACCCCCAAAATTTGGTCAAAAAATCTACTTTCGCTTTTAGATATTAAATGAAAGTCTGTTAAATTATAAATATTTTAACACCTCATTTTTGATTTATATCACGAGATATTGTAAATTTTGTTAATCCACTCAGAGCAATTTAATTGGCAAACAAACTTTTTAAATAACTTTTCTCCATGTTTACATTTTCTTCAATTTCATGTTTTTAAAATGCTAAGGCTTTTTTTTTCTTTTTTAAGCAAAATATTCAAAATTTGTTATACATGTTCTATATTATACACCTGATAAATCTGCCCATGAAATTAGCCTTCAGTTGTTGTTTTTTTCCTCTTTTTTTTATAAATTATATGAAGAAATGTTATTTTTTATTGTTTTATGCTATACACATTAGTAGAAAAATTATATTAAACGTACATTAGATGTATCTAAAAATCCATACATGTAATATATATTTGAATATCCTTTTAAAAAATTGAACAAAAATATTTATTTTTAAAAGAGTAGTATAGATGTTTTAAAAAATAAAGTTTTACTATATATTCTTTTAAATTTTACTTAAATGTGCTGCTTAGAAAGATTTATTTTTCCAAAATGTACTTTTAGTTGAACATCAAAATGCATTCAGTACATCATTATTTGTACCATATTTTTTTAAAATGAAAAACAAAGTGACAAACTGTCCCCTTAAAGCTATAAACGTCAGCCTTGGGGATCTTCCAGAGTGTGGAGATTTGCTGATCCCCACAATTTAGGGCATCGCCAAAAAAGGGGGTCGTTCTATTAATTGATAACAGAGAAACAGGCTACGCGCTAAGGCTTGAATTGCATTTTTCGTAAGCTGATATACTTATTTATGAGCTTGATCAGAGACACATCGTCATCAGAATCTGAGTAAAAAGTATCGGAGTACTGGTCTACATTCAAGGCTAGACTTTTTGCGTTTAAGACATTATTTCATTTCGGTCCTTCTGCAAAAATTGGTGATAACTACGCTAGTTTAAAAACCACCAATTTTCCACCCAAAGATCTAAGGAAAGACGGCAGTTGGATTCTTCCATCCTAAAAAGGAAAATCTGCCTTTTTGCTTCCACCTACCAAATATTGTTATAATTTTTCCAAAAACCCAAATCAAAATAATTTTGTATTTAGTGTATAGTCCTCAAGTGAGTGAGTGTTAATCGGACCCTGCCTCGCCTCTAGTCACGTGATATCCATTTAAAAAAAAAAAGATCAAAACAAGCCGAAGTTACGTCAATACTTAAAAAAATATATCTGCTATACAAGTCACTGCATCAGATTTGGTGGATAACTGTATATTTTTGCAAAAATTATTGTTGGGTGTTTTTCTTCTGTACCGAAAACTTCTGTACTGGGCTCACACGGGTGTGGATGCTTTGTAGCTCAGAGGTCTAGAAAGTTTCAGAAATTGATTGAGTAATCAGGCATTAACTTCATTGCTTCTATAATCTCGTCGAGCAATCTTCAACAAGGCCATACACGAGGGGAGGTGGAGGGGGCGAGATTTAAAATTTTGTTAACAAAACAATAATGATGAAGCCTTTTTGTGAAAAATTTAGCCTTTATCAACATTTGGTCGCCCTCCGAAGTTTTTGGACCCTCCCCGAAATTTTTTTTTGGGGGGTACGGCCCTTATCTTCACAATGCAGTTCACTGGAATTCACAAACAGTGGCGTAGTGAGGGGTTGGTAATGGGGTCTATCATGCCGCGGAGGGACGCTAAATGGCCCCTAGGACAAAGAAAATTCAACAAAAAATATGAGGAAGGGGTACCAAAAAGCCCGAGCGCCAGTTCCGCTCGCTATGCCATGCTCACAAACGGCAGCATATTAAAACAGCATATAAATATTTAAACATATGTTTCTAATAAAACATGTCGAACAAAATTCATGATATAAATGCAATGCTCATGCATAAACTGCAGAAGATGTGCACATTTTGATAGCATTTTTGGAATCAGCTTAAAATGTCACCGATAGAAACAAATTTTCACTTCAGTAACTTCTACAGCTAAGGAATTATTTAAGAAATTCACAAAAAGTTGGTGCATCTTGCAGAAAACTTTAAAATTTGGATAGTTAATTTCTCGGTAATTAATTATCGAACAACCGTAAAAAATGAGATTTGCACAGTTATCCTATTTTATAAATCATTTACACAAAATTTGAGGAAAATCTAAAATGGTGCGATGAACTTTTTCCATTATTGAGTTTGATTTGGCGTGCAATGACCCACGTATATATTTTTTGAGATCACGTGATTCCCACTTAAGACCTGGTCGTTAACAAGAACATAGATGGTAGTTTCCATGACAGCAGCATAAGCTAATTGGTCATAACGTTTGCACCAAAAATGGGGCTTGGACAGAGATTCAAGTCATTAAAGTAAAACTTGAAAAAACGGGAAAATCTAGTTCGAGAAAAATTTTCCGTATTCTGACGTCTGCGTCATAGAACAAATTAATTTTAAGAGTAAAATGAATGAATTTGGAGATGCAAATGCAGATTCTGAAAATGGCATTTTAGAATGAAACATTAACTTGGACAATTGAAACTAAATTTAACTTATTAATAGAATTCATTACATGTATATCACACTTTAACATTTTCACAGACATCATAAAAATACAAAAGCATTAATTACTTTCTTTTTGTTTTCACTTCGTGATTAATGTATTTGATTTCCACAAAACACTGTTTCAAGTAGTGTTTGAATCCGCTACTTTTTTGATGGGCATTTATTAGAAACATTCATATCATCGGTTCATAAAATTAATGTAATACTTTCGTTTTTTTCAATGCACATGTACAAAAACTGGAGGATGCGTTAAAAACCATAGCCGTTTAACGGGTTCAAGATATAACAATAAATGTAAAGTTCTCAATTTTTTTAATTTATGTTACTGAAATAGCAAAAACTGGTACTGAAGATCACTTTAATACTGATATAAAAGATTACATCATTCAGATTGCAGAGTATTCTCAAAAGCTGCCCTAGGACTTTCTTCAATGCATTGTCGACTGTCTTTATATATTCTACGTTCTCTTTTCTCTGAACATGAGTTGGTTTGAAAGACAGTTAACATTAATTTTTAAAAAAATACGGTTAATTTTTTCTGGTTGTACTCCCTCCACTACAATTCGTTGCTCTGAAGTCAATTCTGCCGCTCATTAATAATGATCGAATTTGCATCCGTCTGTTGATTTGGCAGCTTTCGCAACGCCACTGATGAATGACCACCGGGTGTTAGGTATGTCAATGAGTCTTTCCAAGAAATCCCTTCACATACTTTTACCCTCCTTTATTTGCTCGGTGTCGAGTCGTTTACAGTTTAATTACACGTTCCCCGTAATAATTAGAATAAAAAAGCTTGGTACATGTTCTCATTCAATCGCGTTTCTCAGTTATTATACGTAGTAAACTTGGAGCTCCCTTTTTAACGTTTTACGTAGTTGTGTTGGTTAGGGAGACAAGGGACACTGAATCTAATTTTTTTCCACTTTTGAGCATTCTATGAAGTGCCTCCAAGAGGATTTCCGGGTCCCGGGGCAGGTATTTAAGACCCCCTCCCTCAAAAAAGTTCCATTTCTTTATCCGGAAAAGTTTTTTAAGCACTTTAGAATTAGTACACTTTAAATTTACCGCAAGCCATTCATACAAAACCTTGCATATGATAAAACTTCCAGCAAAAGTTTCAAGTATTTTCGCAGAATTATTTTAAAGTACTGTACTACATATAATTCTGAAATTATATCTTAATGTATGGAATTTTTTTTCTTTCTCTTTCCAGTACAGTTGAATAGGAAGTTTCTTGTTTTAGTTTGTCAATCTAGGTCTTATAACGTTCATTAACGTATTTCGATGGATGTGAAGGTAAATTTAAATCGACTTGCATCGTCTGAAATGCTTTTTTCTGTTCCAAACAAAATTAAAAACATTTTATGTGGACACTATATGGCTTCCTTCTACGTCTATACTAAATTATACATATATGGAAAGCACATCGTATTTCATTTGAAAGTGAGATAAGATGCTTCTCATTTCTATATACAATTCTATTATAATTAACTTAGCTAACATATGTTAATAACGTTTTCTTTCCAATTGATGGATGGCTCCAAAATACAGTTTAAACAATGAGCATCCTTTTGGCTTCATCTATTGAATATCTTTTGGTTAAACTGTAAATAAATTACTCGGTTGATTGGAGTCTATTGAAGAGAACTTCACAGTCAGATGCTGTAGCAGTTCTTAAAAACAATCAAAAATCTACGGTAATCGGTTTTGAGATACGTACTTACGTTGCGCACAGACGTCATGATGAAGTTTATCAAAATGGATTCGGGGATTGTGAAAATTATAGTCCCACCAAAAGCTGACTGCTGAAATTTTTCGTATTTTTAAAACTTCATTTATTTGGTACAAGGAAGCAAAAACTGGGTAATTAAATGTTACAAAACAAAATTAGGGAATATTATTGATTTTTATAGTAGAATCCACCCTGTAGAAAAAAATTTCCCCATCTACAAGGTTTTAATGGCATTTTTAAGGTGTTAATGAAATATCGATAGCAAGTTCCTTTTTTAAAATAGGCAATTTTCCTTTGGTAGAAAGAGTGACGTAAAATACTTTTTACACTGACTTTTAAAAAAAGCATTTAATTTGTGATACTAAAAATCGTCAGTTTCTCCTTCTTCTTTTTTTAATGTACGAGCACCTTAACTGTGGTGGGACTCTGAAAAGTGTGCAAACTGCTCTAAACGACACCATCTGTGGCAGGAGCTGCCCTCTCACGATAAACAATATTTGATGATTGACACAGCTCAAAGTTTTATTAATAAGTAACTAATGGTTTGTGTAACAGATTTATAGAATGTGAACTTAAATAAATTAACGTTAAAAGCACCCATTAAGTAGCTTAATTATTGTCAGACACTAAAATAACAAGCTATCATCGCTTTTTGTTTCTCTCTACGTACATAGTAGTTACTGAAATTTTTTTATATTAATTACCCCCTATAAGTAGCACCTTAATCACGTAATAGTAGAATGGCTGTTTACGTTATTCCAGCTTCTTTACAACGTAACATACACAAAAAAAGAAAAACAGATTTCATTTCTTCCTTGGAGCAGACTGAAGCTATAACCAATATAAGTAATCATAAATTATTTTCGTAATTAATTGTCAGAGGAAAACATTACCAACAAAGCAACATTTTCCATGTAACGTTTCACTTTGTATCCTATTTACATAACCCTTGTCAACTCATTTGGCTAATCAAGAATTGTTAAGAGAAATAATTAATCTTAATGGCGCAATATCGTGACTCATTTAAGAAAGCCCATTCTCTGTCGAACAAGCTATACTGCATAGCGTGTTAGGCAAAAAGAACTAAAATTAATGTTGGCGGTATGACAATCATATTCCTTGCTCAAATACGATTTACTATCCGCCCATGTTATTTATGCATAAAAGCATAGCATGACGATTATTTTTATTGTGAAAGCAAAACATGGACAGGGGGAGCTGAAGTTAGACGATGTTTTAAAATAATCAATCATTTATATATTAATTAAAGGAGATAAATCAATTTAAATAAAAACTGCAGTCTGACTTTTACAATCTAAATCACTTAACAATTTTTGATTTAGTTGGCTAAGCTTTTAAATAAGTTAGAGAAAGAGACATTTCGATTTTTAGTAATATAAGTTTTTATGATTTCAGTTTGTTTCTATCCGGACCAGTGTTAGAAAAACCCGTGTTTTTCTCTTTAAACTAGGCCTCGCCATGGCACAGTGGTTATGCCACTAAAAATGGTAGATGGCCGAAGTGTGAAGGTCCCGGGGTCGAGTCCCATCTCGCGGCTGTCGATCTAACGGTCTGGAGTTTTGGTAGGTTTTCTCCAGATGTAACGTGAATACGCGTTAGAACCCATTAGAAAGTCCTCCTACCAAGGCACCCCTCCCTTGACAGATCACCCTAGTGTAGCGTTGCCGTAATCACACACAAACACAATCTCTTTAAACTAGATTTGTTTTGTTTGAACCGTTTTTTCATACAATTTTAAGAAAGAAAAAAAAATATATACATGTTATTTGAAAAAGACAAGTAAATATCAACTAATTATTTAAACAAAGTATTAAACTTACCAAAGTAATTATTTTTTTAATTAAAGTATAAAAACCTAGAAATACGATTTCTTTTAACTTAATTTTTTATTGGTATATTTAGTTATTATTAAAAAATATTAAATTTTTACATTACATTGTTTATTTTAATGATGTTGATGATATAACTAACTGATATTGTTATAACTAGCAAGTATGCACACACACAAAGTATATACTAACACTACTTTATCCCATACATTTTATTTGTGAGAATATAAGTAACGTCTGGGGGCTCTGGGATCTTGATCTATAATAGATCAGTCCACACACTCGCATATTCTTACGTACTCCATACACACGATTTGTATTTTTTCCATGCTCCACCATCGCCGGGTGGATAAGACACTAAACGTAGTAGATAGCTGAAGTAAAAAGCTCCAGGGTTCTGGTCTACCGCGTTGCTGCCGAACCATGGTTCCGGAGTTTTGGGTGGTTTCTCGAGATCTAACTTGAACACGTCTTAGAACACCTCAAAATTCCTCTGCCCAAGATACCCCTTTGGCAAAATTGTAGTTTTTGTCAAAAGTATGCATTTGAAATAAATATAAGACGTTTATGAAAATATTTTTTAAAGTGTACGGCAACATTATTTTTTGAGCAAACAAGCATGAATTCATAATGTGTGCATACAGGTCCCTGAACAATTTTTCCTCGAATTTTCGATTGCTTCTAATTTTCATTGGTCAATGAAAATAAATACAAAACTATTAAAAATAGTAGTATTAGAACTAAATAAAGAAATATTACTTTATATTACTTTCTTTTTCTTTTTGTTTCGTGAGAACTATAGGGTGGACATTCAAAGGTTTTTAAGCCAGACCAGTGGCTGAGCACATAGAGCTCTCACTTGGGAGATGGAAGGTGCCTGGTTCAACCCAGGTCGCGTCCATTGACCTAGCAGCTCTGATTTTTCCGTTGTTTTGTCCTAGACTTCGTGCAAATACGGATTTGGATCCCTTATAAAGTCTCCCAAGAATTGAACTACCCACCCTCTTCGGCCTGGATCCCTAGCGTAAGATTTGCGGCGGAATTCCCTAAAAAAAAGGGGGGATATATTCCGTAAGCGGGGGCAGATCGTCAAGCCAGATACGTCACCAAAGTTTAAGATAAGTAAACAGGCTTGTTAGCGTTGCTAATCAAGAAGAGGCAGGGGCGTAGCCAAGGGGGAGGGGTCATAACCCCCTCCCATGAGAATTTTTTTGCCATACAAAATGTATATTCTTCACTACATTATCATACACAAGTATACATATATATGAGTTGTAGTAGTCGAAACCCCCCCCCTATGAAAAATTTCTGGCTACGCCCCTGAGAAGAAGTATTCAGCAGCCCTTGTGCAGAGTCATGTGCGCCCATCTGAATTTTCTAGACGGGGGATATAATATTTTTCTGTAGGGGGAGCAAATTTCCAACTTTTAACAAATTTAGTTCTGGTTTTGCCATTTGTATACATCATGAGACATTAACCTAAAACTCTAGAGGGGGGGAGTACCCTACCTTGCCCCCCCTTATGGGTGCCCATTTGCAGAGTTTTGTTGTTGTTTGATGATGTCATGAGAAATTATGTGATTGCTCAATGAAATTAACTGGAAACGGAATAAGTTTGAAGGAACTGTGTGATTGGTTGAAAGAATTTAACTGTAACCGACCTGTTTGAACGTGGCACTGCCAGCGATTTAACATATTTATTTGCTGTGAAATCCTGTGGAAAGTTTTTGAAAAGCTTTTTTTTTTTTTAAGGAAATAAAATTTTTTGGTTATTTTTATTATAGAAAAGATGTGTAGAACTCAAATGAATTCGTTTTATTTTAAGAAGTTTATCCTCAACGGTGTGAATATTGGCATAAAGATGAAAATTGTTTGTAGTGAGAAATATATCGTGGCGGACTAGGATGAAATTTGGCTTCTTTGAATGCTATTTGATGGACTTATTTCATGATAAAGGTGTGTTGTTAACAAATAAGAAATTATGTCTATGCCATTAAACAAGGAATTTAGTGAAAACTTTGAGGTATGTGCTTTTGTTTATTTAAATGTTTATTTCTTCTGCAATGCATATTGGTTTGACGATGAGAATTTCTATTCTTTTTTGTCCGGAATTTTTATACAGATTTTAGTATTATATTTATTTATTTATTTATTTATTTATTTGTGAATAGGGAAGAATATACCGAAATTTTTAAGGTTATAAGAAACATGAACGATTTTATTCGATGGAATTGCTATCGATTTGCAGAATTCACGTACAAAATTGAATTTAATGTGAATCAACAGATGAGAATTTTTGAGTTGTTTGTAATGAGTTATGATTTTATCCTGATTTTCGTAGAGTATGTTTTGTGTGTTTAGTTAAAGTGGATGTGTGTAGTATTTAGTTTGTGTTCATTTTATGTTTTATTGCATTTGAAATATATGTACGTTTTAATAAAGTGTTTGCGTAAGTGTTTTGAGGTCTTGGGTTTTTTGTCCCTTATGTAACTACTTATGTTTATGCTATGTTTGGCGAGAAAAAAAAGTCGCCAAGGTTAGGCGTTGTCGACAAAAAAAAAGTCGACAACTCAACCTGCCCAAGCTTACGGGGAATTATTCCCCTAAAATCAAACTAATCTGGATTTTCAAATTTGAACTTTTTTTCGTGATTTTTCTGAGAAACTGCATGCTCAATTTTTTTTTAATATGTTTCCTATTATAAATAATCGTACAAGAATTCATAATTTAATTTTCAGCCCATTTTAAAATTCATGCTTTAGCTTTAATCGTTTTTCACTGTTAGTACGTAGAACTAATAGATATAATATGTATTTTATTTTTACTGCAAACTGATAGATGGTAGCACTAAAGATGGCAGTATTCCTGCCTTGGAGAGGCGATTCCTGTTATGAATTGATGTTTTAGTGCTGCCATCTAGTAAATTACAGTTAAAATACAATACAAGGTAAACTTTTTCATAGATCTCCAATAATATCTTCAGAAATATGCATTGAACGTTCACTGCAGCTTTTTCAAGTTCAGTCGTTTTGATGAGTTAACGGTACGAGCAGGAAAATGGAAAGAGAAAAGTGTAAGTGAATTATACAGGGTGTCCTAAGAGTGACAGAATTTGTGAAATCACGGTCATTAATTATATAAGCAAGTTTATTAACTTTGTGTGCTTTTAATCTGTTAAAATTCTACAAAACTCGCAGACCATTTAACACAGTTTTGAGATGTTTACTCTTTGTTTGTTTTGTGTTATGTCAACCCTACACGAGGGTCATCTGACTACGGGAGACTTTTTAAAGAGTTCTAAAACGTATTCATCGCATCTAGAGAAAACTGAATAAAACTCCAGTCCGTAAGTTTAAGTGAACTCAACGCGCCGGGCCTTCACACTTCAGCGCGTCTACCATGTTTAACCCTTTAAGGCGCAGTGATCCCGCTCTGGGAACACCCAACTCTGACGTTTTGACTGCTGCCAGTCACGAAGAATAGATTAGATTTCTATAAAAATAGTGGCGGGTGACATAGCTCCACGAGAATCTTTTACTTTTTAGCACGTCATTTCCCTTAAAAAATGGTCACGATTCTTTTTAACAGCACTGACATCTGCTGAAAAATGGAAGAATACGAAGAACGGCTGGATAGATTGCCCAATGCTGAAAAAAGGGCAGCCGTTGCTATCGCTCAACTTAACTACCAGCAAGATGGCGGACGATCGAAACGTTCATCGCGTGCCACAGATCTAGAGACCCTTTTTTGACGCAGCTGGCTGTGCAGCTGCCGTCAGAACAATAGAAAGTTCATAAGGTAAGTAAAGGCTATTACTGTTGTCGACTGGTAGCACCTACCAGGAGGCGCGAGGTAGGCGGGTTTGTGGCACGATGTTCTACCCTGAACTCGCCCATTGTTGTCATGGATGCGGAGGAGAATGGAATACTATCTAGGGGCAATAGGGGCCCGGCCCTCTCGATATCGGTAGGCCGAAAAGGGCGCCGTTCTGTGAGCATTCCATTCTGGAGCATCCTTGCAACAATGCTGTACGGAGCACTATGCACCTTACCACAGCGGATATTTTATTTTCTTTTAAGTCTGGAAGTAATAATTAATTTATTCAACCACAATTGAGATTTTCACCTTATACTGCATTAATTTAAGTAGTTTCTGTAAGCTAAAAGCAAGATTTCCAGAAACAGTTTATATTAATTTAACCTCATAATTCTGGCTGCAAATTGGCTGTGCATTTCCCTGTCCGGTCCCGTATAATATACGGGCTGGTATGTAAACGACTTTTCATGCAAAACTACCCGCAAGACGTGCGTGGCCCCTTTCTCACCCCCCCCAGACCTATTCCTTATTCTTCTTTACACTCAGTATAGTGCATTATGCAGAATTATTGGATGCATTTCAACGAAAATCATGTTTCTTTGTTTTAACAGTATTTGACATTAAATTTACTTAGGTCAGTTTTGGTTGCTAAAAAATTTTGCGTGTCATCAGAAATGCCGAAGGTGGCCACGGCAAGTACCGACATTGCAAAATCTATGAAAAGACATAATAGTTGTTGTATTATATATAAGACAAGGCTTGTAGAGAAACAAATATTTATTCCTGATTTCGTATTTTACATAAAACTGAGCTTATACGGGCAAATATGAATGGGCCTGTTGGGCATCACGCCTACACCAGTTGTCTTTTCCATTCATAAAATCAATATAAAAATAAATCTAGTAGAAAAATTGGAATTTAACAACTGGAAACTCCTTCCAGAATAAAAGTTTGTAAAAATAACAAAAGCAGGATTTCTCAGGAGAGCAAGATTATGTTATTTATTTCCAATCAATATGAACATGCTTTTACTTCACACTGTCCTACCACCTTCATTTATACTTTTCTTGCCTTATCTACTGGGCATTGCAGTGAAGCTAAAAAAAACCTTCACAAATTCTTCCGAACATAAATAAAATTTGAAGAAGCCATCAATAATCATGATGTCACCAAATTTTATTTGATTCTCTTCAATAAGTTTCACCAGATGTGCGAATAAAATATGCGTCATTCTAAGAAAGCCATCAATAATCAGCAGTGAATTACAACATAAGGCAGAGAAGGCTTTAAAGACGTTTAGATTGTATTTTGATGGGAGGAAAGACTAGTGAAGATAATGCAAATAGAGCACAGAAGAAATATATGCGTTTTGTTAGACATTACATTATATTATGAATAAGCAATGTCAGGCTTTTATTCTTAGTCACACATAGCATATCATCATGTACATTTTTTACAAAATGAGCCTTTAAAATTTTCGTTTTGCAATGAATAATCGTATAAGAACTTAGATATGAAATTTTCTCATGTCGGTGGAGTACAAAATGAGCACATTTGTCTTTCAAATAAAAATATGAATAATGAAAATTGTTCAGTTGCATTTCAGATTGTAAAAACATAGAAAAAACAAAACTTCTAAGATCGCATAACTTTCGAGAGCTTTTTTTACAGTCAAGATATTGAGAAAGCATGAGTTAGTATTTCTTATTAAACATGTCGCAAAATATATTCAGAAATATTCATTGAACATTCACCGCTGGTTTTTCAAATTTTGCCGTTACGATGAATTAACGGCACGTGCAGGAAAATAGAAATAGAAAAGTGTAACTGAATTATAAAGGGTTCCCCAAGAGGAACAGATTTTGTGAAATCACGGTCATTAATTATATTACTAAGTTAATTAATATTAATTTCATCTTCATTTAATCTATTAAAATTCTACCAAAACTCGCAGACCATATAGCACAGTTTCAAGAAATATACTCTTCTTTTATTTTGTGCATCCTACACGAGGATCATCTGCCTTCGGGAGACTTTTTAATGAGTTCTAACACATATTCACGTCACATCTGGTGAAAACTGACCAAAACTCCAAACCGTAAGATTAAGAGCCGCGACGTTGATCTGAACGCGCCTAGCCTTCACACTTCAACCGTTCTACCATGTTTAAAGCCTAATCCGCTCGGCCATGGTTGGGTCGTTACTCTCCGTGCTGTTTTAGTTTTGCAATAACAATTCGAGTAGTATTGTAGAAGCTAGCTTTCAGCAATAACAATATAAAGTTCATAACTTAAGTAAAGGCTATTACTGTTGTCGACTGGAAGCTCCTACCAGGAGGCTTGAGGTGGGTGGGTTTGTGGCCACGTGAACTCCCCCATTGTTGTCATAGATGGGGAGGATAGTGGAAACAGGATGCAAATGGAAACAGCTATCTAGGGGTAGCAGGGGCCGGCCCTCTCGCTATCGGTAGAGGGCGCAGTTCTGTTAGCACTCCATTCTGGAGCAACCCTTCAACAATGCGGTGGGGACACCTGACCACAGAGGATTTTTTTTTTTTTTTTTAAGCCTGGAAATAATAATTCATTTTTTCAACCACTATAGAGATTTTCAACTTATACTGCATCAATTTCAGTAGTTTCTGGAAGCTACACGCAAGATTTCCAGAAACAGTTTATATTAATTTTACTTCACAAAGACGGGACCTGTCTCTAATTCTGGCTGCATTTCAGCTGCCAGGCATTCAGCATTTATGACTTACATAAAGGTTGATATGTAAACGACATTTTATACAAAACTAGCTGCCAGGAGCAGCCAGCCCCCCCCCCTCTGAACACCTGATCATAGGGGCCCCGGGCAAGAGGTTATTTTGGGGCCCCTATACTATCACAAATATTTTAACTTATTTTTGTTTGCTGTTGCATTTAGCCGACATAAAAATAAAACATTTTTAAAGAATACTAAAATTGAATTAAAAATTACCTGTTTATTTACACTTATTTAGAACAAGACTATGTATTTAAAAGTGATTTTAATATTTTTTTTAGCCCGTTTATATTATTAGTTGCGTTGATTCAAGGAATGGCAATTACGAGGCACAGGAGCAAAGTTCCTCACTCCAAAAAAATTTCTTGATACACCAAAAAGTTAGAAATTTTCTTTCCTTCATCATGAAATAAAAAATGTTAACTAATGGATATTTTGTAATAAGCATACATATATGGATATACCATACGTTTCCAAAAACTCTTAATTTCTTGTTTATTGGTCCATGAGTCTTAAAGACCGTGTAATTAGAAGAACAGTAAATAAATCTCATCTATTTATTGTCAAAAATTATGCTATAGATATTACAAAGGAAATTTAGTTGCAAAAAATTTATTATTGCAGTTTCCGGGGCCCCAGGGTATTGCCCCGAATGCCCATGTGATAATCAGGCTCTGCCTCCCCCGATTCCTTATTCTTCTTTACACTTAATATAGAGTTGGCCAAATTTTTTGATGCACTTTAACTAAAATCGTGTTTCTATACTTTAACAGTATTTGACATTAAAGTTATTTAGGTTTATTTAAGTTGCTACGAAATTTTGGGCCGAAGGTGGGCATGGAAGTACCAATATTGCAAAATCTATGAAAAGACATAATTGTTGTTGTATTATATATAAGACAAAGCTTGTAGAAAAACACAGATATTTATTCTTGATTACATATTTTACATAAAATTGAGTACATATGGACAAATACGAATGGGACTGTTGAGCATCACACCTACACCAGTTGTCTTTTCCATTCATAAAATCATTATAAGAATAAATCTTTTAGAAAAATTGGAATTTCACAACTGGGAACTCCTTCGTGAAAGAAAGTTTGTAAAAATAACAGAAGTACGATTTCTCAGGAGAGCAACATTATGATATTTACTTCGAGTCAAAATAAATATGGTATTACTTTACACTGTCCTTCTACCTTTATTTGTATTTTTTTCGCCTTATCCATTCGGGCATTGCAGTGAAGCTAAAAAAACCTACACAAATGATTCCCAACAAAAATAACATTAGGAAAAGCCATGCATAATCAGCAGTGAATTACAGCATAAGGCAGAGAAGGCTTTAAAGACGCTTTACATTGTATTTTGATGGGAGGAAAGACGAGTGAAGATAATGCAAAAAAGCAGTGAAGAAATATATGCATTTTGTTAGACATCACACTATATTATCAATAAGTAATGTCAGGCTTTTATTCTTAGTCACACATAGCATGTCATCATGTACATTTTTCACAAATTGAGCCTTCGAAAATTTCGTTGAACGATAAATAGTCGTATAAAGACTTTATGAAATTTTCTCATGTCGGTGGAGTAAAAAATGAGTTCATTCTTCTTTCGAATAAAAATAGGAATAATTAAAAATGTTCTAGTTGCATTTCAGTTCGTAAAAACATAGAAAATACAAATCTTCTAAGATCGCTTGAGTTTGTCGTAACTCTGTTCGGAAACACTGTCGTTCTTGTCTCCCAAGTTCAACTTGGAATAAATATCTACCAGGAGAAAAAAGAAGAAAAAAAACATGAATTATAAAGAAAGTAGAAAACATATAAAATATAAAGTGAATATAGACATTTTTTTTTCTTTCTCTCATGATAGAAACAGTATAAATATGAATAAATTTGGAGATCTTCAGAATTGAGGATTTAAATCAAATATCTTGATTTATGGTAGTTAAAGAAGTTGCTAAGTTAAAAAAACAGTCGCTTTTATTACGAAATATAAAAAGAGTACAAACGACAGTTAAAAAGTAAGTCACAATTGCTTAAATAACTGTGCATGTATTAAGTTTATTGTAAATATAACTTTGAGAAACTCAGAGTTATTGCATACAGGTAATATTCCGTTATCAAAGTTTCTATTAAAATGCACCATAGTGAAACAAGTGTCAGCACAAATTTCCGTTGTGCTGAAATTTTCACACATTTGTTTTCTATCATTTAAGTTTCCTCAATATTAGAATCGGTCCTTTGTGGAACCTTTTTAAAATATGAAATACCAACAAAGCTATAAGGAAACTCTGGCCAGCCAAAAGAAAGCTTCAAGTTGATTGAATGAACATCACTTTTACTTATAAAGGCTTCTTATGTTTGCAAACCGTGGGTTCCGTTTCCGGATAGCGTTAGCGTTAGCGTAGAAAGAAAAGGTATGCACAAACTCCCTATTAACGTTAACGCTATCCGCTATTGAGTATTTTGACCAGCCACCTTTCGGATTTTATACTTCCGCATGCGCTGTATTCTCCAGAGGCATTTAACGTTAGTGTTACCGTGGTGGAACCGCTATGCAAAACCTCCCTAATACCTCTTACAGAAACATTTCTTCGTAAATGAGAAGTGTCTAAGCAGTTGGTCTTACAAGATAGGGCTAGTAAACCGCTGCAATAACATTAAATTTTCTGTTAGATGAAGTGTTATTCAGAAGTATTATTTCCAACATATTTGAAATATCTGCATTTGCGTGAGGAGCAATTGAACCCAAGGAATAAGATAAATATGGACTGTTAACTAGACAATTGGTTTGTTTGTTTATTTGTGTAACATGTATTTCGGATTTGCGTGCTTGGCCCGAAGTCCGCTTTCAAATCCACGTCGGAAGTACAACACAAGGGGGATACCCTCCGTGGGGTCTTTCAAAGGGGTCCTAACCCGTATTTACGCTAGTTTAGAAAAAAAACCACGGAAAACTTTGAACGGTTAAGTCAACAGCCGGGCGATGGGACCCGCAAGTCAATATGTTGTTTCTATTATCACATATTACCGTGTTTGATTAATGTTCCTTACTTACTGGGTGTTACTAGGACACCCACTGTATTCTCATAAATTAGCTTGAATACAGTCTTAATACAGTCTTCTTCTTGAATAATCCTGCTCTAATCCTCTCTCTGTGATCTTTTGTTAATTTTCAAAAGATAATTATTTGAATAAATCTAGAACGCGGTTTAGAACCTCGCATACCCATCCATTATTTTAACATTTCTAAAACCATTTCTCAACAAAATATTTTTAATACATACTTTATTTCAATAAAAATAATGCCCCTTTTTAAAAGGAATTTGTAAATAGGAGTAAAAGTTTGAACATACAAATGAGCCAGACGACAAATGTAATTAAAGACAATGAATTCAATGTAAACTGCAGATCTAAACTAAATACTACTCGACACTACATCAACCTGAGACTATTCTGTTCTGAATATTCGCAAAGTGTACATTGTATTTCAACTCCTAGGTTTTACCTTATAAAAGCAATACTAATTCAAAGCGACAGCAGTAAGTTTCTCATTAAGTTACTATACTTAATTCAAAGGAAATCAATGTTGAAGAAATATACAAAATGGATGACCATAAAACAAGACATCATAATATAAGTGATTGAAAAACATTAATTAAAAGCTGGTCTATTTACGAAGGAGCATGCACCTTTATGTCTTATAATAAATTACCTTTGTCTGGAATATTTTCGTTTTCTTCTAATCCATATATGTTGTTAATGTGCGCATTCTGAAACATTGGTTTAGAGCCTGTAAAATGTGGTACATGCATGTAATGAGAAACACTAAAATAAATAGTATTATAATAATGAAGTAAATTATACATTGAAAATAAAAATGCATCATCCAGGAATGGTGTATTTTAGAGGGGAGGGGGGGGGGGATCGCAAACAGCTTGCAATCAAAGGACGAGTATGTGTGTGTGTGATTTATGACTATGGGCGAGATTCAAGCGAAACACAATTCGAACGTTTTCTGCGTCGAACAAGGAAAACTTCGAAATATATCAATGTTTCTTATTCAACTGAAACAAACTAATCGTGTTTTGATCACGTGACAGCGCGATAGGTTTGTTCACTGGAAGCATTCTGTCAAAATTTTCGAACTGTGCACTGAAAAACGTTCGATTCGAACTCGATCGCGCACGTTTCCCTTGAATCTCGCCCTATATACAACTAGTGGGTTTCCCCCTCTAGCATTAGCGGTTAACTCTTTATCGCGCAGTGTTCCCGCTCTGGGAACACCAAACTCTGACGTTTTGACTGTTGCCAGTCACGAAGAATATATTTTATTTCTATAAAAATAGTTGCGGGTGACACAGTTCCACGAGAGTCCTTTACTTTTTAGCACGTCACTTCTCGTAAAAAAAAATGTCACGATTATTTTTAACAGCACTGACATCTGCTGAAAAATGGAAGAATGCGAGAACAGCTGGATATATTGCCCAATGCCGAAAAAAGGGCAGGCGTTGCCATCGCTCGACTTAACTACCAGCAAGATGGCGGAAGATCGAAACGTTCATCGCGTGCCACAGATCTAGAGACTCTTTTTTGACGCCGCTGGCTGTGCCCGCGCACAGCCAGCTACGTCAAAAAATCGTCAGATCTGTGGCGCGCGATGAACGTTTCGATCTAGCGCCATCTTGCTGGTAGTTAAGTCGAGCGATGGCAACGCCTACCCTTTTTTCTGCATTGGGAAAGGGTTGCGCCTCAAAGGGTTAATATCAAACTGTTATCGAAGTTAATTCGATAACGGGGTCTCTGTTTGTGTGGGACATAAGCAGAGGTTTGTGTATGTGACACCAACGTAGCAACCACCACAGCAACTGCGTCGCTGTGGTAGTGGATAATGTGGATATATTCGGCAATAGGGGTCTCTCTCTTACATCTCTAATAACCCTTGTACACTATAGGACAGCTTCGAACAATCGAGAATTTGTTTATGTCACGCAAATGTACTTTCGGTTCGACGATGAGGCAAGTTTCACCAGCAATTTGAAAGTGAGCTTCATAAAATTAAAATCCTCATCCTCAGTCTAATGATACAAAATCTAAATAGGATATAGGGTACATAATGAGGAATAAGAATCATACAGCAATGTTGGGTCGGAAACATCGTTTTCATGTAGCTGTTAAAATCACTTTAAAACGAAGAGCTGTATAAATAGTGAACTTTCCAACCATTGTCTGTCAAAAACTATATCTTTCCCATAAAACAAATGACTAAGTTTGATAGTTTAAAAACCCTATTTCATTTCATAGAAGAATTTTTTGGATACAATCCCATTGTTTATTAAAATTATTAGCTAAGACATTAGACTGGTGCTTCAACACTTTTCACAAAGGGATTATTAGCATGTGAAAACGGAGTTTTTGGACACCACATTGCTGTGCGATTCTTATTCTTTATTCTGTGCCATATGAACGGAAGCATGATTACTGGAGCTAGCGTCAATGGAGCGGCTGTGTCTAGAACAGTCAGTCATATGAATGTTTTAATACGAAAAAAATGGATGCATTTCCAAAATACACAGCTATTCGAAAAGTCGGAACTGACAAAAATGACGCTAAAGTACTATATCTTCAATAACGAACCTTTAGATGACGTTTCTTAAAACATAATTCAAAGTTTTAAAAATTCAACTTGCTATGGAAAACTAGAAAGGAGCTTCTTTTTCGGAAGGATTATTCTTTTTTCGCAATTTTGGCCAAATTTCTCTTTATTCAACGTCCCTTGTTCCTTTAATACCAAAACATGTTTGTCAGTATAATAGTACGTAAAGATTGTTGTATTAAAATTATTTGACGAGGGGAAAATGCTAAAATGTAATTACAATTACTGTTACTTGGTTGTATTTATCTGACTGCAATAGAAAAAGATTGATGTATTACAGAAAAAGAGGAGGGAAGACATAAACTGTTGGTTCAGAGAAAACAAAGAATGTTTTGCTAAATGTTTTATGGTTATTCAAGGAATCTCTTATAACGGAAAACTGAAAATAAAGTAAGTAGGGGGGAAATGTCAAAATTAACACTGATTGCTATCAGAAGCTAACATAAGATGATGATAATAACAATAATATATTTCATCCATTACCTTCAGCCGCTTTATTTCTTGCTGACGAACAGGATGCGTAATCTAATTCCTGGTATATTGTTTCAGTTTCGTTGGCATATGCCGAGCTGATTTCCATAGGCGACGTCAGGGAGCCACTTTTAAAAGCTGCAAAATAAAGAGGAATGGTTTGAGCATTACGCATAATCTACAGCATTGCTTGAGGCAACATAGAAATTCTAATGAAATATTTGAAATTCTCAGAATTCTAAAACATGTCGCTTGATGAGCTTGTCGATCATCAGCGAAGGTACTTAAACTAATACTAAATACCACTTTTTTAATGTAACATACTATATAATTTACAGAGCGCTTTTGAGACGCTTAACTACTACCTGAGGTCAAAAGACCTCATATTTACTTTTAGAGAAGGTATGGGCAACCTTTGAAAAGTTGCTAGCCAAGCTTAGGATGTTAGCGAAGTCGCGTGCCAGACTATAGGATGTTAAATGTAGCGGGCAGCATAAGCGTAAAGTTTTCAAAATTATTGGTGGGGCCGGGCCCCACAACCACATATATTCACGTCAGTGGCGTATCCAAGGGGGGGGGGTGTTAGGGGGGTCATAACTGCCCATGAGGAGTTTTTTGCCATACAAAATGTATATTCTTCTCTCCCTTATCATACACACGTATACATATATGTGAGTTTCAGAAGTCGTACCCCCCCCCCTTCCATGAAAAATTTCAGGCTACGCCACGGATTCACGTACATATAACTTACTCATAGCTGCCAACTACTACAGAATATAATTAACCACTTTTTCTACATGATTTTTCGGCTTAAAATATATACTGTTTACAAAAAGTGGTTAATTATATTCCGTAGTAGTTGGCAGCTATGACTTACTATATATAAGTGTAAATTATTGGAGGCGCTCGAGCTCTATGGATCCGTAGAATTCTACACCTGTGTAAGGTAAGTATTCATGTTAGTATCCTCCTACCATGTTATAGGTTAAAAAAAAAGCAAAGTAAAAAATCCAAAGGAGGGGAAAAAAACATTTTCGATGAGATAGTGCATTTTAGACACATCTGAACTTTTCTTCATTTCATACTTTACATTGCATAATCTGATTTTAATTAACCAGAGCCTGGCGAGGGCAGCTTATTGTAACATTGTGTGTTACGTGGCGTCACTATGAATACTAAATCATGATTGAAATTAAAAGAAGCAAATTTTTAAAAGTACAAGTAAAGGTTTTTTTAAACGTTTGTAAATGGCGTGAAATACTTTCTTTTTATGTTAGTATAAATTAGTTTTCTGTATTTAGTGGTAAATTATTGGGTGGGCTCAGCCCCTATTCACAATTTATTGGGGGGGCTCGAGCCCCACGGGCCCATATAACTCTACGCCTATGGCGGGCAGTATAAGTGGGATGTATATGGGATTTGAATGGTTCATATAGGTTTTATACGGGGTTTTGATATATTTCGCGGGCCGGATCAAAAGCTGTGGCGGGCCACATCCGGCCCGCGGGTGGAGGAATAGTGCTGAAAAGCAATTTTACTAAAATTTTTCATCACTATTAAGGCCTTATTTCCCAATAGTTTTATCATTTTTTACTATTTTCATGGAAATTCTGTTCTTAGAAAATGAAGCTTAAAATAGAAGTATTTTAAGTATGTGTATGGCTTTTCAGTAGCATCCTCTCCGCGTGAAAAATGCTGAAAGTCGTCTAAAAAGGGTTCATCATATGAGGCAGCGTTGACTGACTATTATACGATTCATGTACCGAAAAAAAAAAATTAAATATTTTAATTTGACAAAATGACTCGCTATCAAAACTTTGAATTTACGCTTAAAATCCCATACGGAAGTTCAACGTGCTCTATCCTGTAATTGGCTGCTTCAGAAAGATTCATTTGGACCATAACTCGCAATGAGCATCAAAGTAAAAACTATTTTTAAGTCATTATTTCATTCAGAATGACTGTGTTCTTATCTGAAACTAATCTGACTGCATATATATTTTATAGGTGTAAGTTGAAAGTTATGATCGTAACAACCATCTCAAACCATCGAGTTATTAATGGGCAGATTTAATATACTTTTATCAGTAAATGAAGTAAAGTTTATTCGAAAGCATTAAAAGAGGTAAGCAAAACTATAATTGAAAATATGCATGTTTAAAGACAACTCTGATAAGCTCAAATAATGTAGACAAAAAAAGCCCCACCATGTTTAGGGCTGGACGCGAAACGAAAAATAAGAGTCTCGCGTCTCGCAAAATAGCCTAAAAGCTCTGTCTCGTCTCGCAAAAATCCCTATAACGTAATGTTGAAAATCTCTGCCTCGTCTCGCAAAAAAGCTGTAAATCTATGTCTCGTCTCGCAAAAAAATTGTCTCGCGTCCATCCCTAACCATGTTCGAGGGGATAAGACACTGAACAGATGATAGGTAACCGAAGAGAGTGTGAAAGTCCCGTGTTCGCGATTTCGCTCGAGTGTCAATCTAACGGTGTGGAGTTTTGGTTGGTTTTCTCCAGATGTAACGTGAAACCCTTTAGTTAAGTCCCTTAAAATTCCTAACACCAAGGCGCCCCCCCCCTTCCTTTGTAAGCAGATGGCCCTTGTGTAGGCTTGTCATTACTTACCTGCTTGTCTATGCTTACCGAAACACTGGTAAGCATAAGCAAATATTTTTCCTACTCGATAGCTTATAAACTATTAAAAAATGATTTTTTAGTACTAAGAAAAATGATGCAGACAACTATTTAAGACGCAGTTGTTATATAATCTGATTTCTTATTTCCTTTTCCAAATAACTTTTTGTATCAAGTTCTTGTGTTTAGTTGTAAATAGATGGAAACACGATTTGTTTAAATGAAAAAAAAAATACTCATGAACAAGATAGAACGTACTTGCCAACTCTTCGTTTTCGTATAAAGGGTCGAGAATTGGAAAAGCAGATTTTCTTTCCGGTATGTCTTGGTAGATATTCTCGACGGTGCCGTTGTTCAGCCTCATATTTACAAACTCTCGGGAGCAGCAAGGAGAACCTTGATAGCCTAAACAAGAATCGATTCAAAAAAGATTAACGCAGCTGGCGCTTATTACATATAAAGAAGTATAATATTTATAATACTCGTGAAACATTAACCCTTTGAGGCGCAACCCTTTCCCAATGCTGAAAAAAAGGGCTGTCGTCAAAAAAGGGTCTCTAGATCTGTGGCACGCGACGAACGTTTCGATCGTCCGCCATCTTGCTGGTAGTTAAGTCGAGCGATGGCAACGGCTGCCCTTTTTTCAGCACTGGGAAAGGGTTGCGCCTCAAAGGGTTAAGTTCTTATTTATTCTTACGGCAAAACTTATTGCAGTATCAAATGTACTAAGTCTCGGGATTTTTGCTAAAGTGTTCGTATTATGATGTGTGATAATCATAATGTAATGATTTTGAAATATTATGAACTACTTAAGTTACTAGGAAATAATTTCAAAATAGAGAATGAAATCTTTAATTAAAATTGGAGGAAAGTTCCGCATTATTAACTTTAAAAAGCGCTAAAATTATATTTATCAGATAAAAAGCTATAAATGTAATTGAATTATACACTTATTAGCTTAGCTTTTGATATTTGACGATTCACATCACTGAAACAGTAAAAGAAAATTTTAAAAAGGCATCTTTCACGCAACATTTTTTTTAAATGTTATTACATTTCAAATTTGGGTATTATGAATCGATTAATAACTAAGAATTCTAAAGATATATTTACCATGCTATACAATACTATATGAATTAATTATAGAACCTTGACTTAATGAATGAAACTTGAATTAATTATTTTTTAATATATTTTAACATTGCATAAATTATATCTACATGCATTTAGTGCGTAAAATCAATCGTAAGTGTAACAAAGCAACTGTAAGAAAATGGTTATATATTTTTTATACTTACATTCTGTCTCATCACGAACAACAAATCTAAAAAGAAAATTTAAATTTCTATTAAAAATAGTATAGTATATCTTAAATAATTCAACTTCGCAAAAAATTAGTTACAATAGAGACTACAGCGAAATTTGTGACTGTAAAATAACAGAAATATTCGGAGTGTTTAGTTCAGAAATTTTTCCCTTTTAAACAGTGCCTAGATACAACATAGAGCCTGCAATGATGTTTGTTAGTATATTATACCATTTGATGGTGTCTGTTAATCTTGTGTGGAGCAACCATTTTCACATCGATATAGAAGAACAACTGTATATGCTGCCCAATGCTGAAAAAATGCAGCTATTGCCATCGCTCGATTTAACTACCAGCAACATCGCCATTCATTTTCCTAGCTACTACATAGAGCCCACCATGGTATATTTGTTAGTATTATACCATCTGAAGTGGTCTATTAACCTTTTTAAAAGCAACTATTTTCAAGTCAATATAGAAAACCAACTAGATATACTGCCCGACGCTGAAAAATTGCACTTGTTCCCATCTCTCGATTTAACTTACCAGCAGCATGGTGGTGGATAGATCGGATTTCTTTAGCTCTGTGTACGCCAGATGGGCTATTCGATCAACTTCAATTTGTTGGTAGTTAAATGGATCGATGGCAACGTCTGCACTTTTACAGCGTTGAGACCATTTAAATATATTTTTTTTGCGACAAGCAGTGAAAGCACTGAAATAAGGTGACAACCAGCTCGCGTCAAAGGATTAACTGAAATACGCACCTACAACACCCTGTTTTGCAATTTTTAACCTGAAAGTTTTATTTCGAGTTCATTTCCTCTAAATTATAATTGATTTCATCCTCATATATAAAAATTTTATTATAAATAAAACTGACGTGCACTTACAGTGGCGCCTCAGAGATTTTCTTTGTCTTGATGCTCTTCCGTCTCCTTTTGTACAAAATAATGACAACCACTACAGCTATGATCAAGCTGATTATTGTCAGTGTACCCAAAATTAGCATTATTTCCATCTGTTTGTAGCTGTAGTCTGTAGAATCTGAAGCTGTAAAAGTAAATTCTGTTTTATAAAACCAGAAGCGTTTGTTTTGTCCAGAAACATGCGTATATAATTATAACATTACAGGCTATTTCTTAAAAACATGAATTTGTCAATGATTTAAACTTTAGAGATGAAAATACAAGTTTTAAAAATCCAAGGCTTTATTTTATATAAAACTTTCTTCCGATGAAACATAACTTAAACCTATTATTTTATGAGATATATTCTTTCAAAAAAGGTATTTTTTGTGAACTGGTATATTTTTTAAAAGGAAAATTTTTTATTTGTTGAAACTTAACGGTATAAAACAAGTCTTAGTATTTATTTATATTTTTTTTTTTTTTTACCTTGCGATATGCAACACCAATGAAGATTTAATATATTTAGGGTGGTTTCCACTGCTTTCTTTATACCTTTCATTTATAATTTTAATTATTTTTTAACGGATTTTATTTATTTATTTTTATTTTATTTTTAATTATTGATCTAGCTACAAAGCATCATTTTAAATTAGTGAGAAAAATTTCTCGAAATATTATTTCAAATTACTAAATCTTTCCTCTCACTAAAGAAAAATTATAGACCCACGAGTTATTAAAATATCATTGAAATTTTTTAGCTTCAGTCGATGATTAAAATATGAGCATTAACCTAAAGCACATGTACTTAATACGATTACTCTGACAAAACAATGCTCATCAAACTCAGGTTTTTTTAAATAATTTTTTTAAGTTTTACCTCTGGTATGTAGTTCTCGTTTTACATATATCTTCCTTACTTTAGTATAAATCCTTGTGTTACGCATTCAATTCTTTTTTTTTTTCTTTCTTTCTTTCTTTTTACATGAATCTGAGTCCCTTTAAACGAAACGTAAACTCCCTGAATTAATAAAGTAAAATTTGCTCTGTTGACAGGTGGTTTTATATGCACCTTGTGCAAAAAGTCTGCCAAATTTACGGCGAAAAAAACTGTCAACCAAGACGCCAGTTTATTTCCGTCTATTTTACTGAAGATTTTTTTTAAAAAACGGAAGGTTTCTGTAAAATAAACTGAGAATTTAAAATTTACGGAAGACTTCTGTAAAACATACGGAACTAAGCTGGGTTTCTGACTGACAGTTTTTTCCGTAAATTTGACCGACTTTTTTTGCAGTATATGCAACAAAATAGTACCTATACATGTTTGAATAAATAGTCATGTTCATATATTTATATTTACACAGAATTCATGTTATAAAGAGATATATAAACATAAATTTATTAATATGAAATTAAAAATTCAACTTTTATGAACTAAATTAATTAAATCAGAGAATTTTCTACCTAATTTTCCAGGATTCGAGTTAACAGATTCAACGCATCCTATTTCGTGATCGCAAACATAACCTTTTAAACAATTGCATATTCCAGCACATTTTGCTCCATAGTATCCCTCCGGACATGCTGAAAATAGAATTTATCATTCATTATAGCATAACTTGATTAAAAAAGAGGTATTTGAACAGGCACGTGCCAACAGGGGGGCAAGGGGGTTATCGCTCCCTCGGTAAATGAGTAGAAGGGGGCGAACTATATAATTCGCCCCCTCTGTATTTTATGTTCATTTTACTAGCCTCCCTACTAAAACAGATTTCGATGAAAATGTTCCGAATAGTTTGTATCAACAGAATTCTGGTTTACACCTCAATAGTTTGTTTACAATAGTTTTCTTCTTCAGGATGGGGGGGAAGCAATTTTTCCAGCCCTTCCCATCAAGAAAACGGTTATTTAAACAAACTAATGAGGCATAAACGAAAATTTGGTTCACCCCACAATTCGCCGACTGTGAATTCGCCGTCTTTTTTCCTAATCGCAAAATTCCCCATAAAGGAAAAAAATATTCTTTTCCCACAGGAAAAGATGTCCCCTAGAATTCGCCGACATGGTGTTGAAAAATGAAACACTATTAAGACAGTGAAAATGTGAAAGAAAGCTCAATTGTTGATCCAACTTAGTGGATGTCAAAGCTGGGAGACTTCATCGGAATTTATTACAAACTGTAGTATCTTGTGTTTCATTATTGATTATTACACTAGAGTGCTGTTAATTTTTCTCTTGTCTTCCGGATCAATTTTTGTTTTTCTATCCGTATCTCTAACTTTGGCATTAACTACGCTATCGATTTTACGCAAAAGCCGCCAAAGAATGATACATCGTCTTGGGCGGCAAATATCCAAGCTGTTCTAAGATATAATATGAAGTTATAAATACACAGCTTTAGTAGTAGCCACTCCTTGGAGACTTTTCAGATTTTTTCCACGATAGTTAGCCCAATCCTAGCAATTCAAAGCAAACGAAAAGTGATACGATTAGACAAAATAGAATTATTAGCACTATAGTGCTAAGAACTACTCCCACCTCTCGAAGAATATTCCCACCTTCGCCAATCATCTCACTAGATAAATGAGAGAGGATAATCCCGAAAAAAAGTCCTAAAAGGGAAATTTGGAAATGTCGGCGAATTCGCAGTCGGAGAGTTGTAGGGGATACCGAAAATTTTACTAGTTCAAACAGAAGAGGGGGGTGGCGAAATAGCTGCCACTTCCGCACTAAAACTGTTATTTTAAGAAAATTCTTGCAATACATCAAAAAAAAAAAAAAAAATTCGCTGGTATGAACGGGTACATCCTCTCAAAAGAGTATTCGAGTGTAAGTTGAATTTCCCATGTCAGTTCCATATAAAAAGTATTGTTCTTCATAAATAGTGAATAATGCAGTATATAATTGTAACGTTTCTTATTTCATCGGAGTTGTGGGTTTTTCGAAAAATTAATTAGTTTACATGAATCTGTTACAGGAAATTTGGCTTACACTCGAATACTTTTTTTGGGAGGGTTTACAGACGAGGTTAAAAAAGATTGCCACCGATTATTAATAAAAATTGGGGGGAGGGGGCAAAATAGCTGCCCCGTCCCTGAAGAAAATGATTATTGTAATTGAGCTATAGAAGTACAAACAAAATTTTTTCTGGTACCAATTGTGACACCTTTTATTTTAAAAACATTTACTGGTGGAGGGGGGAGGATGAGGGGCTGGTGAAATGACTGCCCCCCCCCCTTCACTTTCCAAGACGTCGGCACGTCCCTGTATTTGAAAATTATATATGTATGCGGCCTCTAATTTAGTGATAACATAACCAATGGCGGTGGATTTGGCCATCGGGACGGTAGTATTCCAGCTCGCATCTGGAAATATGCCTGCTTTACTGGTGTCGAGTTTATTTCGAGAATGGTAACCTGCGTTTATTTTTGTTATTTTTCTTAAACATGTAATAAAAGTGTACCACAAAAAAACTACTTCATAAACGTAATAATCCATGAAAAGCCAGGATAAATGCACACATTTATCAAAATAATAAGTAGCATATACCCCTTTTAGTCTATAGAAGTTCCGGAAGTTTTTATTTGCTTTGGTATGCATACAAGTACTTAAACGAGTATTTTCGTTGCTTTAGTAGACTTTTGTATATTTGTTTTAACCTGTTCTCTTCTATCGTTGCAAAAGCATTAATAACGATCCCTTTTCAATACCATCATTCCGAGAAGTAGTGATGCACGCATCTCTCTATAGTCGTGTCTGAGACAAAGAGTATGAACGGGTTACTAATTATTCGTTAAGTACATACCTAAAAAATACTGTGTTAGAAAATGTTTCATAACTTATATGCGTTCGGCATCTTTTATCTTTCTTCTTCGATTTTATTTATCTTTAATCTTAATGAAGGTTCTCCGAATAATCGGTGACATCTATGCCAACACACTCTCAGAAAAACCCATTTTTACACACTAATTTATCCCTTATTTTTCAACGAATAATTTCCGTACTCCATGGAAACGCAATATTTAAACGAATTCTTCTTCCCGAAATCTGAAGAAGAGGAAAAAAATTAGTTGAATCTGAAGAAGTTTTTACAATTGACATGAGAAAAAAAGGAAAAGATATTCGTCAAATAATGGAGATTTTCCGACAGCACTGATGTCAGAAAAATGTCGGTGAACTGAAGAAACAACTTTTGAGAGTGCGTCTTTATACACTTAGTTTATTCCTCATTCTAACAAATAATTTAAGTACTTCATGTAAATGTTATATTCACGCGAATTGTTCCAGAAAATCTAAAGAAAGAAAAACATTTTGTTGAATGTGAAGAAGTTTCTTCAACTGACAGGAGAAAAAATAAAAAGATATTCGCCAAATAACGGAGCTATTCCATCAGCACTGCTTTCAGTAAAATTTCCGCGAATTGAAGAAATCATTTTTGAGAGTATTAAACTGTTAAACAAAAGATTAAATACATTACCTTCGTTGCAAAAGTGCCCAATATATCCCACGGGACAATCGCATTCACCAGTGATAGCATTGCACGTCGAGCGCACGGGACAGTCCGGACAAATTTCCTTACATCCTGCGCCAAACGTTCCTGCGGGACATTCTATAAATAACAGGAAAGAAAAAGTATCAATAGACATTCTTTCTCCAGACATTTCAAAACATCGAAAGTGAACATTGTAACTTACTTTCATCGCAGTTGTATCCAGTGAATCCAGGATCACAAATGCATTCCCCGGTGGTATGAAGACATGATATGCCATCGCCGCACTCACATGCTTCGTTGCAATTTAGTCCCCACGTTGAGTTGGCACACTCAGATTCGCAAAATTGTCCTTTTTTTGTGGGAAATTTAAAAAAAATGTAACATTCAATCTTGCAGTTATAGCGGGATAGTTCTCTACATCAAGTAATCACTTTCAAATATTTTCATCTCTATACATTTTCTTCCAAGTTTATGAAACGCTATAGAAAAGTTCCAAACGATCTAAGACCACATTTCGGAACCTTTGTGATTTATACTTGCGTACGTATTTAAACTTCAAAAATGCAAAGAATTCTTGCTTGGCTTTTAAGTTGCTAAAACCAGTTGTCGAATTTAAATTTACTTAATAAACTTTATACATAATTTCTTTGTTACAGTCTAAATTAGAATATTTGTCATCATCATTTCATTTCTTTGTATCAGTCCGACTAGGACATTTTTTTCTAAAGAATACTATTATAATAGTTATACTTTTAAGTAATTTGTAAGTGACTGTGGTTTATTTAATCAAAGTTTAGTATTGTAGTAAAATTAAGCACAGTTTTTTATTTAGCCTTTTCAGACTCTGCTTCTACAATTGAGGATTCAAAAATTACCTATACTACCGTACGGGATGGATGTTCTAATTTGTGCACATAACCAATTTTCCTTGAACATTGAATAATCAGAATTACTTATTTTACTTTTAATTAGAAATTCAATCTCTATCAAAAGAAAAATTATTTAATTCAAAGGGGAATTATTTTATCCGGCCTGAAAGGGTTAAAGTAGTCACTGTATACATTAACGTAATAGGTGCTAAGTAAAATCCTACACACTCGTGCACGTTTAATTTATTTAACTTATACGAAAAAATTGCTTTACTCAAGGTTCGAAGTTTAACAGTAAGCAATAACATACTGATTCAAAATTCAAGATTAAAATTTGTCGTGTAAAAGATAGTACCTCTCCAACCAGGTAAACAAATGCATTCTCCAGAGACATGGTCGCAATGCTGAGTATTGTTTTTGATACACTGGCATGGATGGTTGCATAGATATCCGTATGACCAAAGCTGGGAATGAAAAAAATTAGTTAAATTTTACTTATAAACATAGCTGCATCAACAATAGCTATATTTAATTATTAACATAGCTGTTCTGTTCACAAGGATATGCCGAGTTAAAGGAATATATTATTTAACAAAAGTTACAGTTAGAGCCTAGGCGCAGGCTCTAACGGAAAAGTACAGTATTGTCGCATTGCGCAAAAAAATAAATAAATTGCAAAAGCTGTTTCTTCAACAAATTCATTTTATGAATAAAAGAATACAGTTGCGATTTTTCATGTGTTGTGCAATGTCAGTACTTGGTAATGGCCACCTTAGGCCTTTATGACTGCCAAAATTCTTGTCATTGCTGCATTGAGCTATGTTCCTCGATATAAATTTAATTAAAATGCTGTTAAAACAAAAATATATTATTTTATTGAAATGAGTCGAATAATTTGGCCAACGTTGTAGAGCTTATTCACCAAAAAAAGTAGAGAAAGGTTTCGATTTGCTGCTAAAATCCGCAGGCCCATGCTTTTACAGCAAGATGAATTTTAGTAACACGCTGGCAGAAATGTTTATTCTTGTTCTGCTAAAACACGTGCTCGACTGACTTGACTCCGAGCTCGAACCTCAGTGTCAGTATATGCAAGTGTACAAGAGGAATTGTAATAGTTCGGAATCACATATAATTACAACATCCTTAATTGTTTACTTATTTTTGTCTTAAAAATAAATTTAAATTTATAAAATTTTGGGGGGAAAATTCTTGTTGCAGTATAAATTAATCACCAAGTTTTATACTTATATGGATTAAATACCTTAAGTTAATATTAAAATGTAATATTTCTGAAACAATATGTTCGATTAATGAATTCGAATTTGAGCCTTGAATCCTGATTTATAAAAGAGCAGATCCTTTTCTAGAAAAACAAAAATCAACAACCATGAATTTTAAGATGGTAGGGCAGCCATTTTTCATTTTGGTTTGAAATTTTAGGCCCCTGTAGTTGTCTATTTTTCAGCACACAAAAATGTGAACTTTTACTTGGCTTCTATAATATTTCTCCAAATAAACTGAAAATGTAGTACACATCATTAAACTTATTTAAAATCTGTCAATTTTCTAGTTGTAGTAGCGGATCCAGGGATGGGGCTAGGGGACTTCAGCCCCCCCCCCCAAAAAAAAAAGAGATTACTAAAGGGTAATATATTTTGCTTTATTTTACACTTTAAATAGCTAAAAATGATCATATTTTAAAACTTAGCTCCTCCCAAAAGCATGCACGTTGGTTTAGACTAAAATTTTGATTTATAGTGTATTTTAATTGGGCGAAATAGGCTTTTTAAAAAAATTTATCCCCTCCCAAAAAAAAATTTCTGGATCCGCCACAGCCTAGGTTTATTAAATTTAGGAAATCTCTACGCATTCCTTACTAGTAGTGGATAAAATCCCACGTGCAGAGTGAACTAACAGTCCGGGAACTTTTTCAAACTCATCGTCTTACCAGCGGAGCTTTCGGTTTATTGAATTTTTGCGTCCTTTGCATCCCCTAAAGCACTACCTGTACAAAGCTGTACGAAGAGAGTAACAGTTACTGCGCGAGCTCCAATCACAGTCTTAAAAATCATGTCAGATTGTTGCGTTTGAATGTGTTGAAATAATCGATGCGTTTGGCATGATTTATTTTTATTATTTTTAAAGAATGCCGAAAATGAAATCAAGCAGGGATTTGTGTAAAAACTAATACAGAACTTTATAAATAAAATCTATAAATGCAAAATGTTACAGTACGTACAGATCGTTTTGTGTGGGACAAAGAGTTCATGATTCTTCCGATTAAAAAAAAATCCTCCTTACACATAAGCAGAAAATGAAGTAACTCTCTTTTTCACTTAGCTTGTGAGGAAGAAGGTACTTTCTCTAGCTGAAGAAGGGTGGAACATTTGTACCACCCAAAATAGCCCGCAGTGTTGTATATTTTATATACTATGTGTGAATAGTACTTCATTTAAAATGTAGATGTGCTAAAAAACAAAATTATTTTCTTTCAGTGCACATCCTTTGCTGTCACTTAGTGTTCCTAACTAACGACAGATTTTATGTGAGTGTTTAGGCTTCATTATTTAATGATTTTTCCAAATAAATAAAAGCATTGATTAGAATTAATTACACAGCATTCAGAGTATACATTTTTAAGATGCCGTCCAAGCATGGTTAAGCGATTTCCAGAAAGCTCGCATCGGTTATTTAGTAAATATATATATAGCTCAATTTTCATTTTATTCGTTAAATAATTCAATTTTCATTTTATTAGTAGTCCTTTTATAAATTTAGTTTTTTAATTGTTTCATCCGTTAATCAACAGAACAATTCAATGCTTCTAAAAAGAGCTTCATCTGGCAAACCCTTTACCTGGCACTTATTTTCACAAAAAGTTCCCGTATATCCTGGGTTGCAAAGACATTTTCCGTCTTCGTGATTGCACCACGCATTGTTTTCGCATTTACATTCCTCCATGCACAGGTCACCGAAGGTACCAGAGGGGCAGTGAAGGGAACAGTCTTCTCCGGAATAACCTGAAAAATCAGTGCAGGTCACCGGTGAAACACTGTTAGAAAATGCTGAACAGTAACATAGAGTTTGCAGTTTCTTGGTGCAGTCAGTTAACCCTTTGAGGCGCAACCCTTTCCCAATGCTGAAAAAGGGGCAGCCGTTGCCACCGCTCGACTTAACTACCAGCAAGATGGCGGACTATCGTAACGTTCATCGCGTGCCACAGATCTAGAGACCCTTCTTTTGACAACAGCTGGCTGTGCCAGCTGCGTCAATAAAGGGTCTCTAGATCTGTGGCACGCGATGAACGTTTCGATCTTCTGCCATCTTGCTGGTAGTTAAGTCGAGCGGTGGCAACGGCTGCACCTTTTTCAGCATTGGGTGATCTGTCCAGCTGTTCTCGCATTCTGCGATTTTTCAGCAGATGTCAGTGCTGTTAAAAAGAATCGTGACGATTTTTTACGGGAAATGACGTGTTAAAAAGTAAAGGATTCTCGTGGAGCTATGTCACCCGCCACTATTTTTATAGAAATCAAATCTATTCTTCGTGACTGGCAACAGTCAAAACGTCAGAGTTTGGTGTTCCCAGAGCGGGAACACTGCGCGTTAAAGGGTTAACCCTCTGACGCGCGATGGTTGCGCCGTGAAAAACTACTCTTATTTCAGCGCTTTCACTGCTAGTCGGAAAAAAAATGCTTAAATGGTCCCAACGCTGAAAAAGTGCAGTCGTTGACATCGATAAATTTAACTACCAACAATATGGCGATGATCGAGTAGCCCATCTGCCACTGTACAGCTAAAGGAGTTTTCTGACACAACCAGCTGTGTCAGAATACTTCTTTAGCTCTGTGGAGCCAGATGGGCTATTCGATCGACCGCCATGTTGTGGGTAGTTAATTGGATCGATGGTAACGCCTGCACTTTTTCAGTGATGTGCAGTCTATTGAGTTGGTCTTTTATATTGAAGCGAAAATGTTCTGGCTTCAAAGAGTTAAATTTTGAGCAGGACTAGAAAACAGTAGAAGAAATATAAGAAGCAAAACGTGTTTAACCCTTTGAGGCGCAACCCTTTCCCAATTGCAGTCTATCGAGTTGGTCTTTTATATTGAAGCGAAAATGTTCTTGCTTCAAAGAGTTAAATTTTGAGCAGGACTAGAAAACAGTAGAAGAAATATAAGAAGCAAAACGTGTTTAACCCTTTGAGGCGCAACCCTTTCCCAATGCTGAAAAAAGGGCAGCCGTTGCCATATCTCAACTTAACTACCAGCAAGATGGCGGACGATCGAAACGTTCATCGCGTGCTTTTTTTCAGCATTGGGCAGTCTATCCAGCTGTTCTCGCATTAAGAGTTAAAGAGGAAGAAAATCTCCTGCTTCAAGTAAAAAGAAACACAATAAAAAATGATTAACTCGAAAGTGTTTGACATAAAAAAATCGCTTAACATGAAAATCACATTGTGATCCCACAAAATACTAAAAGTCATTTCACATAGAATTCCAACCCGACTAACGAATGAATAAAACAACTGAAGATATTTAACAATTCGTCCGCAATCTTATCCTTAATAAAACATTGAAAAAAAAATGTTTTTTAAGAAGAAAAAGAGTGTTTTTGATTGTGTATGTTTGCGTAGTAGCATACAATTTGAATGTACGTACTTGCAAGTATAAATTTTAGCAGCAAATCTAATTAATCGGCCCCCATAAAAGTATTAACTGAAAACTCTGACATATTTCAATAATTACAATAAGGAAAACCAAAATTTCTGGAGAAAAATCAGCGATAAACTTTTCTGTCTCACATATATTTCGAACACTTACTTGGCTTGAGCTAACCCACTTTTAGAAGACAACATATGCCACTGATTTTCACTATAGAACTCTTATACTCCTTATACTTACTAAAAACTATACTTGAATTTCTACAAGCAGATGTAGTACCTCAAAAAAGTTCATCCTATCACAATACTCTAGAGCAGGGGTTCCCAAACTTTTTTTACCCGCGACACCCTTGTCAGGCTAAAAGCATTTCGCGGCACCCTTGTCAGGCTAAAAACTTTCGCGGCAGATTTCCTTTAAAGCAATATGAATATAAAGGTTAGAATGAAGCAGTTTGGATGCATTTTGCGTTATTTTTTGTTTGTTTGTTTATAGGGCTAACTATCAAGAAAGTACTCTCTTGGGAAAGGGATATAGAATTTTGACAATACCCCCATTTCAGGGAGTTCCTATAAAAGAGAGGCTACAGGACAGTCTTGAACTTGACTGAAATATTTTTGTTTGAGCCCACTTAGTGATCGGCTTGGCTCACTTTCTTGGAGATACTGGTTCAGGGGAAATATTATTTGATTATACTCCACCAAAACACTTTTCTTGATTATCTCCACGGGACCCCTGACATACACTCGTGGCACCCAGTTTGGGAACCTCTGCTCTAGAGTTATGTAACTATGCTTTATCGTTACTAAGTCCCTTTTGCCATCGTTTTCGCTTCAATATTAATTTCAATCTGCCGAGCTGAAAAAAAATTTCGTTTGAAAGGAAAAGATAGGAACAGAGTATTATGTAATAAAAATTTGGTTATACCTGGGGCACAAATACAGAGTCCAGAAGTTGGAAGGCAGGTAGCACCATTGAAACATTTGCAGTCGTGTGCGCAATCGTGACCGTAAGTACCATGTTCACATAAAGTTTGACATCTTGTAAAAAAAAGTACGGCATGCGTTAGAAAGTTTTGATAAAAAATTATTTGGAGAATAGAATAATAAACAACATATATGTATTTCAAAACTCATCCAATCGTTAGCCTATACGTTTGATACCACAGATCTACACAAAGACCAAAATTTTATCGGCACATATATAAGTGAAGACAGGATTTCTTTCTTTGTGAACTGCCCGTAAATCACACATTTTAACCCTTTGTGCCCCAAATTATTTTATTTTATGAAGAGAAGTTTACAACATTTTTATGTATTATAAAATCATATTAAATTAAATATTAAAAGTTAAGGACTAAAAGATGATTTATTGGACTCGTATAACAAATTTATGCCCTATCGAACGATTTTACTGATGGAACTTTCAAGTCCCGTCGGATCATAAATGGTTAAATCAGTCAGGATCTGGGTTTGAGTCTGTTACAGATATAATTCGTCCGCTGTACAAAATTTAATGGCTTTCATGGTATGCAAAATAAGCACGAAATTTACACCTGAAGTTATTCCTACCAAGGTATCCCGCCTCATGAAAGTAATCATGCTTAATAAACACCTCAACATCAATAAGTGAAGCATTTAGGGGTTTTTTTCCTTAGTGTTTAATAAGTAATCTTGGTGTAAATAATGCATTCATAATTAAATTAATTAAAAATTAACTAACCATTCAAAAAATTTGCAAGTTTCAAATTATAGAGTTTAGAAAATTTATTCGCCCCTGCTTGCGACTCAAAATCAATCCAAGCATGTATTTATCTTTAAAAAAATTTTAAACATTAAAATAGTATACATAAAATAAAGAAACCACAGGACAGTCGTTTCGTGAAGGTACAAAAAGCCCACCATTCCTCAGCATAAAAAAAGGGAGGGAATACTAGGTATATGGATTTTCCAGGTTCCAATGGTTAAAAATTGCCCTAAAGAACATATTTGCAGATGAAGAAGGATGGACCTTTTTTCTTTTTTTTTTTTTTTTGTCCACCGAAACAGTCGTCCAGTGATATTTTTTATTTGCGTTATTTACAAAGTTTTAAATTAATTTAACCTTTAAATACCACTTGCATTTTTATGGTCTCTTACTGTGTAATTTATCTTCATATATTAATAGCTATGATGGATCTATGAAAAGCTGAAAAAAAATTACTTTCGAATTTTTCAATATGTTACACTTTTCCTTGATGATGCATAAGATGTTAAGCTTGTTAAAGGGAAGAAATAGTCCAGTTATCTGAGTGCTTTTAGTAATTCACTGAGTTATCTTGAAAAGGACTAAATGTTACAGTACGTTTTGTTAATTTTTCTCAGCTCCAAGTTTTTGAGAGTTGCTTTCACAAATTTCAAAATTTACACTATAGTGAATTTTCACTACAGTTGTCTGAAAACAAATAATGTTGTTATACTGCAAAGTTTTAATCATTTCATATTTTAAACACGTGTTTCTTTTTTGAGTGTCTTTTGTTAGTTAAAGCGCATGCTTACCTCTACATCAGGTAAGGGCAACCTTTGATAAGTTGCGGGCCAAACTTTAGGATGTTAGTGAAGTCACGGGCGGCATAATTTGAATTTATATGGGATGTTGAATAATTTATATGGGTTTTATACAGGTTTTCATATGTTCCGCGGGCCGGATCAAAAGCCGTGGCTGGCCACATCTGGCCCGCGGGCCGGTGGTTGCCCATATGTGCTCTACATTATTAACAGCCATCAGCATCTTTGTTTGTTTCTTTCTTTCAAGTGTAATCCATCCGTTTGTAAAACACAAGCTTGTAATATTTTCATGACGTTAAATTCACCGAAAGTCATTTACATTACTCTAAAACTAGAGACTCTGCATTCTAATTAATGAACATAACTAAATTAAATTCGTTACCCGAAACGTCAATTTTCAATTCGTTTCCGGATTGTTCACTTGACTGGACGCTATTTGTATAACTTAAGCAATAAATCATCTTTTAAAAATTTTGTTTCAGAGGAAAGTGTGCAGTTTTGTAATATTTCCTGCTGAAATCATCAACTTATTGTTGGTGCCTTTTCAAGTTCTTAGTGTCGTAGAGGACATTAATAATTTCACATACATTCTACAAGAAATTTACCAGTACTTATATAGATTTAATGTTTAAGAACTACAAAATTTTTAAGAAATCACATCGGATGTTTGCGCTTCAGGGATCGTGCAGAAATTACGAATGAAAATACTTTTTCGCTCTCTAACAATAAACGTTTACATTCAGATTCATGTTTCACCATCATTGTTATAAGATATCGCTGAGACGTTTTATAAAGAAAGGCTGAAAATTTGTACATCACCTCAATAGTGTATGGAACACATTTTGCTAATGGAAAATTTATTACGGGGTCGTATAAAAATTTAGAAAGTGTAACTTTTTGAAAATTAACGGGAGGAATATTTTCTTGATGTAGCCTTTCTTCATACCCTATGTTGAACATTTTTTAAATTAACATTTCCCACTTATCTCTAATAGATAAAGAATTAAATAAGCATGTTACCACCTTTCTGTGACACCCTGTATATACATCTGCAGCTACATTTCATTTCCCTTTACTTCTGTAACTTTTAATTGAGAAATACTATAATATCCTCCATTTTCATCATATATCTTGATTTTAAAAGCCCACGATTTTTGGTCTAACTGTTTTACAGTTTTTCCCAAACAAACGAACAACTCAAGAATGGTGTTCATGTGTGAATGCTCGTCAATAAATCATTCATACTCACTTGTCACCTTTGAAACCAGCTCTACAAATGCAAGAACCATTAACTGCGTCGCATGCAGCGTCATTTTTGCAGTCGCATTTGAAGGCACAGTCTTTTCCGTGCAAGCCATCAGGACACGGCAGTTCGCAGCGGTCACCTACCCAGCCTACAAGTCACAATGAGATACATGGAAAATTCACATAGTTAGCATAGGCTTGCAATTTATTTATTTTTTATTTATTTATTTTATTTTTGTACGTATATTTAATTTTCTTGTGTTAAAGTTCAGTAGATATTTTCTAAGCTAAGTTTATGGATTAGATACGTTTATTACTAGTTTTAACCCCGATACGTGAAAGTATTAATAGCTTGAAGAAGATAAGAAACATTATTGCTTTATCATTTAAAAAAACATTACTGTTAGTTCTTTTTATAAATATTCTTTTTTTTTCAATCAGACTACATGTTTTTTGAGACTGGCGATATAATTATTCATGCGCGCTTAGTTACACACACACAAAAAAAAAAAACTGTACATATGCGCCATACTCATAGTTTAGTAGTGGAGAAAAAAAGGTTAAATGCGAAGTTCTACTTTTATTTTATTTATTTATTTTTTACTTTTAATTTTTTATATTTCTGTACTTTTGTTCAGTTTATTATTTTATTTAATTTATTTATTTTTATTTTTTTCAACTTTTATTCTCTCTTTTAATTTTTTATTTTTTCCTTCTTGTGAATGGCAACTTTTCTTTCCTTGAATTTTTTATTTACCATTTTTGTTCTCCCACCTTCTGCTTGGAAGGATCTGAAGCTTGAGCTTAAGGGAATTCTTTGTATCACTCACCACTTTGACGGTTTTATTTTTTACAGATGTGTGTAATTGACAAAGTTCTTTATTAATTTCAACCATTTAACACAAGTTTTTTTTTTTTTTTAGTGTTCTTCCATAGTTCACATATTTTAAACGGCTTCACTGCATTGATCATAAAATTGCTCCTGTTATTTTAATGATTTTTTTATGTGATCCACTTCATTTATTAAATTTTGTATTAATCTTTAAAAGGCAATTTTATCTTGCACAAACAAAACTTTCAGATACATTAAATTTGACGTATATTCGTGTGTTCTAGCATTCGTTTAGTGATTTTGAAATTATTAGATTTTACTTTTTTTTTTTTTTTTTTTTTGGTATTTTTTATTTCAAGGATTATTTTATCTGCACTGAATTGTTGGTTTTTGATCCAAATCTTGATATTATTTAATGAAAAAAAGAAATCGAAACAAAATAGAATAACTGAAATCGGAAACAAAAGAGCTTTACTAGACAGCCCCCCAAATTCTAACTTTATACCATGTATTCATCTCAGCGTATCGCCCTCTTTTCGGAATAAAATTGTCTTGTTTGGGTTATTTTGCGAAACAGATCAGTGGCGGATCCAGAAAAGTTTCAAGGGAGGAACAGGGCCGTAACCAGAGGGGTGGCTACGGGGGCTGAGCCCTACCTAGAAGTCTCTCAGCCCCTCCTAACATTTTCAAAAATTTCAGTAAATTCACTAATGAATACAAAAGTTTAGTGGAATCGGAAAGCGGGACAAAAACACAAAACTCACGCTATTCCTTGCGCTTGATTTGCTACTCAGGGCAGAAATTCGTAGGGGGTAAGGTAAAACCTTAAAACTGCCGCCGCGCTTATCCCACGTTTCATAGTCTTGTATTTGGCAGTAAATCTCAATGAAAAAATTGTTAATGGAATGAATGGTAAATATTTTAAAATATGGCATTTTGTGAAATAAAAATTCTAGGTGGAGATGTAAAAATGGGAAGAAACTCCCTCCCCTCCCCGAACTACTAATACTTATATTTAGTCAGCCCCCACCCCAAACTAGATTCAAAGCCCTACCTATCATGCCATCTTGGTTACGGCCCTGGGGAGGAACCATAAGTATGACGAATCATATTATTAGAGATGAGGTCACTGTTTTGTTTGGATTTTTTTATAAATTTTTCTTTTAATATTGAACTCACATTTAACCTGTTTGTTCTCGTCATTTAAAAAAGACCCAACCGAGAAGACTTCGCTTCTTTGACCGGTGTTCCTGGATGATGCCGGAATGATTCTTTGAACATTCCGGGGCTCAGCTTTGGGCTTGCGTAATCGCTAGTTTCCTGAATATGATCATGTAGGCCAGTGGTAAACTCAGTAGTTAAAGAGCTTAATATCAAAAGTACAACGATTGATATTTTTATGAAGAGCTTAGTTCCTTAAAATTGAACTGTATAGGAAGGGTTTACTAACTAAGTTGAAGTTTTGAGTCTCAAAGAAAAAGAAAGTACACTGAATAAAACTTGGGAACATGCCTAATAATGATCTTATTTACCGACAGAAATTAAATTGTAAGGTATCTATCTATAAAATTAAATTAAGATAACGGATGAACAAACACTTAAAGGGAACAATGGCCCTGCATCTTCTTCGAAAGTTTGAATGTGTTAAGTTTGTATGTTGTTGTTTTTAATTTTAGGCACAATTCCAAATTTTCAGCAATAAGACAACTCTTTAATTCACTCTCGATAAGGTTCATATTCGGAAAAAGACTTTAAACTAAAAAAGAAATAAAAAGGCAGAAACTTAAATGTATTTTGTTTATGGATGAGAGGGTGCAATAATAAACCTGGACAAACCACACTCAAGGTCAAGATATCAAAGAGTTACGCGTAGACCATTAATATAGATCATACGCTTTTTTTCTTTTAAGTGGAATTCTATTAGTAGGACTAAGACCAAACTAGAAAGGTAAATCATAAATCTATCTTACCTGAAGAACAAATGCATTTCCCATTCGTTGGAACACAAGTTGCATTATTGGAACAGTTACACTCCTTTTCACAGTTACTTCCCCAGGTTCCACTAGGGCATTCCATTTCACACCTTTGAAGAAATAGCAATTTTGTAACAAAATTTAACAATCCATTTTACCTAATATAACATAAATTGTCGGATTTTCTGAGACTTAATTCGGTGTAGTGGCTAACGAACCATTCTCTAGGAGCGGGTTCATTTCCCGACTTGAGCTCGGGTATTAAGAGGGGAAATATTGGTCGCCTACTGGGTGCCCGCACAATAAAATGGCCAGAACTTAGGGCCTTCGTAACGGCGAATGACTAATAAGAAAATGTCCGCTCTTTAAAAAAAAATTTAAAAAAAAACACTTCTAAAGGGGTATATAAAAAAATTACTATTGCCTGACACCCGCATCGTACATTAAAAAATGAATTATTATTTATTGTTTTGTTTCAGATACACTTATTCGTACATCTAGAAAATCTTAATAAATTAAAAAGTTCGTAATAAATTAAAATTTCAAATACTTCTTGATTACTCTTTAAAGGAAAAAAGCCTATATATATATATACACACACAGCTGAAATAAACATTTAAAACTCCATGTTACTCCGCCACTCCACTTTAAAATCTAAACCTTACGGTGACTTTAAATAAAAGGATACAAAAGTACGTTAAGTGCAAATCGGACAAGTAGTATATTGTATAGGGAATGTGAAAATCATCGGAAGAAAGCTCGAAATATATATAATATGTGTGTGTTCAATTGACAGGAAGTAAATACGTGTAACACTTCCTTTCTCTTTTGGGTTTAGATAGATTTATCCTTTTGAACAGATATGGACGTTTTTGCTTGTAATCATACAAGGCTCTTCGATTTACTAATTCCAAAATTCTTAAGTAACAAAAAGTGAAAGAAGAAATAAATTACACTAACATTTTTAAAGGAAGTTCTTAATTTATGCTTTCCTTAGTGGAACAAATAAATTCCTCTGTGTAAATATCAATGATAATTTCTAGATCAAACTAGTATCGATTTCAGTTTGAAATTTATTCAGAAGTCTCTGTCGCCTTATATTCCTTTGGGTGGTGTATTCAATTTCTGATACGCAAGTATTATTGCTCAGCTGTTTAAACTGTATGCAGGCTAAACCAAAAACCCGCTTATTCAACCGCCTTCGAAAATTTGCTGTCGTAAGGTAGTGCCAAGCTAGCCTATTTAGAAATTAGCCACTGGCTCTAATATACAAATAGAAAGCAACATCTCATCCATCGAACAATAATAGTAGAATGAGTACCTGGGAATGTTATTCTTCTGGCAAGACATATCATGCAAATGACTGAAACTGTAAAATAATTGCAATACAGCAGAGTCCCGCTATTCCGAACCCCTCCTATTCCAAAAATCCGCTTATTCCAAACAGAGTTCAGAAAAAAATACCGATTTTTTTTTAACTTAAAAACAGGAGAAATTAAAAAGACATTCGTGAAAATAAAAACCTACACATACGCCTGAAACCGTTTCGGAATGAAAGCTGGTTACTTACAGTACATGTCGCTTCCATTTATATAATTCTGTAGAATCATTTTCTGTCACTGCTAAACACAAAAAGTAACTTAAGTATAAAAGTCAGAGATTTTTTTTTTTTTTTTCTGACGAAGAGCATTGAAAAGTCATCGAAGGTCACTGTTCTTCCCTTCCGACTTTCACTGAATTTAGTTTAAGAGCCGATCAACGCTGCATGGAACTGACCGCAAGTCAATACGTAGATATTATTCATATGAAATCCGCATGAATATTATTCATATGTTCCGAATTCCCGCTAAACCGAACAGTGTTCGGTCCCAATTAGTTCGGAATAGCGGGACTCTCTTATTACACTGTATTTAAAAAGCAATTTAGTGATTATTTTATTTTCTGTTTCATAGGAGACAAAGGATGAAACACGAATGCACTAGCCGCCGATGGATGGATATTTCCGCCTGCAATCGTTTCAGACAGTTACTTGAATAATTTGCGAAAGTAGCGCAAGCAAAAAAATCATTTTCAGGATTTATGATACAAAAGGATTAAAAAAAAAAAAAAATCTTTCAAATGCAAATCATACATAAATGGATGTGTTACAACTTTACAGATATTTATTATCTCAATATATTTTATTTGCATGCAGATTTCCTTAAAATTCTAAACGATTTTATGCAGGCAAATGCTTTCGCGTCAGTGAGTGTGCTGTATCTAAGCGATTGAAAACGCTCCAATCCAATACAATCTCCTCAATTTTTATATATCTTGGCGATCTCCAACAATTAGCTGAAAGTTCTTCTGTAAATGTGAATTTAAGATGTTCGTTACATAGTCAATGCAGTATTTTCCAACCTTAGACAGATGCGAAAAGGTGAAAATTTGGGAAAAGTATTTCTCATAATAAGCATTAGTACAAATTAAAATACAATATACGAATTATTTATTAAATAAAATGTTATAATAACTGTATTTTTAGTTAAAGTAACATTTGTTACTGCTTATTTTAATTTTTTTTTTTCGGACCGGCAGCAAATTGTCGCAGACTAGTGATTGGGAAACAACAACGATATATTGTAATTATACTGTTCTTGTACTGAGCATCATTGCATACTTTTAAGTGTTGTCCTGCTCAGTTCTGATTCCACTGAGCCTAATTTTTCACGAATTTAAATTTTATAAAAAAATTAACGATTAAATACAAGAACTAACTTGTTTCCTATATAGCCAGATGTACATGCGCAAGAACCATCAACAGGATCGCACTGTGCTCCATTCTGACACTCGCAAAGATGACTGCATGATTCTCCGTAATAACCCTCGGGGCATACTAACTCACACTGTGCCCCAGTCCATCCTGAAAAAATGGAAAAAAGAAGTAAAACATGCTGTTCGCGATTCGATTTCAAAACAATTTTTTAATAATATTATTCTCTGTATGCACTACTACTTAACAAACGGTTAACGCGTTTGCTCTCGTCGTTGATAAGATGCAACGGCTGTTATTCCTTTTCTGTGTACCTCCTTGCTTTTCAGAATAGGTTTTTTAATGCCCCGCTATGGCTCAGTACTTGCGCATGTTACACATTATACTATACTATAGAATAAGGGTTAAAAAAACAACCTTGTGATGCAGAACCTTATTACCAAAACATCATTTTAGAAGCGCGTGAGACTGACGTAGCATTTATATCATTAAATTTAAAACTAAATTAGATGCTAGACTAGTTCAGCAAGAAATAATGCACAAATTTACGACACAGCAAAATTGTTTCAATTCTTAAGAGTCCACATTGCTTGAATCAAACCTTATTTTCAGATTTTTCAAGCATTCTTTTACAAATTCTTGTTCAGATATCTGAATCATAGAATAATATTCTATGATTCAGAACTCTGTCGGCTCCAAATTAAGGTTCAGGACTTATCAGGGACTTATTTTATAAATTTAAATACATTTATAAGAAAAAAGAGGCAAACAAGTTTTGCGTTTTCTCCTTCCCGTCAGAATTTTATATTCTGGACATACCACGAATTCAGTGTTAAAAATTAAAACAGATAAGCAACAAGATACCGTTCAGGCACAATATTTATTAACAGGAAAGTTTTTATTTAAGTTGATTGTAAAAGTATAATAGATCTAAACCATTCAGTTAGCGGAATTCAGCCATCACACACTGGTTTGTAGCTTGAGAAATTTTCGGCACCGAATGCGCAAGATCCGTGGCATACTAAAAAAATTTCTACAGTATCGCTGAAGATCACGCGCGTACCGAATATCTCACTCTTCAAAATAAACTTCAACCGCTGTTTATTTTTAAACCAACTTTTTTGACCGTTTATTTAAAAGCAGAAAATCTAAGAAAAAGCTATAAAATTGCTCGATGTCATTTAAAGTTTCCACGTAGACTTACCAGGTAAACATTCACATTTCCCTGTAACACTAGAGCATACTCCACCATTTATGCATTCGCACTGGGTGTTGCAATTGCGCCCCCACCAACCACGACGACACGGATTTTCACACCTGCAAACATGAAAGCAAATTATAGTTTTTCTGGGATTTTTCTTTTCAAGTTTGAAGAAAGAATTTTTATAAAAACCTAATTTAATGTGTATTCATACTTTTATTTTACATGCTGAGCACCGTAAAAAAACGTTTTTGATCACTTCTGTCACCATATACATTATTTCTGTCACACCAGGGTTACAGAAAATACGAAAGTGAACATTCATTATATATCAAATATAATATTTTGGATCAAAAGAAGTAAAAGAAAAGTCACCTTGCTGCAGAAAAACTAAATTTTAATTGAAAGAAATTAAATCTTGAAAAATTGGCAGAAATTACAAATTTTGGTTTAATTATTTGTTTATGATTTTCTTTCCCGTAACCATTACTTCAGACATTTTCAAAAGTTACACATTGTCGTTCACTGAGATACGTGCTTTCTGAAATAATTATTTCTGTGCTGTAAAAATATAAGTAACTAGCTGAAGTACCCGTCGTTGACGGGTTAGTACTGAATGCAAATTTCTAAAAGCAAGAACTTTCGTCAGCATTGTAGGAGTACACAGAATGGATGTAGTATGTTGCCAAAGTAAAGAAAGCGCAATTATAATTTTCGTGTATTGTTAAAATATTACAGGTTAGAGAGTAACTAAGTAATATCATTTCATTCGCTTTAGTCGTAATTATGGGATGCGCGAACGAATATTTACACATATTCAAATAATTTTCGCAAAATCTCAAAATCTAATCAACATTTTTGAAAAATTGGAAGCCTAGAATTTAAGTTGAGTGACAACCTATCATGTCACCCAATTTCGTTTAATTCCCTGCTGTCTTTATTTCGTGATGCTGGAACAAACATTTTAGCATTTTTAAACGATTTTTACAAAATCTCAAAATGTAATCAAAATATTTTTAAAATTCAACACCTATAAATTAAGATTAGCAACTACCTATCATATCACCAAATTTCGTATTAGTCGTTATTACGCGATGCTTGAAAAAATATAACCGCATTTTGGGAGAATTTTCACAAAATCTCAAAATCTAATAAAAATGTTTAAAAAACTGGACACCTATACTTTATGTTGAGCAACAACCTATCATGTGACCAAATTTCATATCATTCGCTTTAGTCGTTATTACGTAATGCGTGAACAAAAATTCACTCAGTTTGAAACGATTTTCGCAAAATCCCAAAATCTGATCGTTTTTTTTTATAGTTTATAGTTTATAGATGCTTATAGTTTAAGGTGACCACCTATCATTTCACCAAATACCATTTTTTCACCTTTGCAGTTATTACGTGATGTGCGAACACAATACGTAGTTTGAAACAATTTTCGCAAAATCTCAAAATCTTATCAAGATTTTTTTTAAATTCGACGCCTATGTTTTAAGTTGAGTGACCACCTATCATGACACCTAATTTCATATCATTCGCTTCAGTCGTTTTTACGTGATGCTTGAACACAAATTTACGCAGTTTGAAAGGATTTTCGCAAAATCTCAAAATCCAATCAAGATTTTTTAAAAATTCGACGCCTATGTTTTAAGTTGAGTGACCACCTATCATGGCACCCAATTTCATATCATTCGCTTAAGTCGTTTTTACGTGATGCTTGAATACAAATTTACGCAGTTTGAAACGATTTTCGCAAAATCTGAAAATCTAATCAAGATTTTTTAAAAATTCGACGCCTATGTTTTAAGTTGAGTACTACTATCATGACGACCAATTTCATATCATTCGCTTCAGTCGTTTTTACGTGATGCTTGAACACAAATTTACGCAGTTTGAAACGATTTTCGCAAAATCTGAAAATCTAATCAAGATTTTTAAAAAATTCGACGCCTATGTTTTAAGTTGAGTGACTGCCTATCATGACACCCAATTTCATATCATTCGCTTCAGTCGTTTTTACGTGATGCTTGAACACAAATTTACGCAGTTTGAAACAATTTTCGCAAAATCTGAAAATCTAATCAAGATTTTTTAAAAATTCGACGCCTATGTTTTAAGTTGAGTGACCACCTATCATGACACCCAATTTCATATCATTCGCTTCAGTCGTTTTTACGTGATGCTTGAACACAAATTTACGCAGTTTGAAACGATTTTCGCAAAATCTGAAAATCTAATCAAGATTTTTTAAAAATTCGACGCCTATGTTTTAAGTTGAGTGACCACCTATCATGTCACTCAATTTCATATCATTCGCTTCAGTCGTTTTTACGTGATGCTTGAACACAAATTTACGCAGTTTGAAACGATTTTCGCAAAATCTGAAAATCTAATCAAGATTTTTTAAAAATTCGACGCCTATGTTTTAAGTTGAGTGACCACCTATCATGACACCCAATTTCATATCATTCGCTTCAGCCGTTTTTACGTGATGCTTAAACAAAAAAAGCGTCACGGACAGAATGACAGAAGACAGAATGACAGAATGACAGAATGACAGACAGACAAACTTTTTTTTGAGGGTCGCATCGGATTCCCGGGTGCTTGAAACGGATAGAAATCGCAAAATTTTTGAATTCCAAGAAATGTACAGACAAAAGTCTAATTTTATTTATATAGATATACGAATATTCCATTAAAAATGTGTGATAGAAATGTTGCAAAGTCGTTAACCTTATTTTGTGAGAAACAAGCTTAACCTTTTATTTATATACCTACGAAAGATTTTTTTATTATACATATATTTTATTATATCTTTTCTTTTTGGAACGAATATGTTTAGCACGTTTATAACTTTGATGACAAACAATTCCCCGCCCAATAGGAGGACGCATAGTTTGGCGCATGTGCGCTAAGAAATTGTGTTACTCTCATTGATTTAATTGACATTTTCATAAAAATAATTAAAAATCCTGTCAATAAATCAATTAACCACTATCCGTCCTCAATAAAATGCCATTCAAAACGCTAAAATAAGCAAATAAATCAAAACAAACTACCTTTCGCAGTATGAGTTTCTGGACGTCTTCTTGCGAAAAATGCCCATTTCCTTAGATATATCGGAAAATAAATACTCCTAAACACTCAACATAAGCACTGCTATAACTACACTAAAAAAAATTAATAAGAGGCTGAAATCGACCTTTCGTCAATTCTTTTCGTTCTTTTTTTTTCCGGGGTTGTCGTCAAATCAAACTCTTATCTTGGAGAATTCGACTTAATTGATTTCCGTCTGATCTCCGTCACATCCGTTGGTCTTTTAGCATCCGTCAGATTCCACCACAGTCGTCCTTAATTTGGTGATTCACAGCCACATGAAACTCAAACTTCTCCGTGCATATTTTTGTTTATTCTTTGGTGCACATGCAGATCATGATTCATCCACATCACAGCTTTCTCTCTCTCTTTTTTACGAGGCTTAATTAAACGTAAGAATAAACTCCACCACCGGGCAACACTGAACCCTTTGAGGCGCAACCCTTTCCCAATACTGAAAAAAGGGCCGCCGTTGCCATCGCTCGACTTAACTACCAGCAAGATGGCGGACGATCGAACACACAGCCAGCTGCGTCAAAAAAGGGTCTCTAGATCTGTGGCACGCGGTGAACGTTTCGATCGTCCGCCATCTTGCTAGTAGTTAAGTCGAGCGATGGCAACGGCTGCCCTTTTTTCAGCGTTGGGCAATCTATCCAACTGTTCTCGCGTTCTTCCATTTTTCAGCAGATGTCAGTGCTGTTAAAAATAATCGTGTCAATTTTTTACGGGAAATGACGTGCTAAAAAGTAAAGGATTCTCGTGGAGCTATGTCACCCGGCACTATTTTTATAGAAATCCAATCTATTCTTCGTGACTGGCAACAGTCAAAACGTCAGAGTTTGGTGTTCCCAACGAGCCAAACGAGTTGGGAACACCAAACGTTGGGAACGAATGTTCCCAACAAGCGTGGGTTTCCCCACGAGCGGGAACACTGCGCGTTAAAGGGTTAAACGCACTTAGGCCCACTACTAAGTCCATGTTTAACCTGTTCATTCCCATCATTAGAAAGACATAATAGAGAAGATTCTTTTTGATACTTATTCTAGGAAAGCTGCTTTGGTTTTCGGTGTTAGAATAGATGTAACGTTCTGCGTAGCAACATCGATCAAAGAAGGAACGTCTGGCGTCTTTTTAAATGAGAAACGAACAGGTTAAACATGGGTTCAATATTAAAAAGGAAAAGTTTAAAAAAAAGAGTGTCCCATCTCTAAAGTGACCAACTTCCTGGAAATAAACACTCAAAAAACTGGTGTTATAAGATAAAATGAATAAAAACTTTGTAAAAGAAACACACATAAAAGGTTACTTCAAAGCGTAACGTTCGTTTCGACCGAAAATTCGTTCGGTCTTCTTCAGACAAACCCTTCCGTCAAACAGAGCAGAGGGAACTGATCATTGGTCTGAAGAAGACCGAACGAATTTTCGGTCGAAACGAACGTTACGTCTTGAAGTAACCTTTTATGTGTGTTTTTTTCACAAAGTTTTTATTTATTTCAACTTCCTGAAGTTTAAGTATAAGACACTCACCTAAGCCGGGGAATGGTGACTGGTGGTATTAGAAACTTATGAAAATGAATAATGTTTAGATTTGGAAATAATTTTTAATACCAATCTATATTCAATAGATTATAACACTGCCAGTCACAGAGACTCATATTTAATTGCACCTATTTCATTTTTCGCAAATAAATTTTAATAAAGAAAAGAAAAGAAAAAAAGGAATTGTATTTGCCCCAAAATTTGAAATTTTTAACGCAGAACGGCTATTTCCTCGCAGTGATCACAGGGATAAAACTACCGTTCATCGCACGCCACAGACCTAGAGACCATTTTTTGACTCAGCCAGGTGTGTTCAAAGGGTTAGTAATATACTTTGTCATACTTATCGGCAGGGTGCAAATTGACGGGGGGGGATGCCGGGGATCGTCCCCGGCTGAAGAATTCAATATCCCTGGCTAGAGAAATATTAATTGGTCCCTGCTAGGGATACTATTTATCCCCTGCTGAAGAAATGTTAAACTAGTGAGTGAAGATTTGGGATTGAAGTTAAGAACTCAAGAAACTGAAGTTAAGAAAATGAAGGTTGTATGTTATCGTTTGTTACTATACTCCAAGGCGACTGCCTTAAAATTTCGTCTCTTTTCTAAGCTAAAACCCCTCAAGGGTGGCTTCCAATACAGGTACATTGTATGTAGCTTGTGTATCTGTGATTCCGTAGAACAAACAATCTATGACTTTAGTTTAAATATAAGTCAGTTCCCACACGTGTTGGCGACTGCATTTGTCAAGTAATATCATGTGAGTAAAGCATTTGCTCCTTCTCTCCTTTTCCTTTTCAAGTGTCCCCCCCTGGAGAATGTTTTCTTTAAAATGTCCCCCCCCTGGAGAAAATGTTCAGTTCGCATCCTGCTTATCGGACCCCCCTTTGAAAACGTTTCTGAATCCGCTACTGGTTCATATTCGGGTATTCGTACAAGGGTTCATTTTCGAAGGTGTCAGCCTCCACCTTAGACGTCAAACGTTTACGATAGCAACGCTATCTCATTTATAACGAAATTGAAAAAATAACCATTATACCTAGGAATATTACTCACTTTGTTCCTTGAAATCCGGAAGCACAGCTGCATGTTCCATCTTTAGGATCGCATTTCCCTCCGTTTAAGCATTGGCATTGGTTAGAGCAGTTGAAGCCATGCCGATCGGGAGGGCATGCTTGATCACAGTTGGAACCAGTCCAGCCTACATATTTGCGTACAGTTAAGTTACTGGTTAACATGAGCAAAAAAAAAAACATTAGCGTTTAAAGGTAAAATTAATTTTCAAAAATTGTAAAATAATATGTATGAGAAAGGTACTTATCATACGATCGCTTTGGGGGGGCTGCAAAATGTCCCCCCTTTTTCAGTTGAATTTAAAAAAGCAATTCACTCTTGCTGCCTGTTTGAATGATAGATCTTTTTTGCAAGTGAAGAAGGGTGGACCTTTTGTGCCATCCGAAACGATAGTTGTGCGGTATCTTTTTTTGTGTGTGTTATTTCGGTGTAATCACTTACTGTCGACTTTTCTCGACCCTCTTGACTTCCTTACCAGATCACAGTTTTATTCTGGTGACCCTTCAGCGTCAATTGCAGATAGCCTAAACCGTTATTTCACAAAGCTTTTACACACTTTAATTAAAAGATCGATCACACCATTCACCATAATAGCCATGTAAACTATCTTATAGAAAAATAATTTTCTAATATTTCTTTTTTAAACTGTAAGGTCATTGAGCTTAAATGAGGTACAATTTCTCACAGGTTTGTCACATTTAGGACATATTCAGATTTTTATTGGATACTTGCATAAAATAATTGGAAAAATTATTATTTTAACTCTACCTTAATTTCTATGAATAAATTCATGAAACAATTGTCACGTTTAGCTTTTTTTTTTTTTTTTTTGTCACATTCATAGAAATTGAAACCTAAATTAAATGACCTAAGTACCTAAATGTGGCAATTAATTTCATATATGTTAGTTCATCGTATTTAAGATTGCTAGTTTTCGAAATAGTACATAATTTTAATATGAAGAAACCTATTTTCATGTAATTCTGATAGTATACTGAGCCCAAAAAGGGTATGTAATTAAATTAAATACCCATATGCCATCCATTAAATTTTGAACTTTAGCCAAATTATCCAAATCATCTTAAGTTGTCAAAAAACTTAATTAACTGGTGCTCTATACTATGGTACGCTTGATAATACAGTGGTCGCCGCTTTTTCCGGTCAGATCAGGGCGGACTGAGATTGACCAGAATAACTGAAATTCGAAATAAACGGCGGCACCAAAGTAAAAGCGTGAAAATTTGAGGAAAGTATATTAAATTAAAATATATGAACTGTCTTTGTTAATAGTTCAACATATGCACATATTACGAATAAAGAAAAAAATACATCTGTACATTTATTTTTTTAAAAATTACAACGTCTTAATAGGGGGAGGGGAATCCGAAATTAAAGGCAGTTTTAGGATCATAGCGCAAATTTACTGTCACTTAATGTTGAAAAGAGATTATTATTTACGTTGTTCTCCTCAAATGCTCTACGAAAGTGTCTATAGCGTTCTGAAAATCTATTCTTGTGACACATATGCGATTCGGGATTGTGATTTTGACACATTGCGATTTTTTCGTCCTTATCATCAGGTGTCATTGGTTCTGGAAGTCGGGTTGATCATTATTTTTATCGAATTCTGTGACGTATATTAAAAATTGTTTTGTTTGAATTACCGTAACACCTCCACACAAATATGAGTCATCTTTGCCTGGCTTTCACTTCGCCCTAAAAGCTAACGTCGAAATTTTACCTAGTCTCCACAGATTACTCGACCGGATAAACCACTCACTACCGAGATAACCGGCAAAAAACCAGCGCAGTTTGGCCATTTCGTTCTCTTCATACCGATTTTCACCGGAATAATCGGCTCACCGGATAAACCACCGACCGAAATAAGCGGCGACCACTGTACTTTATAATAGCAAATCGCTTCTCTTACCTGGTGCACAAATGCATTCCCCGTTTGTATTCATACATGTAGCACCGTTCAGACAAGAGCAGACAGACAAGCAGTTCCTGCCGTATTTTCCTGGTTCACATGCTTTTTCACACCTGTTTTTGCAAGCAAGTTTTAAAAAAATAAGAAAAGCAAAAAAATCGCTTTAATATGTTGACACTTAAGTATTTTCAAATGCATGTTAACCCATTTATGCCTAGTGTCCCTTTTTTGGGACGGCATTTTCGCTATTAGTCGAAAACGTTATTTATTTTTCCTAGTCTTTATTCATGAGTATTGAGCCTCAACTCTACAAAATATTTTAACATGACCAAATAGGATGTTGATATTTCGATTTTTATGCATAATGATTTTAAAAGAAATCATCCCTTGTTCAAGAAGTTGACATCAGAAATTTATCTATTATTTCTGATATCAGTAAAAATCGAAGAAATTCGCAAAAATATCCAGGCAAAAATGGGTTAAGTCAATTTAAATGCTTGAATGCAAACAATGCAAATAATATCGCTAATTATTTTACACCAATGTATTGCAACTTACAAACTACCTATACATTCCAGGTTTTTTCCATGACATTTTCTAGCAGTTGTCTGCTTTTCAAAATATAGGCGTCTTCAGGAACGTTCTTTGAGAAAAATGGGCATCTAAGTGCCCTAGAATTTCAAGGAATATGACATGAAAATACCAGGAACTTTACAGAACAATTCATGCTGAACAATACATTTCAGTGGAACCTTCCTGAATTGTTCACTTAAGTTCCTGGTATTTTCATGTAACGTAACGCTTTTTGGAATTCTAAAGCACCCCAGCTGCTCATTATTTCCAAAGAACGTAAATGGATTTTTTTAAGGTCATTAATTATAGTTTTAGGTGTTGGTTATTCATATGACCTCAAGAAATATTAAATTACACGTTCTGCAAATAAGAGTAAGATGACCTTAAAATAACTTAAATGTTAAAAGACTACAGAACTCATTTATTATTTTTTCTTCCTTTTCGCGTCAATATTTAACTCAGCACATGATCAGAAAAATCAAATTTGAAATGTAATAGGTAAAAACATTTCAAGTTATTGTACATCAAAGTAAAGAACTTGCAGAATGAATATAATATTTGACATAAAGAAATAATTAACATACAAATTAATAAAGTTTAAATGCATTAATTGAGTTGAATTAATTTGAGTGCTTTCAAGAGTAGAAAAAATACCTATTTACAGTTAATAGGCATTTTTTTGTAACAGCAGAGCAGTTTAAAATATTAAAATATGTAAGCCTTGATTAACAAGTCAGCATGGAATCACAAGGAGAAAGCTAAACTTATAAATAATACACGTTTATAATTATTAAAATTGCAATTGTGGTTAATAGCTCGGTTTTAATTGTGTATTTGTTTACCTTATGTTATAGGCTGGTACCATTGCCCCATAAAAGACAATAACCCTGAATGTGAGAGGCCTTACTAAAGACACATTAACTCCGAAGAAAAGCATTCATGAATTTGAGAAGCCATGATCGACCGTTGGGAGAGACTGAACTGACATGCATTTCTGTGACAAGCGTTAACAATTAAGACCAACGGAAAATTCAAGCAAAGGCCAAGCAAGTTTCAATCATAGAGAAGAAACAGATAGAGAGCGCTATGGCAACCTTAACTTGAGGCCTCTTCTCAACACCTGACTTGTGGCTAGATCTCGCACTCACAATTCTCGCGTATCCAACTTTATTTAGTTTTCTATGGAGCATTTGTGATCAGCGAGCTAATTTCGATTTTCATCATTCTATTTTTAAGAAAAAATGGGGCATAGCCTGAATGTGGATGCAATTTATGATCTGTGAAAGATTCTGAGCTGGAAGAGAGTGTTTTCGTTTTGATTGTTTACTTGTTTGTTTTTTCATATATTTGAAACGCACTTTTTGTAAATGAAAAATATTTCAATGCACCCACTAAGCCTTGGCGATATTTTTTCTATTCCATGAGTATTTATAATACGCGTGTTGACAGTTAAATTTCGTTCGTCATTTACACAAACCACTCGCCAAATATGGCGATAAAACACACTGTCGGCGCATTTTTTGTGCCACAAGTCATATCGTTGATCTTTACCTCCCATTTCCAACGAATTGTCAATGGCTTCTCCAGTATATGCCACACAGGTGGTGTAGTGGCTAGCACGTCCTACTACCATCCTTCGGATCCGGGTTCGAATCCCGGCATGAGCATGGTTATTTGCGTTCGTCTTAATACTGTCCTGTAAAAATATGTACTTTGAAATAAATATAAAATTTGTAATTTGGAACAACTGAGATAAAGGCTTGGAGAGAAAGCTATACATCTCGATGAAATCTATAACTAACTCTAGTGTATTTCTACTCTCTGGTTCCAATAGGCTTTCCACATTACTATATCAACGTTAAAAACCAATAATACTATGAAAACTTTTTTCAGATAAAATGCATATATTCTTATCTATATATACCTTAAACCATGAAAACCATCGGCACAAATGCAATTTCCAGAAACTGCGTCACATTTGGCACCATTCAAGCAATGGCATCTAATTCTGCAATCTTCTCCATAAAATCCTTCAGGGCACTTAAGATTACAACTAGCACCTGTCCAGCCTATAACGAAATAAACAAGAAATTTGAATTAAAACAAATTAAAATTATTACACTGTTTTACATAATTTTAAATTATCGAGGGCAAAGTCAAACACTTTTCTATTTCACTTTCACAAAAATTAAAATACCAAAGCAAAATGTTGGTTCTGACAACAAAATAAATATTTTAAAAACCAAAGTAAACGTTTATTTTAAAAACTAAAGTAAACGCAAGGATATATCATTCCAAATGCATCAATGAAACACTATTGCATGGCCGTATACACTATTGCATAAAAAATAAATAAAACGTTCTATTAATTTCGCGATGCAGTTCAAAGTTTTACATACAATGTTACAGTTAGTAACATTGTATGTACTAAAAACTCGCTTATAACGCAAAGAATACAACGTTATCAATGTTGTGCCAACTTGCTTATATAGACCTGTTTAAAATTATAATCTGAGTTTTTAATATCATTTAACACTAATTTTACCTCTGTGTTTCCTTAAAATATTGGAATTAAATATGTATTTTCTAAAACTGAAATATAATCTATACTGTTAATATTAGATAACGGATGGGGCTAAATAGCTTGGTTCAGGACTTTTAATTTAATTGCATCCAAAGAAAACCAGTCAAACACTGTACATTCAGCCCAAGTCCGTGACTCAGCCAGTCGGTTCAATTTGATTTGAACCGGGGTTTATCGCGATGCAGTTCCAATGAAACTGCCCGTTAACCAATGAGATTGCCTTCCAGGCGATCTCATTGGTGTAAGGCAGTGGTACGTAAACTATTTTCATCTGCGACCCCCTAATTTGTGTAAAATTTTGTCGCGACCCCCTATTTTGAGTAAAATTTTGTCGCGACCCCTGGATAGACAATAGACATTTTGTTTAATTGAAAATGAAGTTACATTGAAATTCTTTCTGGGAGTTTCTCTTACAGGGTGTTTTTAAAAGAGTGTCGTGACGTCATCGATTGGAATAACGCATTTTTAAAACAGCGCACCAAGCTTATAAACCACCATAAAAATGTTATAAAAGTTGTAATATCATAAAAATCAGTTAATGAATCAACACATAATTTTATGAAACAATGCTTTATTTATGCATATGGATATAAATATTTTTTAATGAAAATTACTTTAAATAAACTTTACATCATAAAAAGTCAATGTGAAATATGTGTTTGCAAAGAGCTCATGATTGTTTGTATGTTCGGATCTGTATTGGAAATCGCAAGTCGTAAGTGATCCTCTGGATCCAATCGAGATCGATGTTTTGTTTTAATGGAAAATAATTTTGAAGATCACTATGCATGATCACTATGAATGATCAATTTGCAGATCACTATGCATGATAACGTGGTTTTGAAGCCCCGTGATAGTGATCGCGAATATCGCGCTCGTAAAATAATAATTGTCAGTTTCTTCTCTTGTATTATTTCAGTTCTTTGAAATGAATAATTGTAGATTTTTCATAAATTTGAATCTCTTTGAATTTGGCGACGCCCAAAAATTTTCTCGCGACCCCTCCGGGGGTCGCGACCCACGGTTTGCGCACCGCTGGTGTAAGGGGTAAAAACCACTGAATCACTTAAGGGGGTTTATTTATAAGTAATAATTATTGTAATTTTTTTAATGGTATCGTCATACAACATCGATATAATTTCAGAAAAAATTCAGTTCGTAGTTTTTCCTCGTATGCAAAAGTTCTTATTAATATCATTAATTCGATTAGCTACAGTGTAATAAGTATGCTGATCCCTTTGATGATGTTGCACCCAAGATGAACTGTATTGGAAATGCATCATCCCTAATTAGTTTCATTTAATCACTTCACAGACTATCAAATTTTAATACCTTTGTCCTCAACTTGATTCGTTCGAGAGCCGGTGGGCAAGTTCTGATGAGGAGAATTTTGATCCGATACATCCACTGCTGGTCCCAAATTACAAAATTAAAACTGTCCTTGCCGTCGAAAATATCAAAAAGAATAATTACATTCGTAAACTTAACCCCTATAAAATCAGGGGTTGAAGCAGGCGAAACTTGTGTTCGTTTTACGGCCGTTCACAAAATTACAATCGATTAAAACAACCCTTCATTGCCATTTTACTCTACACTTTATTTTGTTCCGTAAATTATCTTAAGAAAAAAAAAGTGACTTTTACAAAACTTGGTGTGAAAATTAAAAAAAAAATAAATGTTGAAATTCACAAAAGTAGAAAAAAAAAACAGTTTTCACAAAAAGGGGACCCTGGAAAAAATTCCTGGATCGGACCCCTGAAAATATTTTAAGACGGAATTTCGTAAGATCGAGAACTTTTTGCATAGCATTTCAAGGTATATATAGATAAGAATATATGCATTTTATCTGAAAAAGTTTTCATAGTATTATTGGTTTTTAACGTTGATATAGTAATGTGGAAAGCCTATTGGAACCAGAGAGTAGAAATACACTAGAGTTAGTTATAGATTTCATCGAGATGTATAGCTTTCTCTCCAAGCCTTTATCTCAGTTGTTCCAAATTACAAATTTTATATTTATTTCAAAGTACATATTTTTACAGGACAGTATTAAGACGAACACAAACAACCATGCTCATGCCGGGATTCGAACCCGGATCCGAAGGATGGTAGTAGGACGTGCTAGCCACTACACCACCTGTGTGGCATATACTGGAGAAGCCATTGACAATTCGTTGAAAATGGGAGGTAAAGATCAACGATATGACTTGTGGCACAAAAAATGCGCCGACAGTGTGTTTTATCGCCATATTTGGCGAGTGGTTTGTGTAAATGACGAACGAAATTTAACTGTCAACACGCGTATTATAAATACTCATGGAATAGAAAAAATATCGCCAAGGCTTAGTGGGTGCATTGAAATATTTTTCATTTACAAAAAGTGCGTTTCAAATATATGAAAAAACAAACAAGTAAACAATCAAAAAGAAAACACTCTCTTCCAGCTCAGAATCTTTCACAGATCATAAATTGCATCCACATTCAGGCTATGGCCCATTTTTTCTTAAAAATAGAATGATGAAAATCGAAATTAGCTCGCTGATCACAAATGCTCCATAGAAAACTAAATAAAGTTGGATACGCGAGAATTGTGAGTGCGAGATCTAGCCACAAGTCAGGTGTTGAGAAGAGGCCTCAAGTTAAGGTTGCCATAGCGCTCTCTATCTGTTTCTTCTCTATGATTGAAACTTGCTTGGCCTTTGCTTGAATTTTCGGTAAAACATTTCTCTCAACATATTTCCATCCTGTTCTCGAGAAGCTGCTCGGTATTCGTTTCTGCAAGATGTATTTTACTAAACAGTTAATGGAAATGAGCATTTACAGTTGTTTAGAAATAGATGCTTCCAAATCTTTAGATTTCCGCATTACTTCAATAAACTCTTATGAAGTCTGCATATCTTAATAATGCACCGTATTGATAGTTCCGAATTTTTTTTCACACAATTTTTAGTGTCCTTGTGATGATGAAAAATAATATAGTAATAGTCGGTGAGACGGCTCGTAACCTACCTCAGTAGTGAGGTTCGTAATTCCGTGACTAGCTTCCGAATTGGCGAAATTTGCTTCCTCTGTAATGAATACAGAAGACTTGGTCCTAGGCTCAATAGCCTGCACCAAGTAAACCCTTTTGAAAGCAGGTCAACGACGTATCAGTATTTGGTGCTAAATAGCTAAATATGCCAATTGGATCCACGAAGGAAAACGCCCGAGTTTGGGGCACCAATGAAGTGGGTCGTATATTCTTTTAGACAGGGGGCAAAACATAAACTGTCTCATTTTAAAGTGATTTTTAATTGAATGAAACGCACATATTTTATAAAGGTAAATTTTTAAAAGAACTATGATATATAATAGGAAGAGTTTTTGACATAGAGGGTGGAGCCCCTCTGGCCCTGATGATAGTATTACGATTTACCTGGTTTACAGAAGCATTTGCCAGAAGTTTTGTCACAGGTTGCTCCATTATAACAATTGCATACATTCTGACAATATCTTCCCCACCGTCCTTCCACACAGGAAACATTGCATCTAACAATGAAAAGTTACGAAACAAATCAGAAATATGTACATGAGTGCAAAACCTAACGGCATTAAATCTACATTCATTCTTAAGTTAATGAAAGTTGTGAAAATTTGTGGTAAGAAAGAGGATGGCAACGTACAATAGTATATATAATTCATGAAAATAGCATATATACTTAGTTTTACAACAATAACCAATCAGTAGCGTAGCGAAAACATCACGAATGCGAATGAAGTAAAACATGGAATATGCCAACTCAAATCGAGAAAATTCCCCACTGCTCTCAATCACAGAATTCAATAGGAGTAGAAAGGCAATCGCCGTGCTTTCCTTCGTACCGAGGTCATGTGATTTTCGCTTGTCGGCTGGAGTTAACCGGGAAACAGGACTCTGTTTATTGGCACGCGCTTTCGTGTCTATTAGTATAAAATGGCAGTTACTCCGTGACAGCTGGACGCGACCAGTGAAGGGAGCTCCCACTTGGAACCACCCACTTGAGGAAAATCTGTCCTGCCCCTCAACCTTCCAACCCACAGACCTGTGTACGGAATCCCCATAAGTATTTTCCTTTCTACCCGTGTATAAGTTCTATGGTCGCAATTAAGGGGATCGATTCTCTGCAAATCGGTTGAAAAGCAAAGTCGTTAATTCTGCCCCGCCTTGAGAAGGAACGTTAGCGCTGACGGGCTCTTATGATTGGTTAGGAACAAGTCAGAAAGTTTTTACAACAGTAGATATCAAACAACGGGGTTAGGACAGTTGAAAGCTAACCATCGACTATTTACGATCAATCGAGCGAGAATAGATTTACCTCATGGTCTAATGATGTAATCTACAGTGGTGGAGATTGATTTATGAAATGACAGTATTTTTAGAAAAATTATTGAACTGTGCATTCAAATTGATTAAAATGTCATATGCTGCATATATTCTTGTTAACAAAATATTTCTGCAAAGGAATTCCCACATATATTCATAAAAAAGAAAAAAAAAGATTTTTTGTTTGTTTTTCTAACTGAAAAACATGGAAATTGATTTATGAAAATGCAGCTGTTCTTGCTCCTTAGTTATTATTGACGCGTTCGACCAAAAGTTGTAGCATGTGTACAATGCACAGAAGGTACACAAAATGTTATTCAGTCGAAAGAAAGCAGTTTAAGTCATATTTGTCATGATGGGTACACGACCAGTGTTGTCTGATTGAAAGATTGTGAGACTGAAAGAGGCAAAATCGATGCTTATCTAAAATATGATAAATCTGCTCCTGAAGTGGCTTATGTAAATGGACACCGATATACATCGATTACAGAACCGAAAGCTTCAGTAAGTCAGCGTTGGACATTGATTAATCAGAAATATATTACGAATTTTCGGGGCAACCAGCTGTTCTGGGGCTTAAAATAGTTCAAAATTCGTGTTCTACGCTTCAAATAGTTCAATTTTGCTTTTTGTTGCATCAAAATCGGTCTACTAGAACCGAAGATACGGAGGTTTTGGTTTCCTCATTGTTTTCCTATGGCGGTTCAAGGAATCTCGAGAAATATTGGTCCTAGGCCATCGGTAACTTCACTTTCGGGGACTTATTTTTCGCACCAAATTTGGCGATATTTCGCCAAAAGTCGCCAGGCTTGGCGACATTTTGTTCATTTGGCGCGATTTTCTTGTAAAGATACTTTTCCTGCATTACCATGCATAATAACCTAATAGTTCTCTTCTATGACGTAATCAAAATCCCCGCCTTATGTGGAATCTTCGAGAAATAGGCTCTTCCGGAAACTTCTTGTAGCTTCTGCGTCACCTATAAATACAAGCATTCAGAGATCACACACGTGTGAGTTGAGCTCTCGTAGAGAGAGTTTGCTGTGTTACGCTTTGTATTGACGCTACAGAAGCAGTGCTTCCGCTTGCTTTTCGAAGTTGATTTTAAAGTGTTGTGTATAGATTCTTTATTGCTGTGTCTTAAGGGATTGTGTACGATATCTCTTGCATATTTCCACTGAATTTTGCCTGTGGAAGTGTTTTATTTTGTGTGAGAATTGCAGCATTTGTGAAATCTTCGGTACTGAGTGGACTATTATAAACGAGCTACTGGCCTTTAGTGCTTGTGAATTTTGTACAGCTGATTGTTCGACGAAGTTCTAGAAGCAATAAAGTTGTGTTCCATCCTGACAAGTAGGCTCTTTACTAGAACTTTCTACACCAACTGGACTTTAGAACGACGAATCCAGGAAACAAGCAGAGTATTCTGCAACAGTATTCAAAATCTTATTTTAACTATGAAGGATAGAATTAAAGAAACTCTGATGAAGAAAGGTGCCTTTAAAAAATATTAGTAACATTTCATTTACAGATTTCATAAATCAGTTTCTATACATAAAACTCAAAATGTTGAATATTTGTTTTTATTTATTAATTGAGCATTATGTGAATGATTTCTTGTTGTTTAAATTATTGGTTACGCATAGCATGCATAACGTATGAAATATGAAGCATTTTCAATGAATAGAAATAAAGTTATCTTTCTTAAAAACTGTGATTTCATAAATCAATTTCCACCACTCTACGTTTCCTTGTCAATTACTTTTTTTTTTTTTTTTTTTTTCGCACTTTCATTTAAAGTACTTACTCCTCTATTCAATGGAAAATTGTATTAAGCTAAAAAATGTTTCAGTATTAGTACGAAGACAGGTATCGCATTTTGAACTGATTGCATTAATTATTTTCATAAAAGAATTATTCTAAATACTTACGTCTTTCCTTCGTAACCTGGCGCGCATAAGCAGCTTCCAGTGTCTCGAGCGCACGTAGCTCCGTTTTCGCACTGACAGATGCCCTCGCATCTGTTAAATCCGTACGTGCCGTCTGGACAAGGCTGATCGCAATATACCCCTGTCCAACCTTCAGTAGAACAATAGGTTGAGAATTTAACAACAATGCGCTTAATTTCGATATTTCACAAAACACAATAAAATCTCAGAACAAGTAAATTTACTTGTGATCTCTAAAAATGAAACATGAAATGATAATAAAATTAGACTGAATATTATTTCATTTACGGATGTTCTTTTAAAAAATTGCGCAGCTTATGAATAGTTTAAAACTAAATTGAAAGTATTTAAAATGCCTTTTTGCAAGCTTTTCTGGACACTTTATAAACAGCGAGTTAGTGAAAACTACGGACAAGTCAAAAATATTTTTTAAATTTATAATATTTTGCTAAATCGCTCGCTCTGGTAAGTATGATGTGAATTTCTGTGTAAGATTTTTATCTGAAAATTTCAAGGCCATTTAGATATTTTTTAATAAATAGACATCACAATATATGTATACACATGCCCAGATTAAGACCACTGGGCGCTCCGAGGCTGGGAAAGCATGGCGTACCGTTAAAGAACAAAAATTTTAAGGTTTAGTTATTGCGAACCAAAACGAATCAACTGAATACTAACAACAACTTTTAAGAACTTTCTGGATTACACTGTAGGAAAAAAAAGCTTAACAAAATGTAATTTATTTAATTTACAATACTTGGTAACTTTTTTATTTAGTTTCGAAATGAGATATAAAAATAGGACTGACACAGTAGCATTTAAAAGGCTTTTTTCTGCATTTTGTTAATGCAAAATTTTAGATAAGTTCTTCTAAATGCACTATAATTTTCACAAAAACGTAAACTCGATGATAACAGGAATAAAGATTTCAGCTTCTCTTAATCAATAGTTGTGCGAGTTGGAGATTTTATCCACTTACGTAGAAAAAGAGTGCTCACACTCCTGTACAATTTATTGCAAATAAATACTGAAAGCCGCACAAACATTTTGAAAAACTTCCTCATGAACTACAAATAACGCACTCAGAAATGTAATAAATAGATAATTAAAGGAAAAAAAGGAACGCAGTAAAATAATAATAAAGATTGACGAGAAAATATGCAAAACCATGAAAATATGAAGATATACATTAGATCTCATTTATCAAATGGCTCCACGAGAAAACTGCGGCTCAGAGAGTAATACTTACAATAAAAATTGAGTTACAAATTAAATAATATGTTTTTCATATTTTTAGGCAGAATAAGTGCATGTAATAGTCCTTACCTTTGTCACAGACACAGAAACCTGTGACGCCGTCACAACTCAGACTATTTTGACATTGGCAAATGCCTTTGCAGTTTGCTCCAAATGTACCTGGAGTACAACCTGAAATTTAAAACATATATATATATTAACGCAAAAAGTTTGCTGTTAAGGAGAGCTTTTTAAAAGAAAAAAAACATTCTTTTATGTAAAGAGTTTTACATTCGTGAACAAAATTCGTGAAAAAGAATTGTGACGTCACGAGATCGCCTCCGCACACGCTATACCTCGGCAGTTGAAGGCCGGACAAAAGGTATCCTTTTGCCCAGTAGGATAACGCTTTCGCTGTAGTCCTGCGGCTCAAAATCAGCTCTCCCCACACTCCCTCCATTGATGAACTGGACAAACGAACACACATTCTCTTTCTCGACTTCAGTGACCGATGGTGCCAGAACTAGCCCCACTCGCTTTCTTTCAAAGTCCGCAACGAGCGGCAGCAAAGCCCACATCGTGTGGCACACGAAACAAAGTTCACAATGCGTGGCAGCAATCTCACAAAAGTCCACAACGCGTGGCAGCAATCTCACAAAAGTCCACAACGCGTGGCAGCAATCTCTGAAAGTCCATAAAGCGTTGCAAATTCCATACTGATTGGAATGTCGTTCATCAGCCTCCGGCTGCCTATCTAGGAGGGAGGATAGTGTGACGACACCAGATCACCTGCGCCCACGCTACGCCTCGTCATTTAAAGACTGTGCAAAGAGGTACTTTTTGCCCGGTTGGATAACGCCTTCATCTACCACACTGTAGTTCTCGGGATCAAAGCCAGCTCTCCCAACTTATTTCCTTTAAACTGAAACGGAAGCATTTTTCAACTCGTGATATCAAAATGACGTTCATCTTTCTGCTAACAGCTAATTTAACATCAAATACTTTTGCTAAGAATGATTGTGAAAATGATGATCGCCTATGATCTAATTTTCTATGTTAAATTTAAGGAAATTGAGAAAAAACATTTCATATGCATCAAGATTTAAAATATTGTCCGGATCAGAGGCTTACTTGTTAGATTGACCACTATGAGGGCCAGCGATGTTGGTCATTTCATTATACGCCATTTAGGCAGATCAACGTTTTCGCCTATGAGTGGCCTTCTAATTTTAAACTAATTCTGGATGAGAGACCTAACACCTGTATTGGCACTCCCCGAGGTATCGTTTGAACACGGAGGACATTGGAGCCACGACAGATTTTGTGCACCAGCTCCCTTCAGCGTACACGGTCTACAGCAGACTCGGTCGAGAGAGTACTTCACCCTCCCAAGTACTGGCCAAGTCTGTGCTGCTTCCCACTCGGTATTCTAATGGGAACCGAAGATTTAAAATACCAGCTTGTAAATATTAGAACAAAATTTCAGCCTTCAGCAGTTCATGATGAAGTTACCCTCAAAACTGTTCTAAATTTGTTACCATTTCCATTGGCTAGAAATATGATGTGACACAGCTGCTTATTTGGCCAGGCATGATAGTTGAAAAATTAATTTCGGAAAACTTAAAACCTGGAATAGAGCTAAGTTACCTTTTGAATTCTACAAACATATAATTTTTGGGGGCTAACAACTGGGCTATCACGGCCCAGTTGTTATTTTTAACAACTGGGCCGTGGTAACCCAATGGTTAAGGCGTTGGACTCGTAACCGGAAGATTGCGGGTTCGATACCTGCGTACCACTAAAGACCACCGTGTACGTGCACGTTAAATCCGTGGTTCCAAAAGTCCTCTCGGCGGTCGCTAGCAGTTTCCGAGGGGTGCCAATATTCAGAAATCCTCCACCTTCTGATGAGGTTCCAAATTGTGGCGGGAAATTCCGGGAAGGGCGTATATGTAGCTCTAAGCGACACTTTCAGTGACGCGAGCTGTCCTCTCCTGGCAAACAAATTTTTAACAACTATAAAACATATAAGCATAAATAAACATAAACACATAACCTTAATAATTAATAAACCTCATAAAACAAGTGATTCAGTACTTACTGCTGTTGCAAGTGGGTCCGTGCCAACCAGCATCACACTCGCATGTATTGGGAGCAACACATCTTCCATGAGTGTAACAAGAACCCGGGCAGTAAGCTTCAGAAAAAGTAATTCATGTTTATTTATCACTTATATTTGAAAACATAAAGGAAAACACTATTTCAATAATCACGTTAGTATGTTTATCTAAGCCCTTTAACGCGCAGTGTTCCCGCTCTGGGAACACCAAACTCTGGCGTTTTGACTGTTGCCAGTCACGAAGAATAGATTTTATTTCTATAAAAATAGTGGCGGATGACATGGCTCCACGAGAATCTTTTACTTTTTAGCGCGTCATTTCCCGTAAAAAAATGGTCACGATTATTCTTAACAGCACTGGCATCTACTGAAAAATTAGAAGAATGCGAGAACAGCTGGATAGATTTCCCAATGCTGAAAAAAAAGGGCAGCCGTTGCCATCGCTCGACTTAACTACCAGCAAGATGGCGGACGATCGAAACGTTCATCGCGTGCCACAGATCTAGAGACCCCATCTCTAGATATTTTGAAAGTATACACTTGTTGTGCAAATCATATGCAATTTTTATGCATACTAAAACAAAAATTTACACATTTTGAAATGATTTTTAGAAAACTCTCAAAATCTAATCATTTTTTTTTTAAATCCGACGCCTATAACTTAAGTAATCACCTATCATGTCACCAAATTTCATTTCTTTTGCTTTAGTCGGTATTACTTGATGTGCGAACAAAAATTTTCGCAGTTTGAAACAATTTTCGGAGAAACTCAAAATTTAATGAATTTTTTGAAAATTCGACGTCTGTAGTTTAAGTTGAATGGCAACCTATCATGTCACCAAATTTTATTTCATTCGCTGCAGTCAGTTTTAAGTGATGTGCGTATAAAAAAAAAGAGTCACTGACAGAACGACAGACTAACTTTTATTTTTGACGGTCTTACTGCGGTCCCAAATGCTTAAAACGGATAGAAATCGCAAATTTTTTTAATACCAAGTAGTGTGTAGGTAGGCAAAGTCTAATTTTATTAATTTAGATACATAAAATTTCCCATTCCAAAATTGAAACAATCACTTAAAACTTTAGTTATATCATCCCGAGCCGAACCCGTCTGGTGATTACAATGCTCGCCTTCCACGCCTTGGATCCACAGTTCGATACCAGTCGAGGTAACAGTCTAAAGTTTTTACGTATGATAAGAGGTGGCAGCAATAAAATCCAAAGAAAGAGGGAAAAATCTCAGAGAGGACGTAGCTATGACGTTACGATCTACTTTTTCCCCATATGTATCTGAGCGTGATGGTCACGCGAATTCAGTGCTTTTTCTCCATCCCACAAGTGCTCAACGAGGGTGGGGGGAATGGAATTTGGACGGACCAAATGGATGGAAGTACTATTGGCATGATTTAAGAAAAGGAAAGAAGTATTCTTCCAGCGCCAATTAGTTGGAGGCTCTGTGATCACCTAGAGGTGCTTTGCTTACAATGGTGTTGGTTCAATTGCGCTAGTTCCGGGTAAAATGAATTCACAAGCATATCGAAGTGTTCTATCAAGTCATCTTTTACCAAATGCTCTCTGAATCTCTTGCTAGAGAAAATTGGAAACAGCAGCAAGATAATGCATCTATCCAATCGAGTAACAGAAAAAAAAGTTGGTTCCAAGTCAACAATGTCGAAACTTTGAAATATAACTTTGAGGTGCCAGCTAAGTGTCCAGATCTCATTTCAATAGAGAACAGATGGGGAGACTTAAAAAGAAGAGTTTATGCAAATAAGAGACAATTTACATCATCAGTAGAATTGAAATCTACTACGAAGACGAATGGTATGTAAAACAGACCCCGAACTTGGTCACAAACTAGTTTCATCCACGAAAAATAAAGAATATTTCATGTAATTCAAAGAAATCGCTCCCTACAAAGCTTCTAAAAGTGGTTTTTTTTTTTTTTCTTCTATGCTACTTTTTGTGATGGCCTTAAAGTTTTTACTGATGCTTAAATATTGACCTGTGTGTTCCGTAATATTTTCTGATAATAAAATGTTTTCAAATGAATTTTGCAGCACTTGCATTTAAGGTTAATAATTATCAATCAAATGTTATTTTAAACCTCAGTTTAAGATTTTTCCATTTTCTCAAATTTTTTTACTGGCTTTAAAGTTTTTGCTCAGGCTGTACATCAAAATCTCAAATTCGAATTTTTTCGACTTTGAGATTTTGATTTGAGATTTGAATACTTTCCTAACATGTACCATACAAGTTCGGAAAGAAACAACAAACGATAAAGCATCTAAGTCCCAGAAACTAAATATTCGATACATAAAATGAAATAACTTTAGATCTTGATGATTAAAACTTCTTACGTATGCAGGAGCCTTGTTTTTCATAATAGCCAGAACAGCACTGGACGGTCGTTTCAACTTTTGTAGTATATGTCGTCATGTACGCAGTGAAATAATATGTCCTGAAAATAAGTAAAAAGTCTAAAATATTAATTAATATATTTTCCACCATTAAGTAAATTATTTGAAAGTTACAATTAGAATTTTGAAAAAATAAGCTTTTTAACTGAGTAAATGCGGAAGGTTAGTGCTTTGGTTGTAAGCAACTATCAACTTCAAACTATCTAGCATATAGCCTATGATATTTATTTGCTGGAGGAGTAGAGTTTTTCACTGCTGACCATTGCTGTATTAAAACTGTTTTGTCACACCATATGGATATATGAACAGATATTTTGATACAGATGACTGCCTTCAGAATAGTTTTTAATATGCAATCGTCAACACTGATATTGTTTAGACTAGAAAAGTCTGCTGCAGCGAGCAACCACGTTCGAATTAATTTAAAGTGAGTTGGGATGACTGTTCGAAACTTTACTGGCTTTCATCGAATGGAAAGCTTATGCGAGCAGCTCTACTCGAAAATATTTCCACGAAAATAGTCTCGTAAACATTTCACTGGCCTTAAGAAACAACACCAATACAACAGAAAGATATTTGACAGAATGGCAATAGCTACTTATTGATTTCAGTTTTACTCGCCACCATGATGGATTGTAGGCTGAGAATATTTACTAGTTATAAGCACAGGCTTGATGGGGAGAGAACACGAAGAGAAGGTGTTCCATTACATTATTAAAAATACTTTTCTGTACGTGTGAACCTTCAAAAATTGTGATTCTGCTATTCTTATGGTGATGTGTAAAAGTTTTATCTGCTGTTGAACGACAGAAGAGAGCGTTGATCCAGAAACATGAATCCGGAGAGTTCTGATTCAAAAGATCCTTTAAATAAAATAAATGAAAATAAACTTAACTTGGGGCATCTCTTGGGGGGAAACTGCATTATTTTTAAAACACGTTGTAGTGGAGGCAACACATTTCGAAGATAGGAGAAATGTGGAACATCAATAAATGTACCTGTATCTGGTGCACATCGGTGGTATAGCGAAACAGAGTGTTGTGTATCTTGACACGGCTGACTGGGCAAAGGACTGCTTGACACTTTTCAAATATCTAAAAGGTAAAAAGTATGCACAACTTAAGACTATATTGGACAGCACATATGAATATTACTTTAAAAGCAAAGTAACTTCAACCTTTATATTATTATTCGATTAGAATTGGTGCATGTTTGAAGTGTATTGCTAGCTCATCGGGTTCGAAACGTAAAATTCAACCCAATTTTTATATCACGATATTCGAATCTCATAAAATATTAGCTGGGAGTCGTGACATGCCAAAAAATAATGCCACGTTGATGCCAAAATTACGTCATGAGTGAAATAATTTGGAAACTTTGAAATTCTAATCAGTTTGAAACAACCAGATAGAAAAGAGCAGATAGAAAATCGTTTAATTTAATGCAGTAAATAGAATAAACCTTAAATATAAATAGGATGTTAGTTATCTAATACCATAACTTGAGCACATTTCGTTGAAATCATTCTCTCTCATATAAATTATTTTTTTAATTCTTTTTAACTTCTTATAGTTAATCAGCTCATTCAAGTTTTTACCTTGAATTCAAATGCAATGTAAAATCAATTTCTTTGGAACCGTCTAATTGGCAAAATTTCGTACCATGTCTCAATATTTTTTAAAACCATATTTGCGAATTTTATATTAAATCGGTTTTTCTTTTATATCCAATTCGGACATCCATAAGGTGTGCTAAAATTTTTCTGACCCAAAATCAGATAAAACATTTTTTTCCAAAGTATTTTTTTTCTTATTAAGTAGCAGTTTTTAATCTTTGTGTTAATATAAGGAACACAATCAAATAAAAAAGAAATATATTTGCTAAGCATTTTTCTGAAATGTATGTCACTTTTAAGGGACTCGTCTTTTTGGATCTTGGTAGATTTTTTTTTTTTTTGAGTGAAAACTTCTTCGGGCACGTTGGTCACTTTTGGATGGGGAAAAAGCACTGAATTCGCGTGACTTTCGCGCTCAGATACATATGGGATAGAAGTAGATTTTGGCGTTTTAACTACGCCATCTCTTGCCTGCGGAGATTTCTTCCTCCTTTCTTTGAATTTCAGTGCTGCTATCTCTTATCATACGTAAGAACTTCAAGTTACTGCTAAACTGCGTCCTTATAGCTTCCGCGAATGGAAACCAACTGTGGACACAAAGCGTAGAAGGTAAGCGTTCTAACCACCAGACGTCCACCAGACCTTCGTCTCGGGATGAAATGACAAAAGTTTGAAGTGATTGTTGTTTCACTTTTGGAATGGAAACTTTTATGTATCTAAATAAATAAAATTAGGCTTTGCCAGTAAACTACTTAATATTAAAATATTTTGCGATTTCTATCCGTTTTAAGCATATAATTTGCAGAACAAGAGTATACTTTCAAAATATTCAATATCCACTTTTTATGTACATATTGTGTACAATCTATATGTTTTTCCAAAAAAAAGTACAGGCTTTACTAGCTGAGCAGTTGCTATAATTTTCGATTATTTATTTTTAAAAACTGTATTTAATTTGTATAGCTATATAGTTATTGTTCAATAAAGTTAATTTGACAATGTGGAGAATGTTAATAATTAAATCCTGTCCATTATTTGAATTATAAGTGTTATACTACAGTGCATTTGAATTTGAATAATAAGTCCATCTTTCATTACAAATGAATAGGATTACTGTTCATCACAAAGTAAGTACATAATTATTAATCATTAATAAATTCACGTACATAAGTATTAATTAAATGGAACAAAATGCAACACGTGGAGAAAAATGTGTATTGCTGATGTATACCGTACGCATATACCAGCTGTGTCACGTTGCGAGCGGTGAGCGCGCTCCCTCTCTCTTTAAATTTTGAATGTGCACACAAATCGAGCGAAATTTGAAATTTAATTTTTTTTAATTCAAACATTTGCAATGCTAACCCAGTGAAAATTGTGTTAAAATGTGAACAAGCGTACAAAAATATGTGAAAATGCCATAAATGAATGTGCGATACCCTTAATGCCTTAAAAAAAAAACATTTAGAATTGTTTTTACAAAGAATTTCAAATGTATAAAAATGTGAATTAAGTTCACAAATGTTTCTTTTTTATTAATAAAAATACAATAATGTCTGAAAACCTGTTTAACTGCATAAATATAAATTTTAGAAAGCTTGACAAGACTTTTTGCTTCTGACGTGCAGACCTACGATGCGACTGACTGCTTTTTTAATTATTTATTTTTTTCTCCAAGAGTTCAACTTTCTTTCAGGAATCAATTTGATTTTCCATGCTCTCGAAGCGCTTTCATTTTCTTTAGACTCTGATTACATTTTCATGGGATCTTTTTTATTAGATACTATGAGGATTTCTATTAATCGAGGAATTGTTATCATTAATAGTCGACGACTGATAACCATAAAAATCCTTAGGCTCCGTTTTTTATCCTTGTCCACATAACATATTCACTTAAACAAAGTTATACTATAATAAAACAAAGTATACATCATTTCATCATTTTTCCTAGTGTATATATATATATATATATATATATATATATATATATATATATATATATATATATATATACACACCCTGTTATATGTGTATACAGCTGGACACCCTGTATACACATATATACAGGGTGTCCAGCCTTAATATGACCCAATAGCTAATTCCCGAACCGTTCGGTTTAGATATGCACTTCCAATTTGAAAAATGTTTTTAAAAACGTAAAGAATGTTTTTACGTGCTTTTCGAACCAAAAAACCCATTTAGAAAAAAATTACAAAAATTAAATTTTTATACAGACCCCAGGTCCTATCACTTATATTTAGGAAAAGATGCAGTACACAAAAACAAAGTAAACAAAAAAGTTTCATTTTATTACGATAAAAACTGACCGAGTTAGGGAACTTTGAAAATCATACATTTCATCCATTTTCTCGGCCATTTTCAAGAAGCTAGTAAGGGACCGTCTTGAAAATGGCCGAGAAAATGGATGCAATGTAAGATTTTCAAAGTTCCATAACTCGGTCAGTTTTTATCGTAATAAAATGAAACTTTTTGTGTTTACTTTGTTTTTGTGTACTGCATCTTTTCCTAAATATAAGTGATAGGACCTGGGGACCGTATAAAAATTTAATTTTTGTAATTTTTTTCTAAATGGGTTTTTTGGTTCGAAAAGCACGTAAAAACATCCTTTATGTTTTTTAAAATATTATTTTTCAAATTGGAAGTGCATATATATATATATGCCTTTACCCATAGATTGTAGTTTCGTGCTTCAGCAAATATTTAAAACACATAAGCATTCTAACTTGCCAAAATTAGTAGGGGTGGGGGCCGTTCAAAAATGTCACGTTTGGAGAGGGGCACTGGGGCAGGAAGGGAGATTCGTGAAATTGTAACAGTTTGTGACAAGCGGAAGGGAGAGGGTAACAAGAAGTTTGACATCGCACATTTTGGTTAAAATAGGAACATTTAAAATCTGTAGATAAAATTGTAGTGTTATTTTGGATATTAAATGATTTCGGTTAATTTTTATTTTATGGGAGTGTATTCCAATAATTTTACAAATGTTCATGCGATTCATGTGACAAAACGAAATGACAAGGGTTTCTTTTTCAAAAGCAATCGTAGTCACAGGACTTTTCAACAGATCTAAAAACAAAACAGTGATGATACACACTAGAAAAAACTCATTAATGCTTCTTCACCCAATACACTATGGACTAGTTCTAACAGTATAGCAATATGCCTCATGCAACTATTAAAAAAAAAAAAATTATAAGCGCAAAAATTGCCTTCAAAATTGGGTCGAAGAATTACCTGTTCAGGGAAATATTGCAAAACGCAGCATGTTTAATATTTTTTCCAGGGTGTTTCGAAACTCCTATAGGTACATTGTATCAATTCACAATATAACTTGTAATGAGATATTCTAAATCTTTCCGAGTTTTAATTACAATTTCTAAAAATATGTTCAAAACATGTATGATTTCCACAGCAATCATGCAGTCTTAAATAATTCCAATTAATTCTAATACTGAGGCCTTTTTTTTAAGATTCAATCTTTTTTTAGAATATTTTTCGCTCATAAAGCAAAGGTAAGATTCAAAACAAATTACCTTCATCGAATTCCATTTCAAATTCCAAAATACATCCACTTTTGAAGCATGAGCAAACTATAACGTGGTGCTTTGCCTGTTGCATCTATAACGTAGTGCTTTTTCTGAACTGCAAGTGCAGTGGAAACTGCACTTGCAGTACAAGAAGCATGCAGAACCTTGTACTTGCAAAAAACTGAACTAAGGTGGACAGTAGGGTGGTCACAAGAAAACAATTTTCGAATATTTTGGGGGGCACCCTCCAAAAAGTTGCCAATAGGCTAAAAAATGAGATTGGTAAAGTTTCAGCTCATTTGCATAATATTAACCCGTGCCGCATTGAAGTTTAGAAAAACGGCGGTTTTTCGCAAAAAAAGCAGTTTTTTCATCATAAATTGGATAAAATTGAGTCTAGAAACATAATGTTGGTCTCGTTTGATAAAAACATCCCTGCCTTGATGAGCCACACATCACTTTTATGTAAAAACATACAGATTTAACCTTCCAAGCGGTTGTGATGCCAAATCCCGTCCACTTTATTCCAGTTTTCACCGCAATCCATCTGTACTATTATTCATTAATAACGCCGAGATATTATAAAATATGTTTTGATTTTAAAGCTTGTATTTAAGAGTCTTTTTTAATAATTGCAAATCTTCCTATTAAAAAATTAATTTTTCTTTATTATTTAAAAATTGCATGAAAATTTTGCCGTGAAAACAACTCCGATTACAACTTCGAAACAACTTAGATTATTTGCCCATTTCCACAACGCTCTGAGGGTAACATTCGGATCATACCTAGTCCTGAAAAAAGCATATATCTATGCTTTTTTAAAGACTAGATATGATTCGGATACTACCTATAGCAGGGGCGTAGCCAGAAATTTTTCATAGGGGGGGGGGGGGGTTACGACTACTACAACTCATATATATGTATACGTGTGTGTGATAATGTAACGAAGAATATACATTTTGTATGGCAAAAAATTCCTCATGGGGGATTATAACCCACTAACCCCCCCCCCTTGGCTACGCCCCTGACCTATAGTGAAAACTGCTTTTGTTCTTCATCCTCAGTGAAACAGGAATTGAATCCTTGGATTAATTTTACTCCCCTTTCAGCTGAGTCATTAAAAACCTTAAAAGCTTTAATGCCTCTGCTATTCTTTTTTTTTTTCTTTCAAATAATACTGATTTTCACACCTTACAACGGGATCAGTATTCAAAAATTGCACATTAAAATTAAATCTCTTTAAAAAATTACTGTTTGAGATGAAATAAAAAAATCAACTTCTTTGTCCAATAAATGATCCATTTCGTTGAAACATTGTTGCTCTTACATTTTTATCATCATCATCATTTTCTTTTTCAAATGCAATTAACTTTATAGCCATCCTTATTTTGACTTTTTTGCCAAAGTATCCTCAAAATATGAAACTGCAACTTGCTCCAAGTTAAGATACCAAAGATGGCTTATCATTTTACAGATTGCTTTGTTTGTAGACTCTTTATCAAATTTTCTGTATTGAACAAGTGATTTTAATAATTTCAAGTCTTGATTGGGACTAAAGTCTGAGTGGGAGCGTTGAACCATGCTTTTACACAAATTTTTGCTATAAATAAACAAGTGTCTGTAATACCTCCTTTTTCTAAATCTGTTAATGAGACCTGATATCTGAAAAGAAGTACTTTGAGACAAAATTGTCTTAGACATCCACCTGGCATGATGAACAACACCAGATACTCTGAAAGAAATGTTTATTTGGGGGAGACTTCTATAAAAATTAAACAGTGTTGGATTAATTCTTTATAGTTATCCTGAGCTATTGATTCCTTAAATGTTCTCCAAGAAAATTTAAAATTTCTACCAAATTTTGTATTCTTTATGTAACAGTTTCATCTTCAATTGCAGTTTTGTACTTTGTCTTGTGTAACTTAGACCACCCAATCTGAACTTTTTTTTAATATCTGGATGAGGAGCAGTAGTTTTGCTCATTTTGCAATCAAAAACGATTTTTGGATGATACCAAATAAATAAAAATATTTCACAAATTGTAGTTTAAGTAATAAAATTCTTGATTTATTTTTCGTTTTCTGATGCAAATAATACAAAAAAAGGTTCAAATTATTTAAAATTATTAATTTATATTTTTTTTTCACTAATTTTACAAGAATGCAGATTTTGGTGGTACGATTCACAAACTGACTTAAGAAATACTGAATGTCATTAAATACTGATTTCGTTGAGAGTAAAAGTTCAAAGCAACAACATTTTTAAGAAATAAAACAAGAACCAGTTTGTAGAGCAAATAGTTTATACTAAATGAAGAAAAAAACTAGATATTTTCGGCAAAAATCGTAATTTTTCAAGAATTCAACCTCGATGGGGCACGGGTTAATATTATGCATATGAGCTAAAACTCTCACCAATCTCATTTTCTAGTCAATTGGCAGCATTTAGGGGGCTGCCCCCAAAAATAACAGTAAAAAAATTTTCCACCATACAACTTGTGGCCACCTTAGTGGACAGCCTAGGGAACAACAAAACTGGCTGCTTTGGTCATCTTACAAAGGTAAAAATGGTCATCTTACAAAGGTGATAAAATCGGGTAGTTGTAAAGTGAAGTTGCACAAAAATGGTCACTATAGACAAGTGATCTCTTTACCATGGTGGTCTAGCAGGTTCCACAATATATGTTTATGTAATACAGTGTGACATGTGACAAGGAAGGAAAGGCTTCGTAGGTTTAGTAGCATAAGATCCAACTAGAATATGCTGCGCCAGCTCAGCCTTCTTGTTCAGGGAAGGTGGGGAGATATTTTGTGAAAGGTGGGGGTCCAATAGGTGGAAATTTCCCCATGGCTGTTCCAAATTTCGGGAATGTTCTTCAAATTCAGTCGAACCCGCTGAATGGACTAGTGAATTTGCAACGCAAATTTATTCTAATAAGCGAGATATTCTATAATCCGGGATCCACTGACTAATTATTACGGTTTAATGCATTGAAATTTTATTACAATAGGAGATATATTCCTTTAACTGATAATCCATTAAGCGATTTAGAATGTATATCCTCTTCAAAAATCCCAGATATTCGTACTTAATCATCAACAATTATTATGCCAGAGTGTATAAATTCCTTCTGTTACCATTTTAGAAAAGTTTGAATTCGGATACATTTTTATCGTCAATAATGAGTAAGTTACTACTAAAGAAAGTTTTACAATTTTGACCACATACTTACGTCTGTACACTAGTGCAAGCATTATTGTCGGTCGATGAAATTCCAGAAACTGCATAATCCATTAAACAAAGAGAAATCAGTATCATGAGTACGTTTTGCTTCATTTTCGTTGGCGCGTTTTGAAAGTCTATCAATGTTATGAATGAAATCATAAAAATACTTTCCCTTTAATGAAGCTTCATTTGAATTTATTGTTACTCATTCCGCAAACTCCTGCAACAACAAAAGAAAATTAATTTTCAACAGCCAGCTCCCAAATAAACAATATTTACCATACAATCTGCTATCACAGGTCATAAAGTACTGAAAATACTCAAAGTCATCAGTGCCTTTGCATGATAACAATTTTTAATCATTCATTTATTTAATTTTTCAATTTATAATTAATTTTTTAATTCATTTATTTTTCTTAATTCATATTACTTTCTGTTTGGTTGACGTAAAAATTAGAATACCACCCACTTTCTGACTTTCTTCAAAATTTTATTTGCATTTATAATATGTATATTTTTGTCATTGGTATAATTAAATTTAAATACCTTATACTCTTTGACTATCAAAATTAGTAATGAATATTACTCACTTTCTGGCTTCCTTTCAAAATTTTATTTACATCTACTAAAAGTATTTTTTTTTCCTTTCTTCTTTGTATACATCTTATCAAAATTATTATTGTATTTTTAATTATTTTGTATTTATTATTATATTACTTTGTATATATTCTGTATTATTATATGAAATGTGTAATTATATTTCTGATGTATTCCTATAATATATATTTTTTTTTTAATTGTAAAGTGAAACTCCAACTGCCTTTGAGGTTTCTCTAAAGAATGATTTTCTTCAGGAGCAAGAAAAAATCTTAAACCATGTAGGTAGGCTGCTCCTTACGTTACTTTCCTGCATGATAACAAAAAACTGCGTTTTAGATCTCCTCTATCCCATGGTGCAAATAAAACTTTGATACATTTTCAATAAAAACCTGGTATCCCTTAAAAAGCCTTTTTTAAAATTATTTTCAGCTGAATTACTTAATGGTTCAGCTGCGGGGGGAAAAAATGTCACACTTGCTCTTTATTTCGCCGTCGTTCGTCATACAGGAAAGTTATACATACCATTCGTTTGCAAATAACGCATACTTTAATTTGCTATCAATTTAATTTGCATAAGAGGCCGTCTTCCTATTTAATTCTGCATCAACTTCGTTTTTCTCAATGGCAACCCTGTATTTTGACTTTATTAAACGAAAGAAAACCTTCAAATTACACTGAATATAAATTTTCACCAATTTTCTACGATAATTTCCGGAGATATTGCGAATTATTTTTTGCGCATTTTTAAGGGACTTTCTGGAAATTGAAAAACGCTATTTGTAGGTTCCGAACTTTTCACCTTTCATTCATTTCGCTCAAGAGAGTTAAAAGAAACAAACATTATTTTCAAGGAAAATATTGTTTCCGTCTCTCTTAAAGTTTTTTGTACGCAGAATATCAAGGGTAGAAATTAGAATATTTAGTCAGTGATCCAAATGACCCGTGAGTTCATAAGTTCTTTAAATCATGTGTACGAACCAAAGGAAAAATGCAAAACGACTGCTCACGATTTTGAAAATATTTCTAATTTTGAAATTGTTATTGAGTATTTCCCTTGATGGTTCTCTTAGGGGAAATGTACGCAGGAGTGAAAGGCTGCTCTCTGCTTTTCTAACTACAAGCATGAATGTTACTGAGAACTTGAAGAATGGTTTCATGATTGAAAATTTATTTGTTTGAATTCCATGTAAAAAACGCAATTACTTTTTTGCCGACCCAATATTATCACTGTGTTTATTATTTCACTTTCTTCATTTAATATTATCGTCTGCAAAGTGCAATATTCTCATAAGACTTTTGGCGGAATTTTAATTTATATTCAGATGAAAATTTAGACAGAAAAACGTGAATGTTTTTTTCAATGTTTTATAAAGTATGGGGAAGTCCAAAGACCCAATGTTTCCAATATTTAAAAAGGTCAAATTCATGCCTCGAATATTGAGGATGTTAGTTTTTCAGAAATAGGACGTTGTATTAGAAGACATACATCTACTGCATCTAATTCTATACCTGGAAAATACTTTATTTGGGGGAATATGGTAGCGGACGCAATAATAGACGCTTTATATAGAATCACCATCAAACTGTAAAAACCTCTAATTTATTTGCTTCAAAATTTGATATTTTTAAATACCGCTATCTTTTACTGTGTTTTTGCATCAAAGAAATCTAATTTACTTTTATTTTAAGCAATTTTCAAAAAATTGTCACTTAATAAATGTATATATGGTCCTTAACTCATGAAAATAACATATTTTATTTAATATAAATTAAACTACTGAACGCAAAAATTTGAAATTTTTGCACAGCCATGTAATATTACTTTCTGCATCTATTTCCATCGAAATTTGGCTATGTTTCTATTCATAATTTTTTAATATTAATTTAATAATTCATATTAATATTTTATTTAAAATCATAATAACATTAAATTATGTTTAGGTCGTTTAGTTCTAATAGTACGAATAAAAATCAGCTTCTTATTATCCATATTATATGAGATATGATTTAAAGTATGAAAAAATATTTTAACATATGGGGAGGGGGATATTGGGTGCTCATAACTCACCCATTTTCAGTTCAAATTTATTGAAAATGGGTATCCGGGGTTAAAATGAGCTAAATTTTTGAAATATGAAGTGAAATCTAGGGGTTGCTATTGGGGGGGGGGGAAGTTGGTGTGAATTTTAATATATAGATGGCCCCTTATGCAATTTTTATGCATAGCAAATTAAAGTGTACGTCAATCGAAAACAATTGGTATCTGTAACTTTGCTCTACGGCGATCGACGGCCGAAAAAAGTACAAGTGGAACTTTTTTTTTCCGCAGCTGTACATAGTATTCTTCCAAGAAAAGGTTGCTTATCAGAATGTGCTATTTAAGACTAATCATAAACCAGTTATTAACCTTTTTTTTAATAAACTGTAGAAAATTCTAGGATTTCTATGTTGTAAAACTGTAATAATAAAAATCTGATGTGTCCAACACATGACTTCCTTGCACGTCTATTAAATCAAAAATGTTTTTTACGCACTTCCTCTAAACGTATTTGTTTGAAAGATATAAAATATCAATAATAGTAAGATGTAGCGATTTCTAGCCAAACATTTTGATATCGCCAAGCTGAGTTCAATTTGAAAGATTTCTTTCTGACACTTTATTTGGCGATATTTCACCAAAAGCCGACAAACTTGAGATAGTTTGCGAGATTTTGGGGATAGCCAAAGTAGTCATTGACCACAGACTTTCAATGAATTGAATGCATCCATACACCTTAATGTATTTAAAGTCATTTGGCAAACCCTGTAAATAAATTCCCAGTCGATTGCTGTCAAAAAAGATATTGAAAACCGTTAGATATTATAATATAGTTCTAAATACAAAAGTTCAAAATTCTACTGGTTAAAGTTTTAGAGTTATACAAAATACGAAATAATTTTTGGCGCCAAATTTGGCGATATTTCGGCGAAACTCGTCAATGTCGACGACATTTGGCGAGATATTAAGCATGGACCAACAATAACAGATTATCGCCAAATTTGGCGATATTTCGCCAAAACTCGCCAAGAACGATGACAAATGGCGATACTTTGGGCATGGACCAAATGACTGACTATCGCCAAATTTGGCGACATTTCGGCAAAACTCGCCAAGGTCGAGGACAGACGACGAGATTTTGGGCATGTACCAAACAATGACTGTCTACAATTGTATTATATTGAAGATCTCCATAGACATTAAAGTACTGAAATTCTTTTCGGTGGTCCTGTAAATAAACTCTCCAGTAGATTTTAACCAAAAATCGACATGCACAACTAGATGTTACAACAATCTTATATATGAAATTTCATAATAGTTTTTGAGATTTGAGAGTTAAATATGCACACACGTACACAAAAAAGTCGCCAAGCTTGGCGACTTTTGGCATAGTACTTGAGGGAGGCACGTGACGGTGGTCGGACCATTACCTAACTTATGTGGTAGGACGGTATTGTGCTTGAAATGGATGAATCTCCTAAAATTGCCATTGACCGTAATGTATTGGAAATCTTTTGAGTGTTCCTGTAGCAGAACTGTAAATGATAAACACACTTTTTTTAATGGAGAAATTCATTTTCTAACTCTTTACAGCATATATCACTTCTGAGTCGTTTGAAATAGCCCAATACCTCTAAAAAACACTTTGATGAATTTCGGCCCATAGAGCGTAATGTATTTCGAATCTTTTAGGCGGTTCTGTAGATAAACTATCCAGTCGAATGGAACCGAAAGGGGAGGTGCACAACTAGATGTTACAACAATCCTAAATATAAAGTTTCAACATTCTACGCCTAATAGTTTTTGAGATATGCGAGTTTAATGAATTTCGGCCCATTGAGCGTAATGTATTTCGAATGTTTTGGGCGGTCCTGTAGATAAACTATCCAATCGAATGGAACCAAAAGGGGAGGTGCACAACTAGATGTTACAACTATCCAAAATATGAAGTTTCGACATTCTACGCCTAATAGTTTTTGAGATATGCGAGTTTAATGATTTTCGGCCCATAGAGCGTAATGTATTTCGAATCTTTTGGGCGGTCCTGTACATAAACTATTCATTCGATTGCGACCAAAAGGGGAGGTGCACAACTAGATCATAGAACAATCCTAAATATCAAATCTCAACATTCTACGACCCATAGTTTTTGAGATATGCGAGTTACATACATACGTACGTACGTACGTACGTACAGACGGCATGGAAAAACTGACCACAATAAACTCGCCGTTGGTCAAAATGAGTTGCAGACGCGTTAATATGATCGTGCATGCTAGCCTACGATGAGATGCATCGAAAAAATTTTTTTAATTCAATTTAGAGGTAGTCAGAATCGGTTTTTTTGTCGAAATTTGGACCCCAAAATTTTTCGGGATCACATTACTTCCTTATACTACGTACAAGGAAGTAATTATTATTACAGTATAAAAATCAGAAACAGAAAAGTAAAAAAATCTGATGTGTCCAACACATGACTTCCTTGCACGTCCATTAGATCAAAAATATTTTCGACGCACTTTCTCTAAACTTATTTGTTTGAAAGAGATAAAATATCAATAATAGTAAGGTTTAGCGATTTCTAGCCAAATATTTCGATATCGCCAAGCTGAGTTCAATTTGAAAGATTTCCTTCTGACACTTTATTTGGCGATATTTCACCAAAAGCCGACAAACTTGAGATAGTGTGAGAGATTTTGGGGATAGCCAAAGTAGTCATTGACCACAGACTTTCAATGAATTGAATACATCCATACACCTCAATGTATTTAAAGTCATTTGGCTCACCCTGTAAATAAATTCTCAGTCGATTGCTGTCAAAAAAGATATGGAAAACAGTTAGATATTACAATTGTTCTAAATACAAAAGTTAAAAAATCTACGGGTTAAAGTTTTAGAGTTATATAAAATACGAAATAATTTTTGGCGCCAAATTTGGCGATATTTCGGCGAAACTCGTTAATGTCGACGACATTTGGCGAGATTTTAAGCATGAACCAAACATTGACAGATTATCGCCAAATTTGGCGACATTTCGCCAAAACTCGCCAAGAACGATGACAAATGGCGATACATTGGGCATGGACCAAATGACTGACTATCGCCAAATTTGGCGATATTTCGCCAAAACTCGCCAAGGTCGAGGACAGACGGCGAGATTTTGGGCATGTACCAAACAATGACTGTCTACAGTTGTATTATATTGAAGATGTCCATAGACATTAAAGTACTAAAATTCTTTTCGGTGGTCCTGTAAATAAACTCTCCAGTAGATTGGAACCAAAAATCGAGATGCACAACTAGATGTTACAACATTCTTACATATGAAATTTCATAATAGTTTTTGAGATTTGAGAGTTAAATATGCACACACGTACACCAAAAGTCGCCAAGCTTGGCGACTTTTGGCATAGTTCTTGAGGGAGGCACGTGACCGTGGTCGGACCATCACCTAACTTATGTGGTAGGACGGTATTGTGCTTGAAATGGATGAATGCCCCTAAAATTGCCATTGACCGTAATGTATTGGAAATCTTTTGAGTGTTCCTGTAGCAGAACTATAAATGATAAAGACACTTTTTTTAATGGAGAAATTCATTTTCTAACTCTTTACAGCATACATCACTTCTGAGTCGTTTGAAATAGCCCAATACCTCTAAAAAACGCTTTGATGAATTTCGGCCCATAGAGCGTAATGTATTTCGAATCTTTTGGGCGGTTCTGTAGATAAACTATCCAGTCGAATGGAATCGAAAGGGGAGGTGCACAACTAGATGTTACAACAATCCTAAATATAAAGTTTCAACATTCTACGCCTAATAGTTTTTGAGATATGCGAGTTTACTGAGTTTCGGCCCATTGAGCGTAATGTATTTCGAATCTTTTGGGCTGTCCTGTAGATAAACTATCCAGTCGAATGGAACCAAAAGGGGAGGTGCACAACTAGATGTTACAACTATCCAAAATATGAAGTTTCGACATTCTACGCCTAATAGCTTTTGAGTTAGGCGAGTTTAATGAATTTCGGCCCATAGAGCGCAATGTATTTCGAATCTTTTGGGCGGTCCTGTACATAAACTATCCATTCGATTGCCACCAAAAGGGGAGGTGCACAACTAGATCATAGAACAATCCTAAATATCAAATCTCAACATTCTACGGCCAATAGTTTTTGAGATATGCGAGTTACATACATACGTACGTACGTACGTACGTACAGACGGCATGGAAAAAACTGGCCACAGTAGACTCGCCGCTGGTCAAAATGAGTTGCAGACGCGTTAATATGATCGTGCATGCTAGCCTACGATGAGATGCATCGAAAAAAATTTTAAAATTAAATTTAGAGGTAGTCAAAATCGGTTTTTTTGTCGAAATTTGGCCCCCAAAATTTTTCGGGATCACATTACTTCCTTATACTACGTACAAGGAAGTAAAAAATCTGATGTGTCCAACACATGACTTCCTTGCACGTCCATTAGATCAAAAATATTTTCGACGCACTTCCTCTAAATTTATTTGTTAGAAAGAGATAAAATATCAATAATAGTAAGGTTTAGCAATTTCTAGCCAAATATTTCGATATCGCCAAGCTGAGTTCAATTTGAAAGATTTCCTTCTGACACTTTATTTGGCGATATTTCACCAAAAGCCGACAAACTTGAGATAGTCAGCGAGATTTTGGGGATAGCCAAAGTAGTCAGTGAGCACAGACCTTCAATAAATTGAATGCATCTATACACCTCAATGTATTCAAAGTCATTTGGCTCACCATGTAAATAAATTCTCAGTCGAATGCTGTCAAAAAAGATATTGAAAACAGTTAGATATTACAATAGTTCTAAATACAAAGTTAAAAAATCTACGGGTTAAAGTTTTAGAGTTATACAAAATAGGAAATAATTTTTGGCGCCAAATTTGGCGATATTTCGGCGAAACTCGTCAATGTCGACGACATTTGGCGAGATTTTAAGCATAAACCAAACAATGACAGATTATCGCCAAATTTGGCGATATTTCGCCAAAACTCGCCAAGAACGATGACAAATGGCGATACTTTGGGCATGGACGAAATGACTGACTATCGCCAAATTTGGCGATATTTCGCCAAAACTCGCCAAGGTCGAGGACAGACGGCGAGATTTTGGGCATGTACCAAACAATGACTGTCTACAGTTGTATTATAATGAAGATGTCCATAGACATTAAGGTACTGAAATTCTTTTCGGTGGTCCTGTAAATAAACTCTCCAGTAGATTGGAACCAAAAATCGAGATGCACAACTAGATGTTACAACATTCTTATATATGAAATTTCATAATAGTTTTTGAGATTTGAGAGTTAAATATGCACACACGTACACCAAAAGTCGCCAAGCTTGGCGACTTTTGGCATAGTTCTTGAGGGAGGCACGTGACCGTGGTCGGACCATTACCTAACTTATGTGGTAGGACGGTATTGTGCTTGAAATGGATGAATGCCCCTAAAATTGCTATTGACCGTAATGTATTGGAAATCTTTTGAGTGTTCCTGTAGCAGAACTATAAATGATAAAGACACTTTTTTTAATAGAGAAATTCATTTTCTAACTCTTTACAGCATATATCACTTCTGAGTCGTTTGAAATAGCCCAATACCTCTAAAAAACGCTTTGATGAATTTCGGCCCATAGAGCGTAATGTATTTCGAATCTTTTGGGCGGTCCTGTAGATAAACTATTCAGTCGAATGGAACCGAAAGGGGAGGTGCACAACTAGATGTTACAACAATCCTAAATATAAAGTTTCAACATTCAACGCCTAACAGTTTTTGAGATATGCGAGTTTAATGAATTTCGGCCCATTGAGTGTAATGTATTTCGAATGTTTTGGGCAGTCCTGTAGATAAACTATCCAGTCGAATGGAACCAAAAGGGGAGGTGCACAACTAGATGTTACAACTATCCAAAATATGAAGTTTCGACATTCTACGCCTAATAGCTTTTGAGTTAGGCGAGTTTAATGAATTTGGGCCCATAGAGCGTAATGTATTTCGAATCTTTTGGGCGGTCCTGTACATAAACTATTCATTCGATTGCCACCAAAAGGGGAGGTGCACAACTAGATCATAGAACAATCCTAAATATCAAATCTCAACATTCTACGACCAATAGTTTTTGAGATATGCGAGTTACATACATACGTACGTACGTACATACGTACGTACGTACGCACAGACGGCATGGAAAAACTGGCCACAGTAGACTCGCCACTGGTCAAAATGAGTTGCAGACGCGTTAATATGATCGTGCATGCTAGCCTACGATGAGATGCATCGAAAAAATTTTTAAAATTCAATTTAGAGGTAGTCAAAATCGGTTTTTATGTCGAAATTTGGCCCCCAAAATTTTTCGGGATCACGTTACTTCCTTATACTACGTACAAGGAAGTAATTAACTTACTTTATGTTACTCCTGCGTTGATCTTTTTAAAATCTATATAATAGAGTATGAACGCTTATAGGAATTCGATATTGTTACATTTACACTATAAACCAATCATAATTAATGTTTCAATAATTCTTAAAACTTAAAAGTGAAGAAAATTCTAAAAATTTATTTTTTTTAAAGATCATATATCAAGTTATACATTAAAATGCACTATCCTAGACGTCTTAGAGGTTCATAGAATAAAAGGCGTCAATGTATAAGATGCTCTTTTAATATTCCAAGATTTTTTCCCCCTATTTGTATCTTACATTATTTTAAATAGATAAAGTGCCATTGCAAAAGTCAGAAACTTTTTACTTCCTTGTACGTAGTACAAGGAAGTAATGTGATCCCGAAAAATTTTGGGGGCCAAATTTCGACAAAAAATCCGATTTTGACTACCTCTAAATTTAATTTTAAGAATTTTTTCGATGCATCTCATCGTAGGCTAGCATGCACGATCATATTAACGCGTCTGCAACTCATTTTGACCAGCGGCGAGTTTATTGTGGTCAGTTTTTCCATGCCGTCTGTACGTACGTACGTAGGTACGTACGTACGTACGTATGTATGTAACTCGCATATCTCAAAAACTATGGGTCGTAGAATGTTGAGATTTGATATTTAGGATTGTTCTATGATCTAGTTGTGCACCTCCCCTTTTGGTCGCAATCGAATGAATAGTTTATGTACAGGACCGCACAAAAGATTCGAAATACATTACGCTCTATGGGCCGAAATTCATTAAACTCGCATATCTCAAAAACTATTAGGCGTAGAATGTCGAAACTTCATATTTTGGATAGTTGTAACATCTAGTTGTGCACCTCCCCTTTTGGTTCCATTCGATTGGATAGTTTATCTACAGCACCGCCCAAAACATTCGAAATACATTACGCTCAATGGGCCGAAATTCATTAAACTCGCATATCTCAAAAACTATGAGGCGTAGAATGTTGAAACTTTATATTTAGGATTGTTGTAACATCTAGTTGTGCACCTCCCCTTTCGGTTCCATTCGACTGGATAGTTTATCTACAGAACCGCCTAAAAGATTCGAAATACATTACGCTCTATGGGCCGAAATTCATCAAAGCGTTTTTTAGAGGTATTGGGCTATTTCAAACGACTCAGAAGTGATATATGCTGTAAAGAGTTAGAAAATGAATTTCTCCATTAAAAAAAGTGTCTTTATCATTTACAGTTCTGCTACAGGAACACTCAAAAGATTTCCAATACATTACGGTCAATGGCAATTTTAGGAGATTCATCCATTTCAAGCACAATACCGTCCTACCACATAAGTTAGGTAATGGTCCGACCACGGTCACGTGCCTCCCTCAAGAACTATGCCAAAAGTCGCCAAGCTTGGCGACTTTTTTGTGTACGTGTGTGCATATTTAACTCTCAAATCTCAAAAACTATTATGAAATTTCATATATAAGATTGTTGTAACATCTAGTTGTGCATCTCGATTTTTGGTTAAAATCTACTGGAGAGTTTATTTACAGGACCACCGAAAAGAATTTCAGTACTTTAATGTCTATGGACATCTTCAATATAATACAATTGTAGACAGTCATTGTTTGGTACATGCCCAAAATCTCGCCGTCTGTCCTCGACCTTGGCGAGTTTTGCCGAAATGTCGCCAAATTTGGCGATAGTCAGTCATTTGGTCCATGCCCAAAGTATCGCCATTTGTCATCGTTCTTGGCGAGTTTTGGCGAAATATCGCCAAATTTGGCGATAATCTGTCATTGTCGGTCCATGCTTAATATCTCGCCAAATGTCGTCGACATTGACGAGTTTCGCCGAAATATCGCCAAATTTGGCGCCAAAAATTATTTCGTATTTTGTATAACTCTAAAACTTTAACCCGTAGAATTTTGAACTTTTGTATTTAGACCTATATTATAATATCTAACGGTTTTCAATATCTTTTTTGACAGCAATCGACTGGGAATTTATTTACAGGGTGAGCCAAATGACTTTAAATACATTAAGGTGTATGGATGCATTCAATTCATTGAAAGTCTGTGGTCAATGACTACTTTGGCTATCCCCAAAATCTCGCAAACTATTTCAAGTTTGTCGGATTTTGGTGAAATATCGCCAAATAAAGTGTCAGAAAGAAATCTTTCAAATTGAACTCAGCTTGGCGATATCGAAATGTTTGGCTAGAAATCGCTATATCTAACTATTATTGATATTTTATATCTTTCAAACAAATAAGTTTAGAGGAAGTGCGTAAAAAACATTTTTGATTTAATAGACGTGCAAGGAAGTCATGTGTTGGACACATCAGATTTTTTACTTCCTTGTACGTAGTATAAGGAAGTAATGTGATCCCGAAAAATTTTGGGGGCCAAATTTCGACAAAAAAAACGATTTTGACTACCTCTAAATTTAATTTTAAGAATTTTTTCGATGCATCTCATCGTAGGCTAGCATGCACGATCATATTAACGCGTCTGCAACTCATTTTGACCAGCGGCGAGTCTATTGTGGTCAGTTTTTCCATGCCGTCTGTACGTACGTACGTATGTATGTAACTCGCATATCTCAAAAACTATTGGTCGTAGAATGTTGAGATTTGATATTTAGGATTGTTCTATGATCTAGTTGTGCACCTCCCCTTTTGGTCGCAATCGAATGTATAATTTATGTACAGGACAGCCCAAAAGATTCGAAATACATTACGCTCTATGGGCCGAAATTCATTAAACTCGCCTAACTCAAAAACTATTAGGCGTAGAATGTCGAAACTTCATATTTTGGATAGTTGTAACATCTTGTTGTGCAACTCCCCTGTTGGTTCCATTCGACTGGATAGTTTATCTACAGGACCGCCCAAAACATTCGAAATACATTACGCTCAATGGGCCGAAATTCATTAAACTCGCATATCTCAAAAACTATTAGGCGTAGAATGTTGAAACTTTATATTTAGGATTGTTGTAACATCTAGTTGTGCACCTCCCCTTTCGGTTCCATTCGACTGGACAGTTTATCTACAGAACCGCCTAAAAGATTCGAAATACATTACGCTCTATGGGCCGACATTCATCAAAGCGTTTTTTAGAGGTTTTGGGCTATTTCAAACGACTCAGGAGTGATATATGCTGTAAAGAGTTAGAAAATGAATTTCTCCATTAAAAAAGTGTCTTTATCATTTACAGTTCTGCTACAGGAACACTCAAAAGATTTCCAATACATTACGGTCAATGGCAATTTTAGGGGCATTCATCCATTTCAAGCACAATACCGTCCTACCACATAAGTTAGGTAATGGTCCGACCACGGTCACGTGCCTCCCTCAAGAACTATGCCAAAAGTCGCCAAGCTTGGCGACTTTTGGTGTACGTGTGAGCATATTTAACTCTCAAATCTCAAAAACTATTATGAAATTTCATATGTAAGATTGTTGTAACATCTAGTTGTGCATCTCGATTTTTGGTTCCAATCTACTGGAGTTCCTTTACAGGACCACCAAAAAGAATTTCAGTACTTTAATGTCTATGGAAATCTTCAATATAATACAATTGTAGTCAGTCATTGTTTGGTACATGCCCAAAATCTCGCCGTCTGTCCTCGACCTTGGCAAGTTTTGCCGAAATGTCGCCAAATTTGGCGATAGTCAGTCATTTGGTCCATGCCCAAAGTATCGCCATTTGTCATCGTTCTTGGCGAGTTTTGGCGAAATATCGCCAAATTTGGCGATAATCTGTCATTGTTGGTCCATGCTTAAAATCTCGCCAAATGTCGTCGACATTGACGAGTTTCGCCGAAATATCGCCAAATTTGGCGCCAAAAATTATTTCGTATTTTGTATAACTCTAAAACTTTAACCCGTAGAATTTTGAACTTTTGTATTTAGAACTATATTATAATATCTAACTGTTTTCAATATCTTTTTTGACAGCAATCGACTAGGAATTTATTTACAGGTTGAGCCAAATGACTTCAAATACATTAAGGTGTATGGATGCATTCAATTCATTGAAAGTCAGTGGTCAATGACTACTTTGGCTATCCCCAAAATCTCGCAAACTATCTCAAGTTTGTCGGCTTTTGGTGAAATATCGCCAAAAAAAGTGTCAGAAGGAAATCTTTCAAATTGAACACAACTTGGCGATATCGAAATATTTGGCTAGAAATCGCTATACCTTACTATTATTGATATTTTATCTCTTTCAAAGAAATAAGTTTAGAGGAAGTGCGTAAAAAACAATTTTGAATTAATAGACGTGCAAGGAAGTCATGTGTTGGACACATCAGATTTTTTAATTTTGTGACAACAATGCACATTTACATAAATTAAAGCTCAAACAGAAAAAATTACGTAATACGGAGAGACACTTAGACAAACCGAAGACATATATTTTTCAACTATCAGAATCAGAAAATTTAGTGAACTTCAAGAAGAATCATCTATGTTATCAATACTTTCTCATAGTTAATCGTTTATCGTTTATAGTTATAGCTTAGTGGTGACCAAACTTGTTTTGTCTAAGAACCACAAATGATGCCTTTTAAATAGTCTAAGAGTTGCAAGAACTGAATAAATATTTTTTTAAAAGTTTGATGTCGACACACATGACTTCCTTTATTAAATTATAAATAACTTCGATGCACTTTATCTAAGTTAATTTCATTTGTAATTGCGATACAACGCTTCGATAATATTAAGGTTTAACGAATTCTTTCAAAAATATAAAAGATATAGCCAAGATCGGTTCAGTTTTAAAGATTAAGTTGCTTAAATTGGCGATATTTTGCCAAAAGCCGCCAACCTTGGCGATAGTTTGCGATGTTCTTGGCAGATCCCAAATAGTGATTGTCCAGAAATTTTTAATGAATTGAAGATTTTCATGGGCCTCAATGAATAGAAAGTATTTTGGGTGAGCATGTAAATGGGGCCGCGGTAGCCCAGTTGGGAGTTTGTTGAGTCGTTGAGTCGTTGGTCTCGCAGCCGAAAGGTTGTGAGTTCGATCCAGGGACCATCCAAAGACCGGTAGTGCTGCCATCTATCGGTTCCTGAATGAGGTAGAAATGAACTGTTCGGGAGTCTATGGTAGAAATGAACACAATTGGCAAATACTGCCGCTATAGATCTAATCTGGATTTGGGGTTGGTACAAAATGCTCTAAAGCAGAGGTGCCAAAGCTCCCTAATCCATGCAAAGAAACAAGACAAAAAACAGAACAGACCCTGTAAATAAATTACATAGTCGATTAAAACCAAAAAGGGAAGAGCACAACTAGGTGTTCTAACAATCCTAAATATGAAATTTCAACATTCTACGACTGATAGTCTTTTGATATGCGAGTTACGTACATACGTATATATAATACCTACGTAGGTACAGACATCAGGAAAAAAACTACTTAAAATGCTTGCGGCTGGTCAAAATGAATAGTACATCCATACGTATATACATGCATGCATGCATTGAGACATCACGCAAAATCGACACTCAAATAGTTGAATAATAATGGAAAACAGAAAGCAGTTATCGGTTAGACACAAAAAGAGGCTGAAACTGGAACTTTTATTAGTTAATTCTCTAAAAAAATACGTCAATATTTTCAGGGAAAGGAATTACTTTGGTCTAACAAATTATACACATTTTTTTTAATTAAAATTAAAATGTTGCTTGGATATGTCTATTTTCTAATATACTTGGATTGCTTGGATATATCTATTTTCTAATATCTATTTTCTCTAATGCAATAATAATCGCAAGAAGCTTTATTTTTTCTAGCATACCATTTAGGACAGCAAAAGATAAATTTACTTCTGTATGGAGACACATCTGCTTTCAATACAAAAATGATATTACAAAGTAAAAATCAATTACTAAGATATTGATTTTTAAAAAAAATAAAAACTCGGCTGTTCGAGCCCCATCAGGGGGAGACCCCCCTGAACCCCCCCTAATTTTTTGTTCCATTATTTGCCATACTAAAACGATATTAATTGACTATGTTATTTTATCTCTCATCTTTCGTGTATTTCGCCTGGTAACCCCATGTTGAAATTTTTATGATTGTAACCTATTTATAGAAAAATACATGTGATGCTTATTCTACAACTTAATAAACAACTTTATTCTACAACTACAAATAAATTTCTAAAGCTGTTGTGTACTAATAGTATTTAAATATATGTAAAATTATGTCGCATACATTTATGTCGCATTTTTGGGACAATTTTCAATAAAGGGGGGGGGGGGCAGATAAAATGACATAGTCATTTTTTAAAAAAGTATAAACTTTTGCAGCAGCTACTTTTGGGATTAAAACATACCTCTAACAAACTCATTTTCTAAGGAAGAAATTTGTTTTAAAGAGAAATACTTTTTGTTCTGTGCTCAAAATACACTTGTATTCAACATTCACAGTTTTAGAGGAAAAGTCTTTCAGTCTTATCCGATTCCTTTTAAGCATTAGAGTAACCGAAGGGTACATTTTGATATTTTTTCCGATGGAGACTACAATCGCCTTCCTTTCAGGTCAGCATACTCTACTTTTGCAGTAGAAAATGAGTCTTTTCCAAGCGTTTAACGCTTTGATGGGCAGTGATTGCTCCGTGAAACCTCCTTATTTATGCGCCTTCACTGTTAGTCACAAAAAAAAATTATGGTTAAATGGTCCCAACGCTGAAAAAATGTAGCCGTCGCCATTGATCTATTTAACGACCAACAACACATGGAGGTCGATCATATAGCCCATCTGGGGTCACAGAGCTAAAGAAGTTTTCTGACACAGCCGCGCAGCCAGTTGTTGGTAGCTAAATAGATCGATGTCAACAGCTGCATTTTTTCAGCGTTGGGCAATTCATCCAATTGGTCTTCCATACTGATGGGAAAATACTTGCGCATCAAAGGGTTGTGATATATTTTACTGTTGTCAGTTCGATGACGAGGGTATTAAAAATATCATCTTCTTTACACTGCAAAAAAAAAGTCTGTTAAACTGACAGAAAAAAAAAAAACTGTCACCAGGATGCCAGTTTATTTCCGCATATTTTACTGGTCTTCCGTATTTTTTTCCTTATACGGAAGATTTCTGTAAAATAAACTGAGAATCTGTAAAATTTATGGAAGACTCCTGTAAAAAAAACGGAAATTAACTGGCATCCTGGCTGACAGTTTTTTCTGTAAATTTGACAGACTTTTTTTTTCAGTGTAGACATTACTGGACAAAGTCTGATAGTGAGATACTATATGCACGATAAATTAATCAACAATGATTTTAATATATTTTAAGAACTATAATTTAGAATTTTTCTCAAAAGGATTTGAAGCTATACATTATAGATTACTTACAGTTATGGATATTCACTTGGTAGAAGAGAAACTATCACATCGGAGTCGAAACAGTTAGTAAATTAATCTCTCCGCTAAGACAGGAAGCATACTAAGTAATATCGACCTAAGAAAGGAAGTATTTTAGTTCGAAACAAAATCTTGATCAGGCAGAGGAAATAACAACGTCCACTTCATATATTTTCGTGCATAAAAAAATCCGTCCTCATCCGATCTCAGAGCGTAAAATGCACTAACTTGTAATACAGATCTTAAAATGGAAGCCCTAAGCAGAATTTTCTTTGAAAAATTCCTGCTACTGTATTCGAAAGCAGTTAGAACAATGGAAAAGCAATCGAAATTCCAAATTGCTTTTGATTATTTATTGAACTATTGAATTTTCCTACATGATAACAGAGTTTGTTCACTCAGAGAAAGTTCTGTATTACATTAGTAAATTATTTTCCTATTAATATTAATGAAAAGATTTATTACAATTCACAAAAACAATCACTTTGGAGCAGAATTAAAATCCTTGAATTTACTTGGTAAGAGAAAGCAGCTCATATAACGGAACGGGTCGTTCAGTGTTACTTCAGCTTTTCCTGTCGATTTCTACCACAAATTAGATCCTCATCAGAAGACGGTGGACTTCCGAGTGTTGACAGCCTTCAGAAACTCCTATTGACTGCTGTGAGGACTTTCAGAATTGTAGGTTTAGCGTGTCTCGCCTGCGCATGCTAATAACCAGGCGGTTAGATCAAGCACGTTAACCACTGGACTACTACACTATATATCCTCTAGGCAGCGGTTGTTTTCTGTAAGAATTTTAAACTTTTACTGCTACACTGAATGAAAATTCATTTTCCAATACTATTATTAGCATTCTTAATTAAAAAAAGTAAGTGTACAAAAGCTAATAAAAAAAGTCTTTAAAAAGGCTAAGAAATATTCTGCGAACATTTAACTTTTTTATAGTCTTCATTGAAACTATTGCATATACCTACATTAATTTTAAGAGAGAGCAACAGTTAATATTAACTTAAATAGCTTATTTTGAATTCAGTAAAGATAGAATTCCTATTAAATATGCAGGTTAAAATCTCTGTAAATTTTTATCTTTTTAAATAATAAATAACATACAATGCATCTATTAATAAATTTAACTAATCTAAAATTTTCAGGAAAGGAGTAGCATTCTAACTTAGGGAGATATATTTATAGATTATAGAAGGATATATTTATCAAAATCTTATTCTTGTTTGTATGGGCTGGTGACCGAAAAAAAGTTCCTTAACTTTTACAGCTACTAATTTTTTTTAATTAATTATAAAAATTGAGGATTGCAACTGATCCACTCAGTTTTAAAAAACCACAAGAATAAATAAATCTTAAATTCATACTAAACTTGATACAAAGAAAATGGATGATAATTGATCCTTTTTATTGAAAGAATGCCGAAATTAAAAAATACCAAGCAGGGGTTTGTGCAAAAATTAATAAAAATTGCTAATAAAACCAGATAATACAGTATTGATCGTTTCGGGTAGTACAATAGATCCACCTTTCTTCAGCTGTTAAATGTTCCTCCTTCCACACAGAAGCGCTCTCTCGATTTCCACCTGAGTGGAGAAAGATTTTACAGCTGAAAAAGGGTAGACCTTTTGTACTGTCCGAAACGTCCGTACTTTTATATGTTATATTTTGGTAAGTTATTTCCATTTTTAGTTTTAACCATTTAACACCAGTTTTCGAGTGTTCTTATTAGAGATTTGAGTAACCCGTTATCTTTCTTTATTTTTCAGTTTTTATTAATTAATTTCCTAGTTTTAAAAATATCATATGATGAGAACCAAAATATTTTAATTATCTTTCTTACATTATTACTGGTTTATATAGATAATATATTAACTATTGTTACGAATTTTTGGGATGATCTGCACTTCAGAGGTAAAATTTAGTCTAAAATTCGAATTGTACGCGTGAAATAATGGCGCCTCATGCATAGGGACTCTGTGGAAATGCAGCACGCCTACTTTTCAATTAATGTTATCGATAATTAAAAAGATTTTTTTCTTTTATACTTTCTTAATATTTGTACCTTACACAGACATTAAGACTGGAATCAGTAGCTTTCACGTATCAATAACAAAAATCGCAACAAAAATATTTTGAAAAATCCGGAAATTTCTAAAATAATAAAAATGTATGAGTGCAACTGTCTGCTGTACAGCACCCGCAAGATTGTGTACTCAGCCTAGTTAACTTGGCAGTAATCAGGCCATGAGAAATGGAGATTGCAAATTTATCGCGTTTAGTAGTTAGTCCTAAAATTTAACATATCTTCATTCCTCCCTTTTACATATAGCTCTATGTGCTTTGCCTTGACGACGACAACAACAACAAAAATAACAATACTGTTACGAATTTTCGGAGCAACCCGCTGTTCTGGGGTTTAAAATTCGTATTCCACGCATCAAATAGTTACATTTCGCTTGTAGTTGCATCAAAATCGGTCGACTAGACCGCGAGATACGGAGTTTTAGGTTTTCCTATTGGTTTGTATAGCAATTTCTAGAAATCACCAGAAATATGGATCCTAGGCTTTTGGGAACTTATTTTTGGCGCCAAATTCGGCTATGTTTCGCCAAAAGTCACCAAGCTTGGAGAGTTTTTGGTCATTTGGCGCGATTTTCCCAATGGGGTTTGTAAAGTTAGTTTTTCTGTATTAACATGCATAACAGCCTAATATTTCTCTTCTGTGACGTAATCAAAAGTCCCGCTTTATGTGGAATCTTGAAGAGATAAATTATTCTAAAAGCTCCTTATAGCTTCTTCGTCACCTATAAATACAGGTATGACAGACAACCCAGTTCAGTGTGGATCGAGCTTCCGATGAGTACGCTGCTTTGCTCTGTAAACTGTGCGATAGAAGTTGCAGACAATGGTGTGTAACGATACTATGAGTTCAATAAAGCCTTTTTTTGTTTGTTTAATTGATTGATTGATTCCATACTGTATGCATTGTATTCATTTTTACGCATCTGTACTTTCGTCATCTTTTAAACTCAAAATGCTCGCTCTCATTTCTGAATTTCATGTCTCTCAGATGATTTGTCGTGGAGTTATAGCAAAAAGAACACCTGTTACTCTTAAGTTTTGTACACCGGTGCATACTGTAATTCATTACTTCAAATAACTAAAAAATAAAAATTAATTTCACTATATTCTTTGTAGAGGTTCATTCCCACAATCAACTGTTTTAGAGTATTTTATCAAAGTTTCAAAACATTACAGTTATAAATAATTTTTTGAGGTGGGATTTTTGCGTTGAAGCCAAATTTTAAAAATCTCATTTTGGGAAAAGTCCAGAAGCTAAAGATAAATGCTTAGCTTTACGTACTATATGATCATAGTAAAACTCCTGCAATTCAAGTTCTAAGAAAGACACAGCAAAATTCAAATTAATTTAGAAAGTTAAGGCATTCAATCTGATACTAAGCCAAACATAGAAAATTGGACTTTTACCCAAAATTTACATTTTAAAGGTAGGCAGGCACCTTAAAATCTAAACTACCCACAGTATTTGAGATAAATCCGAGCTTTATGGTTGCAGCACTCACCTTACTGCAACAAATGTAAAGCAAAATCTAACGGCTTTATTCACCAAACATTTGGCGCCAGGATATAAACAAACAACGCGTGTTATAAAGTCATCGGTAAGATATCTTACCCGTGAGCTTCATCACACGTGTCAGAAATAATCACCGTGTCAAGTGTGATGAATAAGGCAGTAAGAACGATTCCGCCTCCTTGATCTTTTTCGGAGTTTTCTTGCATCATGTAAGTGCGTTAGGAATCTGTGAAACCCACTTTATTTGAATTAAAACAATGGCATAAACAACATAAAAACATTTATTCATTAATACACTAATTTTTACAAGCACAAGTCCAGCTAAACAGCCGATCCGTTTACAAACCAATCGTCCTTTCCTAGGCAAGCCTGGTTATTCGTTTTCATTTCGCAACAACCTAGGAGTATAGAATACTGAGGGAGGGAGACAGCCACAAGCGGGAAATTTCGAAGCCATCTGCTCAGGGGATAGGGTTTAATTTCTAAAAAAACTGGAGTGACTCCACTCAACTTTCCTAACACTTACGATTAATATCATTACCAAGCATTTAAATAAATTTTAATAGATGAATAATTCAAACATATATACCAAATTGAAGCTCAATCGAATGCACCATATAAACGCTAGCGCACTTTCAAGAACTTCTCCTCATATGCCATAATGTAAAAGAAATCTATGTCGTAGCCCCGTGAGAAAACTATAAGTCCAATACACATCAAAATCAATACCGGTCTTACGATGGTGGTTTATAACATATATACCCAATTTGAGCTCAATCGAATGCCCCGTTTAGGAGCTATCGTGTTCACTCACGTACACATAAACACACATACACACACACATACATACATCTCCTAAAAACAGCATAAATGAATTCAGAAGACCTCAAAACGTGTCAATACCCCAAAATCTCGAAGTCGAATTTTTTCATGATTACAATACTTTCCTTGCATGGTTCATGTTCGGAAAGTAAGAAAGAAAGAGTACCGGGGCCCTAATACTCTGTAGAGCAGCGGTACACAACCACTTAACATTGTGCCCACCCCCAACAAAGGATAACTTACGATGCCCCGCGCATTCCTCAGCATACATACAGTTTTTTATATTCTTCAACAGCAGGGCTTAATTTCTAATAAAATAAATGCTGGAGCCCTAATAATCTCTAGAACTCATGTTCATACTCAGTGGCTTACTGTAAACACCGTGACCTCTGCAATACGGGAGTCGGTGGTACATTCTATTAAAATAATAATAATTCGATGATTTTTCCATGTAATAATATTGGACTAGGACAGGGGTTCCCATACCTTTTCACCCCGTGGCACCCTTGTCAGGCTAAAAGCACTTCGCGGCACCCTTGTCAGACTAAAAATCATTTCGGGGCACCCTTCTCAGGCTGAAAACGTTTCGGGGCAGGTAACCTTTAAAGCAATATGAATATGAAGGTTAGAATGAAGCAGTTTGGATACATTTTTCATTGTTTCTTTTATGTTTATTGGGCTTATTATTACACTATCTTGCAAAAGGATATAGAATTTTCCCCCCCCCCTCCCCATATTTCAGGGAGTTCCTGTAAAATAGAGGCGACTGGACACCGAACTCTCTCGAACTTGACTAAAATATTTTTGTTTCGCCTACTTGATCATCGGCTTGGCAAACTTTTTTGTGAAATATCGGTTCAGAGGAATTTTTTTTGATTATGCTCCCCCAAAACTTAGACTTTTCTTGATTATCTCCACGGCACGCCTGGTAAACACTCGCGGCACCCCAGGGTGCCGCGGCACACAGTTTGGGAACCTCTGGACTAGGAGATATTTTCGTTATTTCACAGAATAGTGAAATGAAATGAAATAGTCTGAAATTAGAAGAAATCTGAGCAATACATAGAAGAAGACTCAAAATCTCTTGGTCTCAGGTGGATCCGAAGCGAAACGAGTCGTGATTAGTCTAATTGGTTTGTGTGTGAAAAGGGGGGAACTTTCGAGTTCATCTACTAGTGTGCTCCGGAGCCCAATATTCATGAGCTCCGCTGTGTTTTGCCTAGTGTGTAAAAATCCACTCTGAAAAAAGAAATACAGGAGCCGAGCTACGCAAATTAAGCCCTGCTCAATGGCCATTACTAACACTTTTTTTTACGGGGGAGAGAGGTCCTTAAAGTGGCAAATCAAATATCTGTTTTTAACAACTTATTTAAAAATTTTGCTTCTTTGGTTTATGTAATTTTGCAAAGTTAAGTGAATTTTTTGATTTTCCTACCAAGTTTGTAATTTTGCCAAACCTACAAGCTCTTTATTGAAGGAAAAGAAAGATTTACATGTTTTCCATCTAGTTACATTCGTTAATATCACATGCTCTGCAGCGAACGTGTTTAAAATTAATGCAATTAAAGGTTAACACATTCGTGGCGGATCACACGCCAGCGCGTGATAGTCACGAGTATAAGCTAAATTTCCTGTAACAGTTTTGAGAATAGCCAACTGATTTCTCGAAAAATACGCAGCTTGAAAGAAATACGTGATGATTTTTTTTTTAATTCATGACGTGAATCATTCATAATTCGAAATTGTATTTATATGTGAAATTGGCATAAAAAGTTTGACTTGTACTGTAAGGATTTTTGGTCTGTCTATGAACGTGTTAGTCTCCTTTCTTCAGACCAATGTGTAGCACAGTGGTTAAAGCCATTGGCATTGGGAGATGGCTTGAGTGGAGGAACAGGGTGCTGTCCTCTCTTTGAACCGCCGGTCTAGCGGTTTGGAGTTTTGGGCGGTTTTCTACAGGTGTAACGTGAATACTCGTTAGATACCCAGAAAAGTCCACCCCCAAGGCAATTGCCTCCCCTTGTGTCTGTCCTTTCTCTGACTTGGATTTATAAGCGGTTCCCCGTGAGCAAGCACACAAATCCGAATACATGTTCCAACACAACAACAACATCCTTTCTTCAGCTTCATCACTATGCATGGCGAAAGCCGCGTGTAGGAACTCCTAGTGTTACATACTCCTTGGCAACGATCACTGATCTGCATCTTGAGAACTGGAGTAAATACTGCTCTCCTTTTGACCGCATCGAATAGGAATTTTCTTATGGGCAGTTCTCGATGTGCTAGTACTAATATCGTCGTTATTTTTAGTATCAAACAGTAATAATTCTCATGATTAGACACGAAATCGATAAAGAAGATAAGTCATTCCATGTTGACTGACGTTACAATTTGACCACATTTGTAACCTTTGAATTTCACCAGTGGCTTGAAATATATATATTTATTTATTTAAATTGATCAAGAGTATCATAAATAAGTAGGGGAACCTGGGGAGCCTTGACCACATTTTCAGAAAAACATTTTTGTAAATTTTATTTTGGCAGCAAAATAATCCTATTATAGTGCAATTTAAAGGAAATTTTATTGGCATTAAGAATATATTTATGATAATATAAATTGTGCATTTCTTCTTTTCTGAATTTAATATTTTTTTAAACGTTGGAAAGTGGGTCAAGGCTCCCTTTATAAGGGAGCTCTGACCCATGGTATGGGAGGCTTGGCCCAGGCAATAATGTATAATTTTAAAATAAGATAAAAGTAAATCTTTTTTATTAGTTATATAAGCATTAAGTATAAAATCTTCAGTATGATAATTGAACACTCTGCTGTCATCATAACTTCTGTGGAGTACTTTTTACGAGCATTTCCTTTTGGTTTATGAAAAAAGGGCATCCTGAGAAAAAAATAATACTTATTATTAATACAGCATTTCAAAACATCTCATTTTTATATTAATATTCACAATAAAATGAATCAAAAGAAACATCCAGAAATTAATAGTTTTTCAGTAAAGATAACATTTATAATCCCCCCCCACACACACACAAAAAAAAAAAAAAAAATAAATAAATAAATAAAATTTGGTAATCTCTTTGTATAAATCTGGAAAATTATTATACTTGAATTATTCATAATTTAGTTTTTAGTATTAAATTTTGAAACAATTTTTATTGGACAATAATTGGTAGGTAACTTTTTGTCAACCACCTATCCTATTGTAAACATATAAAATTATTTATATTCATATCTAGGTATTATTTTAATTATGACAATGTTTGAAAAGCAGTATTGCTATATTTTTAAAACTACACTGCTGGCCACCCAAATTGCAACACCAAGAAAAACAAGAGATATCACAACAAAATTTATTGTGTAGATAACATGTTGACCAAGTAACAAATGATTAAATTTACAGCATTCTATGAAGCGTGGTTCCTGCCAAAATCAGTACCCAGAGTAGCCGCCGTTGTTGGAGATCACAGCTGCCACACGCCTCGGCATTGATTCAAAGAGACTTTGAATGTGTTCTTGGGGTACAGCAGACCGAGCAGCTTCCACACGTTGCCAAAGTTGATCTGGTGTGACAGCTGGGGATGAACTCTGGGTCAGTCGTTGAGCAACCATGGACCACATGTTTTCTATCGGCGAAAGATCCGGAGAGCGCGCCGGCCAGGGAAGCAATTCAATCTGGTGATTGACGAAGAACCCTTGGACAATGCGTGCCACGTGTGGCCGTGCATTATCCTGCTGAAATATGGCTGTTGGCAAGCCCTGAAGGTAAGAAAGGACAACTGGCTCCAACACCTCGGAGATGTAGCGCTGGCTGGTTAAAGTACCGGCAATGCGTACTAGAGGAGTGCGAGAGAGATATCCGATACCGCCCCATACCATAATACCCGGTGCAGGACCAGTGTGACGGTGCATAATGCAGCTGTTCAGCATCCTCTCTCCACGGTGTCTCCAGACTCGAATCCGACCGTCGTGGTGTTGCATACAGAAGCGTGACTCGTCAGTAAAGAGAATTTCATTCCATTCTGTCGTCCACATCCTTCTTTCATCGCACCATTGGCGGCGGAGACGTCTGTGGTTCCGCGTCAGAGGTAGACAAAGCAACGGACGTCTTGCGGACAGACCATTCTGCTGTAAACGACGTCGAATGGTACGCGCAGACACTGGATGATGCGTTACAGACTGAATCTGCTGTGATATGGTTCGTGATGTGACTGAGCGGTCCGTCACTGCCATGCGTACAATCTGCCTGTCATCACGTGACGTGGTGCACTGAGGTCGATGCGGTCGATCACATCTGTCCGTCGTACCCTCCTGCACCCAACGATCACATATCCGCATCACAGTTGTTTGGTTTCGTCCAATACGACGACCGATTTCCCTGAAAGATAACCCACAATCTCGGTATGCCACTATCCTTCCTCTGTCAAACTCGGATACTTGATCAAAAGATGATCGTTGTTTCCTACGAGGCATAATTTATCGTTTTTTTGAAAAAAAAGCAAGAAAAACACAATTGCTGTACTTGAAACCGTCGAAATCTCCAAGCCTTAAATAGCGCTTTGAGGTGGCGCCACAGGCGCGCTTGATGTGCGTCTGCGCTGAAATTCTAATCATTTGCATATCTCACCTCAGCTAATGCATGTTGTAAATTTCATATTATTTGCATGCTTCCTTCAGGGTGTTGCATTTACGATGGCCAGCAGTGTATTTAACTAAGGGAGCCGTGACCCAGTGGTCAACCCTCCCTTACATACAGTAGGTCAAGCCTCCCCATCACGCCATTTTGTAAAGAATGGTGCATGGTGATTTGAAACCTAATTCCTTCTATAAACTTTTTTACTTTAATAATAGCTTAATATGACAGTATTTATAAAATCCCACTAGCTCAAAGTTAATTCAATCACACTGGTCCTGCACCGGGTATTATGGTATGGGGCGGTATCGGATATCTCTCTCGCACTCCTCTAGTACGCATTGCCGGTACTTTAACCAGCCAGCGCTACATCTCCGAGGTGTTGGAGCCAGTTGTCCTTTCTTACCTTCAGGGCTTGCCAACAGCCATATTTCAGCAGGATAATGCACGGCCACACGTGGCACGCATTGTCCAAGGGTTCTTCGTCAATCACCAGATTGAATTGCTTCCCTGGCCGGCGCGCTCTCCGGATCTTTCGCCGATAGAAAACATGTGGTCCATGGTTGCTCAACGACTGACCCAGAGTTCATCCCCAGCTGTCACACCAGATCAACTTTGGCAACGTGTGGAAGCTGCTTGGTCTGCTGTACCCCAAGAACACATTCAAAGTCTCTTTGAATCAATGCCGAGGCGTGTGGCAGCTGTGATCTCCAACAACGGCGGCTACTCTGGGTACTGATTTTGGCAGGAACCACGCTTCATAGAATGCTGTAAATTTAATCATTTGTTACTTGGTCAACATGTTATCTACACAATAAATTTTGTTGTGATATCTCTTGTTTTTCTTGGTGTTGCAATTTGGGTGGCCAGCAGTGTACTTTCTTTGTAAAACTCTTACAAAGTGTGTTTAAAATACTTACTTTTTAGGCAGAAAAACTTTCTTTCTTGTTTATTTCCACTCCACTATGAACTGACTGGATGAAACTATGATGGGTGTCTGATTACATCAGTAGCTTTGACTGTCATCTAGTGAGGGAAAGCTAAAATGTTTTTAAATACTGAAATTCAAGGGTGGGTCAAGCCTCCCTTATGGTCAAGGCTCCCCAGGTTCCCCTATTTGGGGACTGTCCTCGAATTTCGAGGACGTATGGTCACCTTACACAGGAGAAACTGATTTTCGGACAGCCTGTACTTATCTCAGTGAGCCATGATAATAGTACATAGTATTCGTTATCGGTTTGACGACAATCTCCGTATCTATTCCCAAAAATCACGCAAGATGTCGCCAAGTTTGGACGACTTTTGGCGATATATATATATTAGATATACTTTTTTTCTTGTTGAATTCCAGCAACTTAGCAAGCTCTTGCAGAAAAGTTACATCATTAGCAAAATAGCTCCGGAAAATATTTAAAATACCGATTAACTAGAAATAAACCCAACACCTCTCAAATTAACTTTAATAAGTTCTGTTGCAAGTGAGAGTTTTTCAACGTCGTATGGATCAATATTACGCCGTTTGAAAACTACTGCGAGAAATATCCAGACTCAACTACTCGGGGTCAGAACGTGATGTCCTAAATTAAAAGTTGCGTGAAATTTGTAAACTCGGAAACACAATTTGGCGTCCTATTCGCAATTTCAGCGATTCTAAATAGTTCCGCGAGGTTATACAGTTTGATGTTTTACACGAGACAGCCATGGAGGTAAATATTTAAATTGGGACAGGTTGGATAGTTTCCACCAAGTCGAGATGAAATATTTTGCGGTGCTAAATACGTCAATCTGACAATAATTATGCTTAAAAATATATGTGGAGAGCTGTTTAAATGGCAAAGCATAAATTCTAAAGAATCATCAAAGAGTAGAAAGGCACCATTGGTTTAAAATATCTAATCTGTTTCTTTAGATTGAGCATTAAAGAAGGAAAAACGAAGATAGATAATATTAATATAATTAATATGTAGTAATAGTAGATTTGTTAGGTTAATATAGATTAAAGCAGAGTATATCACGTTAATAAATATTTCGTGAAATTAAAAGGGTTCTATTCATCGTTTTTCAACGCGCGCGATCGACTTACAACTAATTAAACTATAAACCTACGTTTCGTACCTTTTTTGACGCAGCTGGCTGTGCCGGCACAGCCAGCTGCGTCAAAAAAGGGTCTCTAGATCAGTGGCACGCGATGAACGTTTCGATCGTCCGCCATCTTGCTGGTAGTTAACTCGAGCGATGGCAACGACTGCCCTTTTTTCAGCATTGGGCAATCTGTCCAGCTGTTCTCGCATTCTTCCATTTTTCAGCCGATGTCAGTGATGTTTAAAAATAATCGTAACGATTTTTTTACGGGAAATGACGTGCTGAAAAGTAAAGTTTCTCGTGGAGCTATGTCACCCGCAGCTATTTTTATAGCCTTAATTAATAACGAACCTATTAGCAATAGAGTATTATCAGTTCCCCGATCCAAAATAGCCTATCTAATAAATAAGAAACTAGAAATTGATTGGCAAAGTTGGTGGTCTGACAGTGATACAGGAAGATATACTCATAAATTTTTACCAAATATTAAACATAATTTCGATATTAAGAATACAATTGCAATAAAATTTATCACTGGCGGGGGCAGCTTCCCAAAATACCTTAAACGCATAAATAAGAGACAGACTGAAAATTGTGAGTGTGGTGTCCTTGGCGACCCTTTGCATTATGTATTTGGGGGCTGTCCCCTCATGCCACATAACATAAGAAGAAACAATAGTATAAATGAATACATGAACTTTTTACAGGCTATACAAATAAATAATATAATGAATATGATAAAAGATAACTATAATAAATTAATAGAACTATACAGTGACATAAAATTTAGGTATTCATAAATCCCCCTGTGTCTTTAAAAAAAAAAAAGAAAGAAAGAAAAAGAAAAAAAAAATACTTGTTTTTTTTAAAGGGATTAAAAAAAAACCTGTGGCGCACCAAAAAAAAAAAAAGAATAAGTGTATACATAGTACATAATGTAATAGATAACCGTGTAATATTGACCTTGGTCCACATTCCACATGTTTGAACATTAAGTTATTGTAAAATGTAAATAGAGATAATTGTATATAATTGCGTGAATAATGTTCAATAATAAATATTGATGTATATATTATAAAATTGTCATTATCCGAAATTGTGAAATGTAAGGCGAAACGTTATCTTATTTTCCTTTAATTTGAAAGTTGTAAATTTGCTTATATATAGTACTGAATAATGAGTGTGATGTACGTACTGTATATACAAAATTAATGTGATAATGTTTGAAATGTAAACTATGTATTTATGCTATGTTATAATGTAGTGTATTAATGTCTTGTAATGTGTATTTACAAACTTTTACTGAAGACTTTCTGAACCAACTGTTGCGGTGCGCCCCTGATCTTTTAAAATCGGGAAGCTGCATTTCTTCTGTTTAATTTTATTCTGCTTTTGTTTGTGTTTTCTTCTGTTTATTCGTTCTGCCGCTGGCTACTGTGTTTCGCCAGCGGTATAGTTTGTAGTTATTTTTTTTTTAATTTAATAAATGTAGCTTCGGGGCTCGTGATGGTTTGGGGGGCCGGGCCCGTCGGGCTGTGGCCCGATCGGGTTTTGTAGCAGGAGTGTGTCGCTGTGCCGGGCGGGTTGAATTGCTTCCCCGGAGGGATTTCTTGCCGTAAACCCTTTGGGTCGGCCCCTCCGGTGGGTTTCTAACCTTTCTAACTATTTTTATAGAAATCAAATCTATTCTTCGTGACTAGCAACAGTCAAAACGTCAGAGTTTGGTGTTCCAGAACGGGAACACTGCGCGTTAAAGGGTTAAAGAGGAGCACTGAAAGAGATTAAGATTAATGATCCGGAGCGGAAAGGGGGGAGACACAAGGTCTATTGTCTTAATCGCACAAGGAATATTTGTGTGTCTCTTCTAATACTACTTCTAATACATACTTTTAAACATGATGTTAATATCTTGTAGTGTTTCTTAATGATAATTGTAAGGGTAACAATAATAGCTCTTTTACAAAGGAGAAATAATTTTTTGTTTAATTGTTTGTATTTTAATTCTTTTTGATACCTTGAAAACATCGTAAAACCTCATTTTAATGTGATCGCCCCGATTCGTTGATCGCTGTTATCGTTAAAAGTGCGCAACAACGAAGATTCCCCTTGCTTTCTGGCCCTTGCCTTATACATCGCAAGCATAAAATCTTACGTAATCCTCTCCTCGCGTACCCATTTGAAATTGATACATATTAATATGCCTCAATCCACTCCTCTATAAATATTTATTGATCCCCTCTTCCTCATAAAAGCTGTAAAATATACTAAAACTAAGTACGTGGCCACCGCTTAATTGGATCAGCCGCGTAATCGAATCAAATCACAGAGAACGGAACAGAATCACTCTTTTCAAAGCTTCAATCAAAGTCGCCGCTTTTTTGAATCAGCCGTTTTATTGGATCAAAAATCGATGGCACGAATATGATCCAATTAAGCGGCAGCCACTGCAATAGCATTAAAAACTGCCTCATATATATAGGACAATGTGATTGCCAATATTTTAATGTCACAAGAAATCAAACGATCAAACGAATGACACATAGATATGATTAGAAAATATTTCTACGTTCAATGTAAATACAAGTTTACCGACTGAAATTAATTTTAGCCCTCAAATTACCCAAGAAAAAACTAGTTTTGTATTGACGTAGAGCTGTAAATTTTAAATTTGCTGTCTTGAAAATTTTAATTGTTGAGCTTACACTACTTGGCAACTTACTCACCCATATTGATCATGATTTACGGTAAGTAACCGTTTAATGAGCTATTTCAACACAATATGAAAAGTAAATCCTACTTTATACATACCGGCTTATTCAAAATAGAAGTTAAGGCGATTATTTTTTAAGCGTAAGTGATCGAAGCACACTTCCAATTAGAAAATCTCGTCAAATTAAGAGTAGCTTACAGATTATGGCATTTTTTACTGGGGGTTGTTTACATATTAAAATACGAAATTTAATTTTTATACGGTCCCTCCTTTCCAACCCTTTATATTCAGAAGAATGTTGCACTTTGTCTAAGAAAATTAATAAAGCAAATCCCGTGTGTCTAAGTGAAATAGTTAGCGAGATATTGCAATTTGAAAATTTTGACATTTGTCGCCAAGCACTAAGGGCACTCGAAAGTGAGAAAAATGCAATTACTTTTCAACTGACGTTAATGTATGTTAACTCACTCGATTAGTCACTCGATAAACACAGTCTACTCCTCAAATCCTAATTTAGCTAGAATTTTCCTCTAAAGCATGTTTGGCAGTTTTTAGAGAAAGTTACCACACCAGTAACCTACGCCATTATTTTATCATTCTCTTTTACACTTTAAAATTCCTTCTCTAGAAGCGTGATGTAATGAGTGGATGACCCCACTCCCCTAAAAGAATGAATTATCGCTAATTTCCTAAAGCTGTACCGATCATGTTAGGTTAAACTCTACCTGATAATTTCACACATTTGAACGCATTAATTGCATTTTCCAGCAATGGGGTCTTTATTTATATTTTATCAACTCATAGTTGGTTCCCTAAAGTAAAGATTTTGTGGCCTGAAAACTGATGCCAACACAGTGGTGTAAGTCATCCTTTTTAAAACTAATTTTTTTTTGCCAACTCTTTCACTTAGAGACACGGGATTTGTTTTATTAATTTTCTTAGGCAAGGAGCAACATTCTTGTAAATATAAAGGGTAGGAAAGGAGGGACCGTATAAAAATTAAATTTCGTATTTAAATATGTATACAACCCCAAGTAAAAAAATGCCATATCTGAAAGCTACTCTTAATTTGACGAACTTTTCTAATTGGAAGTACGTTTCGATCACTTACGGTTTAAAAAATAATCGCCTTAACATCTATTTTCAATCACCCGGTATAGTGGTGTGAGAAAAAAACTTTCAATTAATTATGAATGTAAGTACTTACATTTAGAGATAGCATTTAACCTGTGAAATTGAGAGACCCTAGACAAATGCTCAGTTTCCTGCCTTAAAAAACCTTAAAAAGGTACTTGGCTATAAAGGTCTGCGAAGTCAGTAATCTCTATGTCCTGACTGACTGACTGATGATCACCGCACAGCCAAATCTACCGGAGATACAGACATGAAATTTTGGGAGCTTATAGGTTTTGTGCCCAAGGCGTCATTTAAGAAGCGATTTTCAAAAATTCGAACCCAGACGGGGGTGTCGGCCCAAAACGTTTTTTTTTTTTTTTTTTTTTTTTTTTCACGTGTCCCTTCATATTTCAGGGGAGAAAAGAGATACCGTTAAAATTCTTGCCTTAAAATATGACTAACAGAAATACCTAAAAATCAATTTCAGGGTTTTTCAAAATTCGCACCCCAACAGGGGTAAAGGGCCCAAAATGTTCTTTTCACATTCATTCCCCTTCATATATCCGAGGGATACAGAGATAGGCGTAAAATTCCTGCTTACAAATGTAACTAACAGTAATAGCTAAAAATCGTTTTAAGGCTTTTTCATAATTCGCACCCAAACGGAGGTAAGGGGCCCAAAACGTTCTTTTCCCAGTTCCGTCGTATCGCAGAAAAAAAAAAAAAAAAAGATATAGTTACATTCTAAAGCAAGAATTTTACGGCTAACACAAATAACCAAAAATCATGTTCAGGATTTGTTAGAATTCGGACACAAACGGGGTAAGAGGCCTAAAAGTTCTTTTCACGTTTCTTTCATATCTCAGAGGAAAAAAATAAACAGTCATAAAATTTCTGCTTTAAAATGTAACTAATAGAAATACGTAAAAAAAATTTCAGTTTTTTATAATTCGCACCCAAACGGGGGTAAGGGGCCCAAAACGTTCTTTTCACATTTCCGTCATACCTAACGTGACCACTTATTTTTTCCTTCAAAACGGGACATCTACTACTTTTTTGGCAATAGTGTGTTTATTTTCTACCTCAAAACGGGACATCTCTTGTTTTTAAGGTCATAGTGTAGGGAAACTGAATGGACAGGTCTGGGTATCTTTGAGTTGTTAAGAAAACGCGCAAAAAAGCTTGTGCTAATGATAATTTCAAAATAAAATGAAAAAAACCTTTGCTAAAACACATATATACTATAACAAATAGTGCAAGACGTACGTTTCGGGTGGTACAAGCGATAGACCCTTCTTCGGCTTCAAAAACACCATCCGACACAGGGCAGGAAGGTAGGAAAACAAGAAATGTAAACAAAAGGACACACAGAAAAAAGGAAATTGTCATTCGGAAGGAAAGAGAATTCTTAGAAAACCAGAGTGAAAAGGGAAAACAAAGTGGAGATCGGGGGAAGGAATAAGCAAAAAAGGAACATAACTTTGAAAAAAGAAATAAAAATTAAATAAATTGAAATAGTTGACAAAAAAAGAACATAAAAAGAACAAACACAAAAACTATACATGCCCCTATCTATTTTTTGCGTCTCGAGAGAGGAAGGAGGGAGGTTAGGTTTTTTTGTTTGTTTTTTTACAGACCCTGCCGTTGGATGATTTTAGATTTTTAGCGGCCTTTATTGAAATCGTTACCACCGTGGGTTGCTCTCTTTCTAAAAACGGGACATTGCAGGAGACATTTTCTAAAAACGGGACATTACGGTGTTCCGATGCTGTGCTTGGGGACAACGGGACAAGTCACCTAAAAACGGGACTGTCCCGTTCAAAACGGGACGTATGGTCACCTTAGTCATACCTCAAAAGAAAAAAAGAGATAGCCGTTAAATACTTGCTTTAAAATGTATTTTCAATGAATTCAGATTTCAACTACTTGGAAATAGTATTTTCCACAGTAGGAAACACTTCCCCTTCCCCCCTCCTCCTCAATGGGGAGAGGGACAAATAATAAAATAACATTTTTTACTATACACCATCTTTAATGTCTAAGCCAAACCCTACCGTTGTCATTAGACAAGGGTAGTGTTTGGGGGTCCACGCCTCCCCCCCCCAAAAAAAAAACTTCTTTGAATCTTTCTGGCACATAAATTACTATTTGCAGAAGTGTATTGAAAAACTACCATATTGGAGCATGAAACTTAGGTTGGGATGAGCGCATAAAAAAAGATAATTTTGCTATTCCAAAGTATATTATAAAGCAGAATATTACCTTTCAGCAATCTCTTTTTTTTTTGGGGGGGGGGTAGGAAGTCCCCTTTCCTCGCTCCCCTACTGGCAACACAAGGACGTGCCAACGTCTTGGAAAGTGGGGGGAGGCGAACGATTTTTTCCGACATCGGGAGGGGGGGCAGTCATTTCACCAGCCTCTCATACCCCCCCCACCAACAACAACAACAACAACGAATGTTTTTAAAGTAAAAGGTGTCAACCTTGGTACCAGAAAAAATTTTGTTTGTACTTTTATCAAGGGCGGATAAAGGGGGGGGGTGAGGCGACCGCCCCCCCCCCGAGACAAAATAAATTAAAAGATCTTATTTTACTTCCATAAAATGGACGTATATGTCAATCTTCTAACTAACCGACCCCCCCCCCCCGAGAAACTTGCATTAATCCGCCACTGACTTCTATAGCTCAATTACAATAATCATTTCCTTCAGGGACGGAGCAGCTATTTTGCCCCCCCCCCCGACAATTTTTATAAATAATCGGCTTCAATCTTTTTTAACCTCGTCTGTACACCCTCTCAAAAAAGTATTCGAGTGTAAGCCAAATTTCCTGTATCAGTTTCATGTAAACTAATTAATTTACCGATTTTTTTTTTTTGTATCTCTACTTAAAATAACAGTTTTGTTCGTGCGGAAGGGGATGGGTAGTGGCAGCTATTTCGCCCCCCCCCCTTCCATTTGAGCTAGTAAAATTTTAATTTATGCCTCATTAGTTTGTTTAAATAACCGTTTTGTTGAGGGGAAGGGCTGGAAAAATTGCTTCCCCCCATCCTCAAGAAGGGTTGTATTGTAAGCAAACTATTGAGGGGGCGAATACATATTGAGGGGGCTAAAATACAGAGGGGGCGAATTATATAGTTCGCCCCTTCTACTCATTTACCGAGGGGGCGATAAACCCCCTGCCCCCCCCCTGTTGGCACGTGCCTGTGGCAACAACTGGGTTTATCATAACTACTTAATTTCTTTTGATACTTACTCTTAATATAAAAAAATAAATAAACATAACTAAGGATCTTACAGTTCCACCCCCATTCCTCAGAACAATATGTCTGGATATGCACTGGAATAAAATAATCTCCAAATCAAGGGCGGCTCCAGTGAGGGGGCTATGGGGTCATGGCCCCCTCCGAAGGTTTGTTTTGTATAGATTTCGCGTACTTCACGACTTCATGCATTCAATTTGAATTTTGGACAATGTATATACCCAGCTAAAAAGTTCAATGCCCCCCTCCGAAAATTCAGTCTGGAGCCGCCCTTGCTCCAAATACTAAGTTCTTAGCTTCTGTTTCTAAAGCAACAATAGTTTCACTCAGCAATGTTTCGTCTTTTTTAGAGTCTTCCATCTTTTCTAGGAAAAACTCTCAATATTGTGCAATTTAAACTATTATGGGTACTCCGAAAGAGTTAAAGAGAAATGAGGATTCGTAAAAAAAATCGCGATGCTCTATGAGAGAAGACATAGACTGATCACATACTGTAAATTCTACTGGTCAACAAAAAAGTACTTTTACCTTACTAATTTCCGAGAAAATGTTACCTACCCGTGTACCCCACCCACCACACACACAGCACACCTTCTGCATTGCTCTGACTATTCATATACCCGGAACTATTATGTATGAAGGTCTTTTGTGTGGCATCTTCGAGTGTTTGGACAGGGCAGAAGGCCGAAATTTGAACTAACTAGTCTTCTCGATATCAAGCCGAAGAGCAACTTCGCATGGTCTTTAAAAGAAATTATGCAGATAAGAAGAATGAGCCTAATACCTTGGGCAGAAAGCAAGATAAGAAATCCTCATGTGAGCAGGCCCGTGCTGGCCCGGGAGGACAGGGGGACGTGTCCCCCTGCGCCCTCTGCTTGAGGCGCCCTTTGCGCCTTAAGCCAACGAAAGAAATTGCAGAAGAATTACATTTTCATGTACAAGAAATTAACGTTGAAAAATTTTTTTAAACTAAAATATCTTTTTGTCCTCGAATGCAAGGGCGGATTAAAGGGGTAGGCCGGAGGAGGCGAGCGCCCCCCCCCCGAGTGAAAAGAAATTAATGTAAAAGATCCTATTTTACTACCATAAAATGGATACAGCCCCCCCCCCCTCCGACAAAATTGCATTAATCCACCACTGCTCGAGTGATCTAGTTTTTAAAATACAAAAATGTAGATTTACTCCACTATTACGAAGAAGAATGAAATGTACAAAAAGCTTAACATTTTAAATATCTATTAACTGTAAAATTTCCTTTACTCGATTTCCACCTGCATGAAGGACTAACAGTCTGTGATTTCTGAATGGCATCGACCCTCAGTCTGCTTTTACTTATATCAGTTAGTGGATTTTTCGGTTGTCGATGGTAAAATACGATGTCTAAAAATATTCGCGACATTTCATATTGATAGTGTAATTTTTTTTGTTTTTCACAAAGTCGTAGCTAGGGGACATGAGGGCCCAGTGACGTATTATTGCAATTTTGTGTGTGTGTGTGTGTGGGGGGGGGGGGGGAGGTTTGTGTGTGAATCTTCCAACTAACCTCCATTCTAACCTCCAACTAACCTTCATTTTATGGAAGTAAATTTGGATATTTTACATTTTTTTCCCGGGTGGAGCGATATCTCCCTCCATGGGCGTCGCCAGAAAATTTTCCAGGGTGGGTCAAAATGTGGAAATACTTGCAGTCACTGGGCGGGGGGAGGGGGAAAGAAGTGATAAAATCGATCTGAAACAAAATTATTGGGTTATATACATTTCGTGGTGGGGATATAAATTCGTCGTGAAAATTTGGATGGCCAATAAAAGAAAAATTGGCAAAACTGCTTTTGTCCTCCCCGACAAAATGCGGCCTAGTTTCTAAAGTCCTATTGTGTACGCAATTGAGAGGTCGTACACGTAAAATCTGTTCGTGACTCCAACGTCCTCCATGTTCAAACAATACCTCTGAGCCGATCCAGGTGCTAGGTCTCTTATCTGGTTTTTGTTCAACTCGACCTAAATCGGTCCCCGAGACCGTAGATTGAAGACCCCGAGCTAAATCGGTCTTCCACCCACTGGGGCTCATTAAATTGCAAGTCACTCTCTTTCGATCATCGCCGTTCTATATGGAGGATCTGGCTCCTTTCTGCAGTTGCCAGAGGGCATTAGTAATAACAACGGTAGACTGCCTAATAAGCCATGCTGATTACCCAGATGAAGGACTTGACTTAAGATTTGGAGGCTATTGTCAATTAAATCAAACTAAATTCAGTCAAATATATAATGTACTTTTTTCCCGTTTTTTTTTTTTTTCTCTTTTTAAGGCAAAGCACATTAGGACTCTCTGCCACGGGTAGGAATGCCTAGAGCAGAGGACATACTAATCGGTTCTAATGTGTATTCACGCGGAGAAAACTGCTCAAAATTCCTCACCGTTAGATCGACAGCCATGCGGTAGGCCAGAACTCAGGGACTCTACCACGATGTTATCGGAGAATAACAGTGACGGATAGTTCTCAATTCCGGATAGTCCAATTCTTCTGAAAAATAGCCGCGACCTTCCATTTAGTGTTAGCACGATGAATGTCGAATAAAAGAAGTGAGTATTTTTGTACCTACTAGGTCAATCTCGACACTGGGACCGATCGACCACGGATTTCTCTCCTTTTTCTTAAACAAATGCATTGTCTTCAGAATTTCCGAGGTATAGAGAGAAATCGATCAAGGAAGGCGTGTATTTTTTAACAGGGAGGATGAGTCAGCCTTGCCAGGGAAAGGGTTTCTTTTGTGGGAGTGCTTAACACACGATAATACACGCAATAAAACACCCATCCAAATTCTACTCTTCGTTATCTGAATGCAAGTTTTCGCCTTTGGGGCGCTTTGTGCTATATTTTTTGTACCTTTTTTGTACTAATCGTACCGATCGAATATTCTCAAAAACTGATGTATGGAGCACCCCACGCTTTTTTCACATTATACTATTTTTCGTTCATTAATTTATTTCTATATTAAGAATTATTTTTCGCTTTTCAGTTAGTTCAATTTATCACTAAAGCGTGTTTTTTTGTTTTTTAAACTATATTTTTATTTTTCACTTTTTAATTCGATTTGCTATAAAAGCGTGTTTTTTAGTTTTTGTTAAAGCGTATGTATTTAAAATTTATTTTTAATTTTCGATATATCTCATAACACACTAAATAACACTAAGTTGGAAAGTACAAACTGTGAGATAATTTATTTTCACTGTGCACCTGTGGCGTAGCCAGGATTTTATTTCGGGGTGGTCTGGGTATCAAATTTATAGCTAAAGTTCAATTGTAAGCTAAAATCAAATTGTAAGCTAAGTTAAGGGTCCCATTTCGGGGGGGGGGAGCTGCACCCTGAGCCCCCCCTCTTGCTACGCCCCTGTTGTGCACCAAAGTATTAATCAACCTGCAGTTAAATGCTACCTTCCTCACTAAAAAGGAAAAATAGGTCTCTAATCAACAAATAAAAGCGTGTTAAAAAGAATGGCCTTAACATGTTCTTTCACGATATTTTGTAAAAATAAAAATATTGTCGTGCCCAGGATTCGAACCTGTGTTATCTCGGCCATAGCGCAACGTACTAACTACTATACGATCACGGCCACAGTAAAAAAGGTTTTCTGAAGATTGTAATCTTTGGAAGTGTTCTACTTTCAATCAGGATAAGAAATGAGGAAATTATTTAATCCTGGCGATCCTGATCAGGATAATGAGATAAACTTATAAAATTATTGTATTGTCACCGGTTCTTCATAAATGTACAATGTTTAAATTAAATCCGACCGTTTAAAGTGTGCCAAATTTGAGTTCAAAAGAGTCGGTTACAAACATACATACAGGTGAAGCTAATAAATAAAAGCGTGTTAAAATCAGGATAATGGGATAAACTTATCAAATTATTGTATTGTCATCGATCCTTGATATATCTACAAAGTTTAAATTAAATCTGACCGTTTAAAGTGGGTCAAAATCGAGTTCAAAGGAGTCGGTTACAAACATACAAGCATACAAACATACATACAGGTGAAGCTAATAAAAGCGTGTTAAAAATTTTTTTACAAAAGAAAACAACAAAATTATATAATTACACTACATTTCTTGAAAAATTTTAATCCATTTTTTATGACAAGTAACAGGACAACACCTCCCTCCCCCCAAAAAAAAGTTACATATTCGGTAATCGGTACATTATACGAAAGAAAAGTAATTTTAGTCTGTTCTTACATTGTGCATGGGCCCCAGTATGGCCGAGTGGATATAGACACTGAGCATGGTAGGTAGCTGAAGTGTGAAGGTCCAGGGTTCGGGCCAATTGCGCGGCCATATGTCTAACAGTTGCGTTTTAAGTAGTTTTCTCCAGAGGTTGAATAAGCGGAAGAACCCATTAAAAAGTCCTCCATCCAAAGCACCGCTCCTTAGTCAAATAGCCTTTGAGCACCTTTGCCTTAATAAACGGTACAATACAGTACTTGCATTGTGTATGCTCGTGCAGCGTACCTCTCTCCGAATTTGCACACTAGGGGAATTCCCCGTATTTCGATTAAAAATAAAACAAAATTTCATTTATAGAGAAGTACGGGACAATGAGGATCAAAAGTAGCGTTCATAATACTGGGATGTTCAAATTAGAAGGTGTTCAGAATGCAAAGAGTTCATCGTATGTTAAGTCTACGGAGTTTCGCTGGGAGCGTCGTAATGTGTTCATAATACAGGGGTGTTCACATCAGAGAGCGTTCATTGTATACTAGTTAAATAAACTAATTGAAACGTGAAATGATAAAATGATGATTCATGCGAAGGATAAAACTGTTATGTTAAAGTGAAAAATGTAGAAAGTTAATTTTAAAGCAAATAAGATTTACAATTGTACAAAAAAAGGTTATTAAAAAAAATATCAGTCAAATGATGTAAGGAATTTTACATAATTTAAAGGCTGTAGTTTGAAAGTTTAATTTGCGTGATGCACAGTGAAAATATGCAGTTGTTAAGCAGATAGGTTTGATGATTGCTTGCACGCCATCCTCTTTTTCTACCATCACAGAACATGTGTCATAACCTTCACTGTAAAAAAAAATAATAATAATAATTTCGTGAAAACGCTGAAAATGTACTGGCCACTGGGACGCCATTACTATTTCCGTATATTTACGGAATTCTATTCCTGTAAATTCCACTAGAAATTTTGTACCAGTGAAACGCTGGCCCTTGATACACAGAAATTATTCTGTATTCAAATATAAACGAGGAATTTCCGTAAAATTTTACGAAAAGTTTCCAGTAATGGTACGGTTATTTGTGAGAGTGTTGTTCTATTAGTTTTTCCATGTTCGGCCGATATGGGAACATTTTTCTGTAACGGAATGAGCAGAGCTTTTCCATAAAATTTTTGTAGGATTGAGAAGCCTAGAAATTCTTTAATTATCAGTAGTGCTGATTTGCCAAAATATACACAAAGGAATAATTGTTCTTTCACTACAATATCGGCAGTCTCATCTGTTAGAATGGAGAATGTTGTATGCAGTAGAATTGTTAATGTCGTTAATATACAATGACCAATGCTTTTGAAATAAAGCATAAATGCTATTTGCAGAATAGCGTGCTACCTTTCACGGCATATAGGTACCTTTTACGGATATAGCATAAATCGTTCTTTTACAGAAACACTCAAATGATAAAATGATTCCAATACATTACGCTCTATGGACACTTCTTTAACTACTGAACCGATTCTAAACTTTTTTTCACTAATAGTAAGCTGCACTACTCCTGAGTATTATAGGATACCTTTCATGCATATAGCATAAATAGTTCTTTTACAAGGACACTCAAAAAAAAAAAGTTCTTATACATTACGCTATAGGGATATCTCTGTAACTACAGAAACGAGTTTAAAGATTTTGGTCTAGTGTCATCAACTGTTATTTTGGTCTAGTGTCATCAAACTATTTCTTTTCTGTTATTCACACATGCTTCATTTCTCTCTGGACCCAATTCAAAACGACGCGGACGAAGTCGTGGGTAGAATCTAGTTTGTTGATAATCTCTCTCTCACACACACACACACACACACACACACACACAATAGAAAGAAAATAAAAACTTAGTTCTTTAACCCAGACAGCACAGCAAATTTGCGTCAAACTTGCCGTAAGCTTGATTTATCAAGTCAATGAACTTGAATTAAGCTTGAAAATTTCAAGCGTGTAAGCTTAATGCAAGCTTGAATCAAGTGTTCAAGTTTACACTTGCCCAACTTGCATTAAGCTTGACACTATCAAGCTTGACATAGCAAGCTTAATTGAATCTTTAAAAAATTTCCCCCCAACAAGTCTTAATACCTGGGGCGCCCTCTCCGCTGAAACTTCAAGTTATTTTAATCTGTTTCCATCTAGCGTCCGCTGCTGGGATCGATCTCGGGACCTAAGGTGTGGGAAGCCAGCGTCCTAACCACCATGCCAATCTCACTCGCAGTGACAAGACTAAAGTTTGAAGTGACTGTTATGGTTGTCACGCCGTTTTTTTTGGCAAGATTGATCAGTATTGGCCGATGCCGATCTGTTTCTTTTATTTTTCTATGGGATGAATTAAAATTAAAATAATGTTACGTGTGATTTATAGACTCTACTAATAGAGAAATAAGCATAATATAAACTTAAAAGCAGCACACGTTTTAAAACTTTCAGTATCGCAACACTCATGTTGGGCAATATTGGCCAAAATCGAGACAAACGACTGATTTTGAAATCAATTTTGTACTATATATTTATTTTATTTTGAAGAATTTCAATATTTGCAAATATAGAATCTTTTTAAAAAAAATTCTATGGTCAAGTACAGTTATGACTGATGATAAATTATTTGTTATGTGAATGTGGCTTTCCAAATCAAGCAGTAATCAAGCTGTATTCAAGCTTGACAGTTCAAATGACTTAAATTCGGCGGGAAAATATTTGCTGACTCATATTTTTTTTGCAATCTCCAAGCTTGCTGCAAGCTTAAAATGAATTGAACTGTCAAGCTTGTATTAATAAGTCAAATTCAAAGACATGTCAAGCTTGATTTAAGCTTATGTGCTGTCTGGGAAATACGCTTGACAAGCAAATTATGGAATGTAAAAATAAAACTATAGAACTATGTGGGGCAAATAAACTGATAAGAAACTTGAAATGGTAAAAGTACAATTCAGACGAAGAATGTATCTTAAATATTAATGTTAGAACAATTAAGATTACAAGATAAAATATGAAAATGTTCTGATTTTCTATAAAGATGCTGCGCATGTGTTGAAATCTGCGACGGATTAATGCAATTTTGTTTATGTGTGTGTGAGAGAGAGAAGGGAGTGGGGGTGGACGAAGGTTAGTTGGAAGATTCACATACACAAACACAACCATTTTATGGAAGTAAAATAGGGTTTTTAAATTGATTTTTTTTTAACGAAAGGGTGTACGTCCCTTCCCTTTAATTCGTCCTTGGTTGAAACATACCAGCAATTAGGAAAATAATCTTTTTTTCACAGAAATTTTACAGCCAGTTGTTACAGTATGTTAAAATACATAAATTACTTTACTTCCGGAAAAGAGGCAGGTGACATTTTTTGTATATGATGCCTAATTTTTTTTAAAACGGTCACATTTTCCAGGGGGGGTCAAGTGACCCGTTTGACCCCCCCTCCCGACGCCCATGTCTCCCTCTACCCCCTTTAATCCTTCCTTGTGAGGGCATTTGTCAAGATTTGAATTTTGTACCTCTAAGACTTCTTCTTTACTAACTATTATGCAGGAAAAGACTACCAAGTGCGCCCTTCTGAGGCTTGCGCCCCTGGCACCTGCCAACCTGGTCAGCTCCTAGCTACGGCTCACTGATTTTGCAAATTAATATTACGAAAGTTCCCCCCTCCCGCCCCCTACAAATAAAATAAAATGGAAATGTCATTTTCCCAGAAACTTGAAAGCAATGGCGTTGCTAGGGGAGGGGCAGCAGTTGCTCCCCTTAAGCCTTTGATTCGCTGATTTGCGCAGTCGCATACAACGCGAACTTTTGTTTTACTTCTGTACAAAAATAAATAACTAATTAAGGCTTATAATATTTTAACCTTCAAAAAGAGGTTGTGTCCCTTTCTAAAGACAACTTTGCTAGTGGAGCTCTTTAAAAAAAAGAAAACCCTTTTTAGTAATATTATCATTTAACAAACTTTGCAAGTTAGTAATTTTTCAAACTAATTTTAACGACGTGTAACGAAACACAAACACACCTCTTTCATACCAGACTCTCATAATTTTACACTCCTTTCGCGTTTCCATATGATAAGGTCATAGCGTCAAGCAGAGAAAACATATATATTCCTTGCAGAGGCATAGCCATAGAACTAGGATAGGGACGTAGAAGAGAAATGAGTATGGAGATTCCGACCGCAACACGTACGGGAGGACGGGCGGAAGGAGGGACAGATTTCCTACTGGTGGGCGTTTTCCGTTTTCCAGATCTCCCTTCAGACAGCTGTCACGGTGGTCCTTTAGTGATCATTTATCACTAAAGGACTAGAAAAGCGCTCTTCGCCGCAAAAAGTGCATGGGATTAGAGGGACGAAGAAAGAAATATACATGTATTTTAGACATTTGCGGTTTTATACTTTTTGGATCAAATTAATAGTAGTAGCATGATTATTATTATTTTTTTCTATAGTGATACACTGTGACACATTTCAGATCTTGAGATAAGACTCAATTTCTTTCATAGATTTTTGAGGAAAGGTAAAAATTTGACTGTTTTTTTTTTGTTTTTTTTAATGGAGCATTTCCCTATGCGCAGGAAAAATCAAATTTAAAATGCATGTATACTTATAGTTAAATATACTTAAAATTGCAAATGAAGTGAAATATATGTTTTACAGAATGAAGGATTTCTTTTAAAAATAAGCACATATCTAGTATTTTTTTTTTTTTTTTTTTTTTTTTGGTTTCAAATTGTAATTTAAAAGATCATGATTACATATGTATATTAATACATACGGTTGTAAACATTTTAAACGTTTTTCTCGTCCAGGTATAAAATTTTCATTAAATAAATTGCACATACTATATGATTGTAAAACTTATTTTATTTCACTACTAGCTGAAGTACCCGTCCTTGACGGCAAATTTCGAAAATTTCCAAATGCAAATTTCCAAAAAGTAAGAACTTTCGTCAGCATTGTAGGAGTACACAGAATGGATGTAGTATGTTGCCAAAGTAAAGAAAGCGAAATTATAATTTTTATGTATGTACATTCATAATCACTTTTAAATATTTTACTGTAAAAAATAATGTACAATTGTTTTCAAATGCAGGATCATTTTGCCCGTGGGTGCGCGTAAATTGATCTTTACATTCCTTTCCAAAATTCTGCCCCCCCCCCTTATTCGGTTGGAGTTTAAAATATTATTAAAGAATGTTTGTCATGCAAAATATTATTACAAAAAAGAAAACAAGCGTTTATTTAACATTCATGAGATTTAATAAAATCTCACTCAACAAAAATTAGCTAATAGCAAGCATAAATCGACGAAATTTGACAACGCATTTTAGAAAACTACAGTTTAGAATAGAGAGAGGGGGGCGCATTTTAGGTTGTAATTTAAACAATTGCACAAATTGGTGTCAATAAGCACAGAAGTAATTGAGATTTTCAATTGAATAAAAACTGAAAAGACCCACTCTTTTCACTCTTAATCCTTCTATGACTCTCACCCCTTTTTGCAAATCTATAGAAATGTATATGAGAAAACATGACGCATATTATCTGATGTGAACATGGCTTGGAATACAATTTATTAAACCATATAATATACAGAATTTGTTTTACAAATTGTTATATTTAAAAAAAAAATGTTATCTGTCAGAAATCACGTAAAAATAATTAGAAACAAGTATTTACGCCTTTTTTTTTCTCGTATCTGTACGTGTTTATTATATTATTTTCACATTTTTACAACAAAATTACACACAGAATTGCATACATACATTTCATAATTTATAAAGGACACAATTACATTCATAAATTAAAAGCATCCATTATGTTAAATTCAGTTTTTTATTTCTTCCCGAGAAGTGCCTTTTTACAGTATCATTGGAGAATGTGAAACGGAAATGTGCTGGGATGTAACCAGTGTAACGAATGAAGAGTAATTGCAGATACCAATTTTTTCTTATCTGGTTAACCGCAACCATATTAAACTGATAGTGTATTAAACTATCGGTTATACCTCATTCAAATTTGGTACCAGTATTATTTCAGTATTTAGTCTGTTTTATGATGTATACAAAATAAAAGTAATCGAACTATTGCAACATATTAATGATATGAAAGAAAATACAACTGTTTAGTATTTAATGACCATGTAAGAATTTCAAATGGGAGTATCATATATACTTATATCTATGAATTTTGGAGGGGTAAACTGATTTCGAAATTCGGCGATCATTTTAATAATATATCAGCGCACACAAAATGTTATCTATATCCTAATAATTATTGTTCAGGCTTCTCAAGTGGTCGATAAATCCTAAAAGGGATAGTTACACTGATACCTGACTCACTGATTCATTGACTCTCTAACAACTCCGTGCAACCACTCCAAAATTAAACTTTTACCACCTTGGCTCCAAAAAGATTAAGAAGTTCTAAAGTAAAAAAGATCTACAACATAATACATCTACACAGTTTACTTGAAAATTTTCACGCAAATTAAAATAAAGAAAATAATCTGCGCTACTCTAAAAATCTGAAAATACTTTGTTTCTTTTACATCAACAATAAATTTGCATTTGAAATTTATGCTCGCAAATTACGAGGAGTCAAAATTTCTGAATCAGGAAAGAAAGGGGGAAAAAAGGGGTTTTTATGACCATTTCTTTGGGAGTATTATCTCACTTTTAATCCCACAATTTAAAATAAATTCTAATTCTAATTCTAAACACCCAATGAAAAGCCAGAAAATAAAAAAAAAAATAGAAAGGGCGCAACAATACACTAGTGTACTGGTAATTCTTACCATACTGCTTTAATGATTTTTATTCACAATAGGCTTTTATAAGCTCGTCTTTGCACGTTCGTGTGTGCCTGCAGCATATTACCCTTTACTTAGGCTGTCATATGACTAATGATCTCTTTCAAGTACTTGTTAAACATCTTTGCCGCTTCGTGTGTTAGTTGTTTGACAAACGACTACGACTCTTTTGTACATAGCACGTTTACACCATAGATCTTCTGTTCTATGGTTTGCACTAAAATGGTACTTTTTTTTATGAATACATGGGATGCACTTAATAGAGTATAGTGGATTTTTCTGTTTGGCTTGTCTACTTAAAAGTAATTGAAAGAATATTCACAAAAGCAGCGGTAGAGTTGAAAGGAGTAACTTATCTGATTCTTTCGATTTATTCTGATCGTTCGGCGTTCTTGAAATAAATATTTTTCAGGCATTGCTATATTACAAAACAGCTTTAAGCACATGCACATGAAGACTTTTCTTTCAAATCTACGACTTCACTGTTTTGCAGTTTTTAATTTCTAGCTATTTCACTCGCGGAACTTAAATCTCTGAAGAATGTCGTTGGCAGGTATGATCCTCACCGTACAAGAAATTGCTAACAAAGTGTGTTCTACATAAATTTATTAGTAAAAACAAAAGTTTTGAAGAAAAAATATCATTTTAATTTTATAATTCTGTAATCGGCTATAAATTACGTCGATAATGAATCAGTTTATAGAAACTACGACATAAATTTTTCAATGATTAATATTTTAAAGACCTGCCATCTGATAAAAGACCTTGCATCACAATTTTTCATAGGACCACTCAAAATGTAGCAAAGAAATGTAATAAGAATGTCCTAGGTAAAGGGAGCAGAAACGTTTTTCCATCTACATGGTAGATTTTGGATTGTGTGTGATTAGGGCGAACCTGCGCGAAGGGTATCTGCCTAAGATGGAGGATGTCTTGGTAGGAGGACTTTCTAAGGCGTTCTAACGCGTATTCACATTACATTTGGAGAAAACCTACCTAAACTCCAGACCGTTTGATTGACGACCGCGCGATGGGACCCGAACCCAGGACCTTCACACTTCGGTCGTCTACCATTTCAGTGATATAACCACTGTGCCATGGTGAGGCTCGTATATGGTACTATGGGAAATTCATAATTTATTTTTTTTAATTATGTATATTTTTTAATGCCATCAATTTTTCAAATTTTGGTACAGAAAAAATAAATGTCCGTTTCTATTTCTGTGATTTTATCACTGCCCTACTGGCAATCCTAAGAAAAATTACCTTTTAAGTTTAAAAATTTGTAAATTTTGATATCAATTTAAAATACGAGAGAGAGAGACTAATTTTATGAAAAATAATAGTAATAATAATAATTGTTATGTTTCATAGCGATAGCATTAACATCTTCACTCATGTAATAATCGCATTTTTTTGCCAGTTTTTCATGGTGAAAGTCTAGGTGCGACTATTATGAGGGGAAAATCTAGTACATAATATTGGAACTCTAAAGCTATTTTTTCTGCTTCAAAATGGGGGTGCGACAATTATGTGAGGGCGACTACGGTATAGCCATACATTTTTTAGCTAAACAGCACAGTGTCGTCAGGCCATTATTCAGAGCAAACTTAACGTTGGTGCTTGTCAAAAGTAGCGATTTTTGTTGATCGCGCCGAAACTAATACAGCTGATTTTCAGTCGGAACATATAAAAGGAAATAACTTTCTTAGTGGAGCAAAGTGAAGATCTCACTATAAATATAATGAGCAGATGTTCTTTATTTTCGAGGACGCCTTGAATACTGAAAGCAAATATTTAAATACCAAGAACACTATGAATAGTAATTGTTCCTTCAATGAAAACAAAACTGTTTCGTCTATAAAAAAAACTTTGAAATAGAATACTGTATTGCACTAGTTTCTGCTTTTATTTGACTTTTAAAAATTAACTAGCTGCCTCAAAATAGAAATTTTGGTCACGTTACTATAAATAAATACTATGATATAAACATTAGGGTGATAAATACAAAAATATTCTGCAGCATTTTATTTGAAAAATATGTAGTGAAATTTACGATCGAAAATTAAAAAATATGATTGAAATATTTATTATCCTACATAAATATTATCATCGAGCTACGCCATTTCACTTTGCATCTTACCTAAATAATCTTTTTTTTTTTTCTTTTTTTCTTTTCCTCCTTCTCAGCTGGCTCTGCGAACTCAAACGCACGTTATCGCCATCAATCATACCAGCAAGGTTGAAAGCCTTGAAAGCTATTTGCTGAACAAGCTGTCACTCAAACTACGCAAAGAGGCTTTACCGCCAATTAACCCAGTCCTCAACTCGAGGGTGGGGATTACGAATCACATGACCTGGTGGTCGAAGCAAAGCATGGCGATTTCCTATCTAGTCCTTAAAAGATCTATGGGCATAGCCAAGTGGGGGAGTTAGGGGGGTCATAACCCCCCATGAGAAATTTTTTGCCATACAAAATGTATATTCTTCCCTACATTATCACACACACGTATACATATACATATATATATATATATATATATATGAGTTGCAGTAGTCGTAACCCCCCCATGAAAAATTTCTGGCTACGCCCCTGGTTCCTTGAAAAACCATGCTCAGTAACAAGTAACAAGTACCCTTTTTTCTCTTACCCTACATTTCGCGCACTTTCAGGCAACAAAACGAGATTACCTCCATCCATCTGGGTCGGATCGCAGATAATTGGGTCGGGTCTTTCATGGGTGTCCGGTATCTGTAAAAGGGCACCCCCCCACACACACACACACTGATCTGCCCATAGAAATCTATATCTGTATGGAGCGAATGTTTCAGATGTACGTGTACAAGTGTTCAGAAAAAAAAAAGAAAAAATTCCAACTCTTACTAAATACTAGAATCCACTGTAGTATGGTAGTAAAAGAGGGGGCTGTGGGTCCTCCATAAACAAAAAACCAGCGCTTTAGCTCGAGGATTTACTGATAAGCAAGGACAGGACTTGCAGGGGGTACACAGACACAAGGCACATATTGTTTCCTATTACAAATTCCTGGTTTGCACGAGTCCACAAAATTACTGAGAAAGCAATGAAAAGGAATAAAAATCAAACAAACAAAAAAATACTCCAAGAACACCCTTCGAACTTGTAATGAATTCTTTTTTGTTGGTTTATCGGTTATTTTCTAAATCTTTGCTAAACCGTGAACTGCACACTCGTTTTCGTTTATTGTCTTTTCTTTAGGAATTGCGTTTAAGCAGTGGCGGATTAATGCAAGTCCGTCGGGGTGGGCGGTTAGTTTGTCGGTGGGGGCGGTTAGTTAGAAGATTGGCATATACATCCAATTTATGGAACTAAAATAGGATCTTTTAAATTAATTTCTTTTTTCTCGGAGGGGGCGGTCGCCCCTCCACCCTTTAATCCGCCCTTGCGTTTAAGTTTCATTTTAACTAGAATAGCGTAACTTCTAAATATACCATTTTGTGAACTGCGTATAAGTTTCTATGCAGAGTTGGGCAAAATACATAAAAAATGTATTTTCGATACAAAATATAAATTACATTTCTTCAAACACAAAAAATTACAAAATACAAAATACTTTCTAAATTGAAAAAATACAAAATACGTCTAAAACTTTAATCAAGAAAATAAGTAAAATTTTCTACAAAAACTTCTAGTTTATTTTATTCCAATATATTTTGAGATGAGATGAACAAACAAATGTAACAGTAACTATTTTTTATTTATTCTTTTTAAAAACAGGATTTTTTTCCGGAATAAATTGCATCTTAAAAGGCATGATAGCAAACTGTGTTTGACATGTATTTATTTTACGTTATCTTTTAGTGATAATGGATGGAATTAAAATATAAAATTAAATATACTTCTAAATGAAGATGAATTAAATTATACTTCTACTTTAAGGTGCATTCATATATTGCTACCAAAAATGTGTGCCATAGTATTAATTTATTTAACAGTACGAAAAAAATGTAGTTTAAAAAACAAAAAAACACGCTTTAGTGATAAATTGAACTAACTAAAAATCGAAAACTAATTCTTAATATAGAAATTAATTAATGAACGAAAAATAGTATTATTGTGAAAAAAGCATGGGGCGCTTTGTGCTATATTTTTTGTATCATTTTTGTACTAATCGTACCGATCGAATACTTTCAAAAACTGATATATGGAGCAAGCACCCCACTCTTTTTTCACAATAATATTATTTTTCGTTCATTAATTTATTTCTATACTAGCTGAAGTACCCGTTCTTCGCACGGGAATGAATGGACTTTTTGATATTACGATTTGTGGTGATTACTATATATTGTAATAAAGAGATATAGCAAAATGGATATCGCTTTATATTGTGTTCAATAACCATGCATACCGAATTTCAAGGCAATCGTTTGTACGGTGCAGAAGGTCATGCGACGTAGCGCAATCTAGTGGCGAGTTTTAGCAAAACGTATACGGCGGAAATATTCTTCGCATTCAGATATCGATGAATACGAAATTTCTGGACGATCGGCTCGACAGCCCTGAAGTTCATGTGTTGACGCGACATCTAGTGGTAAATTATATAGGAAAATGGATAGCGCCAAACTCTTCCCCGTGTTCAAATATCTATGTATACCTATTTTCATAGCGATCAGTTGCACAGTCAAGAAGTGATGCACTGCAGCGCGATCTAGTGGTTAATTAAAGTAATGATTTGCTACAGTGCCCTCAAGTGGCGAGTTATAGCAAAATGGATAACGCCAAAATATTCTCATTGTTCAAATAGCTATGTATACTGATTTTCATAGCGACCGTTTGAATGGTCAAGAATTTGGCCTGCTGCAGCGTCATCTAGTGGCGAGTTAAAATAATAATGCATTGCAGTGCCAGCTAGTGGTGAGTAACATCAAAAGGAACACAGTTAGAATATATTCTTCGTGCTGAAATGTGTAAGTATAAGAAATTTTATGCCGGTCAGTCGAACGGTATAGAAGTTGATGCGTTGCAGCGCCATTTAGTGGCAAGTTACAGCAAAATGGATAGTGAAAAATATTCTCCGTGTTCTAATATCCGCGTGTACCAAATTTCATCGAAATTGGTTGGACGATATTCGCATAGTAAACGGCTAAACGGAATAGAATTCGACGTTCTGCTGCGCCACCTAGTGGCAAGTTAGAGGAAAAGGGATAGCATAAAAAGCTTCTCAATGATAAAAGACTTAGGTGAACCAAATTTCATGGTGCAACGGTGCTAGAGTTTTTCAACCTCATACACACATACCAACATTCATTTTTATATAACCAGTCTCATTATATATCCCAGTCTCAAATAAAATCCAGTTTCAAATCTAAGCCTCGCTAAAGTGCCAACATACGCCATTTTGCAAGAGTTTTTTCAGGAACTCATTCGAATCATTGACTTAGCAGCAATCAATATGGGAAATGGTTCGGCCGCCAAAAAGTAAAGCAAGCATTTATTTGAAAAATGGAATCCCTTAATACAGCCGAATTTTTTTAAATTATCAACTATAACGTGTTTTATTCATTGTTACTCCGATGTACTAAATGAGAAGATTTCAATTTTCTGAAATTTGGCGGAATTCCCCCAACTTAAATCAATGTACTCAATCGGCGAGAATTCTGAAGATAGATCGCTTGAAATCCCTTAATAACTGCATTATTTCTTCACGGATCATTAAAATTTAACGCTGTATTCTAATAAAACCTTTGCACTTGTTTTCAAAAATCTATTTCCTTAAGCTTTCAATAAATTGCGCCAAGCCGAAAACTGTGCAAACCGCTAGAACTCAATTTCTCAAAATCGGCATTTGAGCCATTTTATTTTTTCGCCAAACTAAAAAAATTTACATATTAGCCTCGGAAATCTTCAATTCTTATTGTTTTGCGTATAAAACATTTCATTCCTACTCCGATTACCCATGTACACGATATTATAATAAAAAATTAATAATCTTACAAATATAAACTAACAAAAAAAAATCATTATTATTCTTTTATTTTTACTTTGAGAATTTAAAACATCTTATTCGGCAAAATCGCCACACATGGCAACCACGATCCTTATTTCACACTTTTTTCACTACAGGGGTTACAATTACGGAAAGCTTTTTGCGTGGAGAACATAAAAAATCTCTTAAATTCCGGGAACGGGTGGACTTTCAAAGTTTTAAAGTGGACTATGATTTATTCTATATTATTTTACATATCTGTGCAAAATTTCAGGCTGATATGTCCATTTTTGTGGATTTGTATACAACTCAAATCCACAAACAAACAAACAAACAGAATTTCATTTTTATTTATAAGATTAAGAATTATTTCTCGCATTTTAGTTAGTTCAATTTATCACTAAAGCGTGTTTTTTGGTTTTTTAAACTATATTTTTATTTTCCACTTTTTAGTTCGATTTGCGATTTTGCCACTTTTTGTTCGATCGTATTTTTTTTAAAGTAGGACAAGCATGCTTTGATGGAAAGAGAAGTAAATATGACTTGCAGAGCATTCAAACAAAAAATCCTAACACCTCTTTAGTTACCATATATAACACTAAAACAGAGCAGATGCAACAGAATTGTTTATGTCATGAACTGTGAAAAAATTAATGCCAGCAGTCCTATTATTTTAGTTTAATTTTCCCAAACCAAGCTAATTTTGATGTTAGATTAATTTAACTTCAGAATAAAAAATTTATTTTCGGTATTTTGAAAACAAAAATACGTTGAAAATGTATTTTAAGATACATTTTCAAAATACTTTGCTTTTTCTTGCGAAAATACAAAACACAAAGGTATTTTGAAAATAGTATTTCAAATACATGTATTTGGGATACTGCCCGACTCTGATTAAGAAAGCGCTATGGGAGTCAACAGAATATTTTACCCGGTGTGTGTGTGTGTGTGCGGGGGGGGGGGGGGGGGATTGGCAAAGATTACTTTACCATACCGTTACTATGATGGAAAGAGAGAAAAAGAAGAAAAAAACAGGGACAAAAAGGGCATGCAAAATCCAGGGAGGGACAAGTGCTCTCCCCCCCCCCTCTTGTTCTATGTTGCCGACGCCTTCATCAGCCTTTGTCCACCGCCCTCTCAAGGCACCCAGCACGGGCCTGCATGTGAGGTTCTTCATAGGGGAGCATCCGACTCCGATACTGTATTGTCCGGCAGTCTTTTTTAAAAAAAAAAAGTACCCTCCTCGAAGTAAGAGAAAACGTTGCTTTGGGATGTGACTTCGGCTATCTGTTTTCTTTTTCTCTTTTAACTGTTAGATCTTTTTAAACAATAATTATACAGTATTCTTCGGTCCCCCGTAGTTTTAAAACATTGGGGGGGGGGGGTCCCCTGGTCCCCATAAGTTGCGACGCCCATGGTATAAATACAGTTTTTATTACAAAATGTTTATTTAAGTTCGCATTTGGCATTATATGAGTGTTTGTGTGACATGTGTTTTATGAACTTTAAGAGGTGATTAAAATATTTGTTCGATTAAAATTTATTTAAATGCTTGGTATTGATCTTAATCGTAAATGTTCGGAAAGTCGAGTGGAGTCACTCCAGATTTTTTAATTCAGTAATTAAATTATAAATAAAGACAGTACAATTTATCCTTTATTTCAACATTTTCTACGCACATCTTTAAAAGTGAGAATACATTTAATTTTAATTGTCGACTTTATAGTAAATCATCCGATTAAATTCACTAAAATCAGAATTAGTTTCAAGCATTTCTACTTTGTAATTCCTTTTATTTCGTAAAAACAGTGAAGAAATGCAAGCTTTTCGTCATGCCAATAAACTTGTCGTTGATAAACGACCTTTTGCACAAGGGGTAGAGTAGGCAAATTTTGACAGGCTGATTTACGGTTTTTGTAAGTTAACACCCACTTTAAAAATCCCTCTTTTCTGCATCATCTTTGGCACACCGTTCAGGTAAGCTTCGCACTTCTAAGTGTATTATTTCTATGCTTCAGTCCTTCAAAAATAAGTAACATACCGTTAATGCCTTTGACAGACTTATGTTTAGCCGATATAAGTACTGAAATCTAATAAAGCAACACATGCATGCGATACCGATGATTTCGTATAGTTACATGCCAATGTTCCTTTTTTGGAACATTGCATTTTTATGCAAGATTGAGAAAAGATATCTTGCTATTATTTGAATTTCTTTTATTATCTCTTTGAATTTATCCTTTGGTAATACAAAAGAGGAATTTCTGGGTTAATTAGAATTTCCGGGAATTTTATAGATTTTTATTTTCTTGTGTACTGTGAAAATTGTAAAAGTAAATTTTTAGAAATTTTTGTTTAAAAAATAAATATTTCAAAAAATCAGGCTTTCAGTAATAAGCAGTATTTTTTTTCAAATTGTTAGATATAGCAATTTAGTTTTTAAAAAATATTAAACATTATGTTCCAAAATAGAAACATTGGCATGCAAAAGGTTAAGGTGTTTGTGAGTGTAGATTGACTTTTAATCAAATTCAAATAGTTTCATATCAAATAGATATGCTCAATGAACCAAAACAAATGAATGATTAGAATGCTAGTTTAGAAGCCTATTCAGAGCAATGTTTGCAACTAAAAATTATCATGATTCATTCAGTGCTTAATAGATTTTTGACTAAAAAATCGGGAAAAGCCTCCAAAATAGTTAGTCCCAAGTTTGATGGCCATTTTGTGATATTTTTTTTTATCTTTTAGAATAAATGTAAAGGTCAATGTCTAGACTTCATATAAGTACAATAAATGGCTTTAATAAAAACTTGGAATTTTCATGACTATGATGGGTAAAAAATGGCTGATCTTTACCACCTTCTTTGGATGTGGACATCGTTTTTAAGCAAATTATGCTTTAACACCTAATGCACAAGGGCAACTACAGGTACAAAGGCTATTTTGGGAGGTTATTACTAGCGTGCCTCAATACTAGGAGAGTGATGACAACGACAAGTCATCCCCTCATTGGTCAAACAGCTATTTTTACCGCCCCAGGCAGTGTCCAGATTTCTCCCCATTGAAAAAGCATTACGTTTTGAAATGGTCTTGGTATAAAATGCTTTTTCTGACGAATAAATAATTGCATTAATTTTCATATTCGATTTTTCATTTTAAAATATCTGACGATTTGAGGCGAATAAATTTCAAAGAAGAGATTTTCCTAAGTTATTTGTAAATAAACTTTTGTAAAGTAATTAAAAAACTTTGTAAAAAACACACTTAAGAAGTAATAGGTAAGAGGAACCTCTTACCTATTACTTCCCTACCTTCTATTACTTTTCCTCTTACCTATTACTTCTTATGTGTGTTTTTTACAAAGTTTTTTAATTACTTTATCGTTTAACACCAGTAATTTGAGTGATTTTTCAACAAACTTTTGTGATAGTTTCGTTTGTGAATGCCTCGTTTCTCTCTTAAAATACAGCTTTCTTTTACTTGTTTTGGTACGAACACATTATAATTGGTATTCCAACTATGTGAAACTTAAAAAAATGATATACAACAGAAATTATACCATAGGGTAGCGTATAATGCTAATATTTACAGTTTAAACTTCATAAAATAAAAATGTCATGTTTGGCGATGTTTTTCTTGACATTGGCTTAGAATTATACTCCCCAATTCACGACTGTTTGCTTGCAAGTGAAAAGGACAGAATCGAATGTATAATAGAATTCTCTCTCCATCCTTTTTTTTTTTTTTTTTTTTTTTTTTTGTGTGTGCATGTGTTTGTGTGGGTACTTAAACGCTTTTATAATCTTGTATGAAATTTAAAATATAACTGCATAACATGTGTTAATGTATGTTGATTTATACTAGGTATCATTTAATATGTCAAAGTTGAAGCTTTCTTTTAAGAGTTTAACTAATATCGGAATTCCTCGTACACTTTTAAATAATAATAAGTGAAAATAGGTTATTTTACTGTATTAATCATATACAATAAATAGGAAAGTCACGTAAAAAAACCAGAATTTTATGGCATCGATAAAAATTTTCAGGAGATTAAATCGAAAAAAAAAAATTGAATTTTTATACGGACCCCGCACAAAAAAATTCCCAATTAGTAAAATGTGGCCGATACATTGTAAGTGGATAAAACATTGAACATTGGTAGATGGCTGGAAAATGAAGGTCCAGATTTATGGCCTATAGCGCGGCTGCCTGTGTAATGGTCTGGAGTTTTGAGCGGTTTTCCCCTGATGCTATGTAATTACTTGTTGAAATCCATTAAAGTCCTTCGCCTAAGGCATTTCCCCTTTCGTCAGATAGATCTAGTGTGCTTTGTGTAAACAAAATAACATATTTATAAATTGCTTTATTTATTTCGTTTTTTCATAATGTGTATTCCAAGCTTTAAATTTAATAATAGTACTAAATATCTAATAATGATTTATTTTCTCCAATATGTTTTAAGCAATGGCACTGTTTGTTTAGCGTTCGAATGCTTTAACAGGAAATTTGAACAGCCGTATTATTTTTATTTTCATAAAAGATTTTAGGCTGTCTTCAGACATCCTAAATTTATTGCTTAACATATAGACAACAATGCAACATTATGTTAAACTAAATTTTAAAGTGTTTTTATAAAAAGTCTTAATATCTTTCAACAGCCTAAATAACGCTTTATAAATGAATTAATTGCCTCTAAGTGATATTACTTTTTTTCCTAAAAACTGCATTTTATATTAAAACATAAAAATATTGAATATTATTCCCAATCCAAAATCATAAGTTTCATCAAAAATATTGCAGCGAAAATTATCTCTTATTGAAAGAAATTAGTAAAATATTTCTATTTCAAAAAATTTCAGCATTAAAAAATATACACGATTACAGTTTGAATTATTATTATTATTATTTAATATCTTTATTCTTCATCTTCAAGTACCTTATTCCTTATAGATTAAACGCTATCGCTTCGAAACAGGTGTGGCGCCAGCGGGGGGATCGGGGGGGGGGGGGGGCATGCACCCTCCGTCGGGGATCACTGGCCCCCTTGTCGGGGATCGTCGGGAATTTTTTTAGAGAATTTGTTGGTTTAGAAAAACAAAGGAAGTTTTGCAACCAGATAAAACACTCCATTTAAAGTGTCTGACCCGACCGTAGAGGTTCCGTTCACTTTCATTCTCATTCTGCTTGGAATTATACGATATTCATTTACTGAATATTGATTATCTGCAGCTCTGAGTATGTTTCTCGCGATTCGAAGGAACCAGCGAACAAGATCCACATTTCTAGGGGGGTAATCAGGGTTGCCCGATCTGCCAACAATTGCCTTCGTAACGACCTTTTTAACTACGACTTTGGTGAAAATCACTGGGCTTTCCTGTTAACCAAAAACAGATAATTAATGACCATCTCATCATAATAATTTTTAATATACGAAACTAAAGTAGGAAATTTATCTCTTACTCGAATACTTTTTTGAGAGGCTGTGCAAGTACTGAAACGTAAAATATGGGGGGGGTTATCGTTTGGCCCCCTGTCGGGGAAGATGGCCCTCCAGTCGGGGAAAGTCTGGCGCCATCACTGCTTCGAAAGCATCTCAATTTACTGCACGATTTAAAAAAAAAAAAAAAGGAAAAAATGCCACATGGGCGAGTACCGCTGAAGTGCAGCCATTTATCAGTAACCCTAAACCTGGTAAAAATCTCAAGCTCGCGCACTCTCAGTGACTGGTTTTTCAACCATTGTCGCCACTCTCCTAGTATATAGGCTCGCCAGTTATTACCAGTCCAAATTGCGAGATCAATGTCATTGTTAAAGAGCATGAAGTTTTTAAACAGTTATGTATAAAACTATGAGGGGAAATCTTGATTTGCACTTTCTTCAAAATAACAGCTTCTCAATACTCGATTGTGTAGTAAACAGTGAGATATTGCAAATCAGCTTGTGACATCACTAGCTGAATATTGATTTAATTAAATCTAAACTACGATATTTTCCATATATCTCCATGAACAGCAATAATATGGCCCATATGCACCAAAGCGAATGTCTCTCCTGCATTAATGGAAGCAGCGCTGAGGGGTTGCCGAGTTTGAATTTCGCATGGATAGAGGTGTAAACTCTCGCACGAGACAATACGTGGACGTTAGCTTAATTTGGACAGCAGCTGCAACACGGCAAATGGAAACCAGAGGCCGCTGTTGCACAAACTAAGCATTGCCTTCTGTGGTTGCCGTACGCAGTCACCCTACCTATCCAGCACGTTCATTCTACATGTTCCCAGTCCGTTGAAATTTTTCAAACAGATGCTTTATTATATCACTTTTCGGTCCTTTGGTTACATTAAACTTCTGTTGAAACTTCGTCTTGTTACAACAATACTGTGTTTCGGTGGAATTCCAACAAGAAAATTCCTCTGTTCAAAGGAATAAACCATTTTTTCACAGCAAACTTGCAATCTGTGAACAGCACACGCTTACAGCAGAAGGGCGACTAACAGAATGGCAAACTCACAGACTGCGTTTTCTTCTATACCTTTCAAATTGCCTGCAGCACCATCTGTTATTGAAAATTGTAACTAATTTTGAAAGTTTGTCTGCCTGAAAATTTACTGTTATCCTAAGCATATTGATTTATTTCTGTCGCTGCCTGTTTAGTTTTTATTGATTTTTCAAATATACAGGTCATTTTTGAAACACCCGGTATATACATATATTTTTTAACTGTCATTTAAGAATTTGTTAATGCCATGCATGCATTTTAAATATAAGAATTTTGATCATGTTTTAAATTATTATATAATTAATTCTTCACATTCGAAACCTGGTGTTTAGCAGTTAAAATTTATTAGAAAATTTGTAAAATAATACACATAAATAAACTAAACATTTCTGTTGTTTTTAAGATCTTGATTTCAATCCTGCTTATTATAAACTGCTATGTAGCACACCTATTTCAAATAAAAGAAAACATTGCATGTTATTCATGAAATATTTTGAACAGTTAATAAAAAGTGAATGATTCATGATTGTGTTTAATGTTTGACAAGCATGTACATATTTTAAGTAGATTTGATCTTAATTATCCAATTTGCCAATAAATCAAAAGGGTTTTAAAAAATATAAAATAGGAGTATATTTTTAATCCTACAGCATTTGAGACTTAAATAGAAAATTGCAAAAAAAAAAAAAAGTCATTTTCAAGAAAATACAAAAGGAATTTAAACTTGAATGCTCAAGCATAGTTTTCACTGCAATCTAATCATGCAATTTTAACTGAAAGAGTGGATTTCAGCTTTTCACCAGAAATCTATGCTCGAGTATTAGAAAAGTATGATTTGTAATGTATATTTTTAAAAAAATTAGAGAGAGAGAGAGACTTCTGACAAATTTAAGTTGTCTTTATTTAAATGTACACATTGCAGATTTTATCGGTTAGATTTTGCAACACGTTCAAGTTCATCTTTCTTCTTGATAGCATAACTGTTGGAAGAACCCTAAAATAAATAAATAAAACAATTAACAATCTAACTAAGCAAAAATATCCAAAGCAGAGGTTCTTAAACTTAGGCCTGTAGACTACACATTAATGGGTAACTAAAAAAAAAATTTTTTTTTTTTTTATGTTTACAAACAGTTAAAGAATGTTTATGTTAGGTGATAAGGCATGTAGTTCCAAATTTAGATCAATCCACATTTTTCTGAAATACCCCCCCCCCCCCAATTTTTCACAAGTTCAAGAGCAACTTCATAACCCTGCAAAGTGGTAACTGTTTAAAGCCAGTAAAAAAAAATGCTTCCAAAACAGATGTTTCAAATGAAAATTTACCCATGAAAAAAAATTATTCATGAATTGAGGCAGTTTTGGACCTACACATTTCATATATGAAAGTAAAGAAACAAGCATAATGTAGAAGCAGACCTCATAATATTATTCTAACATAGCGCCTGAAATTGTGGCTCTGGTTACAAGAAAACAACAGCACCTCTCTCATTAAACAAAAAGTATTTACAAACATCATAAGATCTATTTTGACAGAAATGTTTTTGAGTTTAATACATTACAATTTGTAATTAAAATTCTTTTTACCTTTGTATTTTTCTTTATTTTATGCTTTTTATTCAATATCTCAATTAAAATGTTCATCTTTAAATGCAAAAGACCATTTCTGAAGAAAGAAAAAAAAAAACAGCCATGCATTTTTACGAATATTTATTAAACTGCAGTGCCAATGAGATTATTGAGCAAGGAATTAAGCCTCAAAAATGACAAAATTATCAGATTTTGGATAGGGTCCGGGAAGGAGAAAGTGCTTAAATGTGTGATGCAGTCTCTGAAGATCATACAACAATACTCTACAAAACAATTAAAGCAAAGTGCCATTTATGCTAAGCTTTCCCTGTTCAACTTTTGCACAATTTTTACATCTACTAAGCATTTTCTGGAGGGCTTGAACAAGCTGCTTGCAGAGCATTCGCATCTGTTTGAGGTATGTTGCAGAACACTGGAAAAAAATCTTCTCGTGGGGATTGGGTCTGCAAAACTATTGTTGTTCAAGAGAGGGTAATCAGACTATATAAGTTTGAAGAATACATTTAGATTAAAATTTTAATATCTATAAAATAACTTTTATAGATATTAATGATATTTTTTATGAATTTATTTTTAAATTCAGGCCTATGAGCAAATATACTTCAAATACACAAGACTTTTTTTTTGGTCATTTTGTAATACATAATACAATAGACACTTGTTAATTTTAACTGATAACCAGGGTTCACGTTTACTCAGATTTCTGAGTCATTTACCCAAATTTTGTTGACTGTGATGCAAAAAAGTATGCACATAATAGGTTTTGCATATGCAAAAACCCATATCTCTCAAGATAATGGGCTTTTGTGACCCACTTTTATCAGACATCAGTGCAATCCCTGCTGATAACTCAAAGCTTCTTGCTTTGTTAAGTCTAACCTTTTTCAAGTTCATTTAGTTGAATATATAAGTACATATTGAATTTTGCATGTCGAAGAGCCATATAATTATTTTGTGTGTGTGTGTGTGTGTCAAAATGAAGGCTTTCAATAAGGAATCAGCTTAAGATCTATTGTAAGTTTGTAACACAAAATTAACAAGAAATCACAGATGCCTCAGACTCAGGAGATTACATAGAAATCGTTAAGAGATCAAGAAATTATTTAAATGAGACTCCCTTGTTAACATTATCTCAAAATGCAGAAATCAAATAATATTTGCACACAAGGGTTACTTTGCTGTTTCATTTCTTAATAATGCAGTTCAAGTTTGATATTTTCTTTCAGATGTATGCCGTCTTGATGTATTTTATGATGAAGGTCTTAGTTGCTTTTTAATACAATATTTCTGAGATTATAGGTCTTTTTTTCTATCTAAAGAAAGCTGTTATTTATTTCTAAACAGTTACTTTTAGTGTAAATTATTAAATTCCTCTTTTTCTCAAGAATAATGTAACATTTTATTTTTATTGTGTTTTTGCTGTAAAGCTATTTTCAGGGAGAATTATTAAATTAGTCTCTTTCACAAGCATAAAATGTGCAACTAATATTTTATTCCTTTTTTTATAGAAATAAAATTTAATAAATATTTTGAGATGTGATTAACTACTTAATAACATTAAAAATAGTTGAATAGTAGCCAAAATAGCAGGATCTGTTCAAAAATAAGTTGTAATAAAAATTTCCAAAAGGTATGGTAACGTTAAAAATTTGATTTTTTTTTTTTTTCTGTACACAGTCCCTTGAAAAAGTACTTAAAGAATTTGGTTATTCAGAAAAAATCTGGGATCGATCCAGGAATTTTTTTTCCAAGGTCCGATTTTTGTAAAAACTATTTTTTTAATAACTATTTTTTGTGAATTTTCAAAAGTTTTTGTAGAAGTCACTCGTTTTTCTTAAAATAATTTAAAAACAAATTAAAATGTAAGGTAAAATGCCTATGAAGGGTTTTAATGTACTGTAATTTTGTGAAGAGGCTGGTTTTAACAGATAGTAATTTTTTAAAGGGATTGCAAAAGGGAGCCTAATTTAGTCAGCCTGGAACACTGATCATGTTAATTTTTTAAAAAGGCACAAATGAATTTTAAAAAATCTTTGTGTGTGTGTATGTCAGGGCTGAAGAATATACTTAAGAAAATATTTTCCTTGTACAGTGCACTCGCAGAAATCCGCACAGCTCGGGGGGAGGGTTTGTGCGGATTTCAGGGTATTAATTTAAAACAGTATTTTTACCATAAAAATTTACCTTTCATAAAACTACACTTAAGAGTAAGCAAATTAAATATATGATGACAACAAATGAAATTATTCATTACTATACCAAAATTATTTATTACGTTAAAATTATTAATTTTCAAACATCTTTGTTAGTGTAGTTCGCAGTAACACTTTAGGATGCTCTAATCTGAGCTTCTTTTGAATATTATACATACCAATAATTTCCTGGTCAGTGATACATTTTTGTTGTTCGAGAAATTTTAAATACCCAATAATAATCATTCATCAAAAAAAAAAAATTTTTTCAGTTTCTGTTTCAGAATCTTCTGTTGTTGGCTTTATCACACTTTGTACAATTTCCTCGTCTGTCATTTTGAAAGTCAACAGGTTAATCCTGATTGAGCATCCAGTCAACAATGCTCTCTTCTTCATCCATATTCATTCCTCCCATAATTGCTCTGGGCATACATTTGCTATGGCCTTGTCCTTAGCCAAATTATTCCTAAATCCGCCCCACTCAAAGTCATCACTTTCTGTATCAATTCACCGTGATGACGAATGACATCATATTCGCTGTTAAATTTAAATCTTAATTAACTGTGAATTTCACTGTTTATGTTCGCGTACGCATGCGGATTTTTGGGAGTCGACTGTATTAGGCAAAAGAGAACCGATTTAAAATAAAAATGTTATTTCTAAAACAGAAAGCAGAGTTGCCAACCTGGCAAAGTGAAAAATCAGGAGATTTTATTCTAAAAATCAGGAGACTTGTTTTCGATTAAAAAACTCAATTTTAAAAGATCAGGGTTATATCAGCTGAAACTACATTTTGGAGAGAGAAAAAAGCATCTTTGGTGCTGTTTGTTGCCAGATATAGATATTTTTGGAACACAAAAAAACTCAATTTTGGGTCATGTCTTCTATTAGGTAGTCAGTAGCTTGTAAAAAATTTAGCAACATGAAAAATGTTAAGTTGGAAAGTCGAAAAATAATCATTTTTAAGAGTGATGGAAAAAGATAGAAATTTCAATGCTTTAGAACATGAAGCTGCACCTCTTTCACTATTATACATTTGTCAGTAAAGTCTGAACTTTATGATGTCACACATGCATGCGTGGGTTCCTGGAACTAGTTTGATTGCAGGAAAGGGGAAAATGCTGAGAAGGGTTCCTTGCCACGACAAAACTTATTAAAAGATTTCAATTTTAAAAAATTGCATTATTCATGTGATAAATGATAAAAATCAGGAGAAAAGTATCGTAAATCAGGTTGGCAGGAGATCAATGAAAAATCAGGAGTCTCCTGCCTAAATCAGGAGAGTTGGCAACTCTGAGAAAGGTTTCTATATCAACACTTAAATTGTAATAACAATACAACATGGAAGCAGAATTAAAGTTTGTAGATAAAACAGGAAATTTGTTTTAATATAACTAAACCACTTCAAATTAAAAAATTAATCAACAAAATTATTCAGCTTATAGTAATTATAAGACTTGTAAACACCAAGAAAAATAAAGTGCTTTTACTAAATATTTGAGTTGTTTAAGGTTTCAGAGTATTTCTGTAATAAAATTTGTGTTTTTGTTAGTCATGTGCTTATTTTAATCATGATGATTTTAGATTAGCTGCATAGCTAGGTTGTTAAATCAACTAGATTTTTTAGGTTTAAAATGGATGACCGGTTGAAGATTTGAGTTGTTTTATAGTTTGATTTTTTCATTTGTTTTTGTTAGTGTAATACACACATTCAATTTTATTCGTTCAAATTATATGAGCTTGTTTGACTGATCATGCAAAATAGTGGACAAGTCATTGTCCAAGCCGTATCAGCATCACCATGCCGGTCATTACTCACACCAAAAAAATTACCAACACTTCAAACTATATACATAAAACAAGAATCCCTTTTGTTTGCTTTAGACATCCAGACTGTTTGACGGATCTGGACCAAACCTGGGACACTGAATAGGACAAGAGAAAGCTAATGCCGTAAAAATGAAATTAATAGGGTTTTTTTTTTTTTTTTTGTATTTTTATGTTTTGTAAGGTTTTTGCCCCCCCCCCTTTTTTTTGGCATTATCGCGAGCCAAATTTTCGTTCGAACATTATATATATTTTTTATCATTGGAAACTATAGTTTTCTTTTTCAAATAAACTTTGTTACAAAATCATACTTAAATTTGCAGATTTGGGGCAATTTTTAAAAGCAATTCCTGTTTTGAATAAAATGTACCATTTTTCATTTTTTAAATCTCGCATCAAAACTGGCAAAATTTTCCATATTTTTACCATTGATAAAACATTGATTTTGCCATCTTTTAAATTTGAGCAGTGTGGAAATATCGATTAGATTTTATGATTTTTTTTTCTGAAGAGATCACAGGTTAAAAATATCTCCCAACTCTATTCCAGATGGAACAGAAGGAAGGAAGGTAGAAAATTTCAGCCAATGCCTTCCTCCATAGGCTAAAACGCATTTCCAAGACAACTAGGAAGGTATTCTTTTTTGCTGTGTGTGTAGGAGGAGGAGACACTTTGCAAGAATTGCACTTTTGGCAATTTTCAGCAAGTCATTTTGTTATTACAAGCATTTATGGATTAGAAATTATTTACCATAAAATCCCAATTATATGCCCCCCCCTCGAGAATAAGCCCCCCCCCAAATTTGAATGATTTTGATTTTTTCCCTTCGCTCCCGAAAATAAGCCCCCCCCCCTCCAACTCTTGGAGGGAGAAAAAGACGCTCTGTCTGATATTCCGCACACGCGCCGGCAGCTTCAGCCCCTCCCCCTTAGCTTCACCAATTCCGTGTGTGACGTCATCGCGTAACAGATCGGAGTGAAAGAACGGCCTGAAACAGGCTTGCGTCTTTCGCTTACTCCGAATACTCACCAGTACGATCGCATTGCTGAACGCACCCTGTTTTTTGTATTAGTTTGCAACACTGAACTAACAGACTGCTATTGCTATACTTTGTGCATTGCATGCATGTGATTTATCATCTTATCTCGTCCGTAGTGCGGTGAAGCTAGACCACGTGCATTTGAAAATGTCGCTAAGAAAAAGTTATTCGGTTGAGAAAAAACTCGAGGTACTATCGTGGCACAGGTAGAATGGTGCTTCGTTACATAATACATCAAAGTTTTTTTGAGTAGACCAAAAATGTTTGAGGCAATGACTCAAAAATGAAAGTTTACTCCGAATGAATAACTACGACAGTGCGAAGAAAAAACGTAAACTTGGAAGTGGACAAAAGCCGTTATCTGGGGAATTGGATGACGAACTATGAGTTTTTTCAAAATGAAAGAGAAAACGGCAGAGTCGTAACCAACAAGCTCTTAAGTGAAGAAGCACAGAAGATTGCTTTGAAGTTAGGGCTGATGACTTTCAAAGCTTCGGCCCAATACATAGCCAATTTTAAACGTAGGTTTGAAATTTCAATGAGAGTTGGCACTACTGACTCTCAAAAAACCCCAGAACTTCTGGAAGAAGAAATCAATTGTTTTCTCAAGTGTGTCAATGACATGACGAAGAAAAATGGTTATACCGATTTTAATATCAGTAACATGGACCAGACCATGTGCCGTTTTGACATGCCGTCAAGTAGGACAAATAATTGTAGAGGCAAATCAAGCATTTGCATTGCTAACACATCCTGCGCTAAGCGTGGATTTACGGTAGCTTTAAGTGCACGAGCATCTGGACATAAAATGCCAGCATTTTGTGTAATGAAAGAGCCTTCTGGAAGGATACCCCCAAGCGTTTTATCCAAATTAACTATACCACAAAATGTATGCGTTACTGCAACGACTAATGGATGGATGACGGGGACAGCATTAAAAGAATGGATTCGTAAAATATGGAAAGACAATCATGACGATGTGCGCCGTTTGCTAATTTTAGATCGAGCTCCGATCCATATCACAGAAGAAGCTAAGTCATCTCTTGAAATAGTTGACACGGATTTAATTTTAATACCTCCAGGATGCACTCTGTTTCTTCAACCAGCCGATGTCTGCTGGATTAAGCCCTTCAAAGATCGACTGAAGCAGAAGTGGGAAAGTTTTATGAGAAAGGCAGACGTTGCCAAAAAAGGTAATTTGAAAAGCCCTTCCAGACAAGACGTTCTATTATGGGTATCACAGGCATGGGAGTCGGTATCCGAAGAACTCATAAAAACATCGTTTAAAAGATGTGGCATTTCGAACGCTTTGGATGGAAGCGAAGACTGAGAACTTCACTCCTCTCTCAGCCGCGCGTTTAACGGAATGGAAGTGCCGGCGGAAGAAATTCGCGATCTCTTGTTTGAGGATGATGACAATGACGAAGATGAGTTTGAAGGATTTTCTTCAAGTAGTGATGATTAGACATTTGAATATTTTATGTGTAAATTCTTTTCTCTCTTTTTTTTTTTTTAATAAATTGGTAAGTTTTTACTTTTGGTTTTTTAAACATGTTTTATGTACATCAACAGTTTTAAAAAAGGAGTTCAATCAATTTTATAATAATCCCGATTACAAGCCCCTGCCCCACCGAAATTTAAATCATTTTAAACTTGCAATGGGTGGGGGGGGGGGGGCTTATCAGGATTTTGTAGCAAAAACAATTTTTTCAATCAATTTTCAAAAAACCCTGAATATAAGCCCCCCCCAAATGTAACTAATTTTGAACTTGCAAAAGGGGGGGGGCTTATAATCGGGATTTTACGGTATATGGTTTTTTTTTTTTCTCAGCAATGATCTTGAATGATGGGATAAAAAGGCGACCATCCTGTTTGTTTGAGGTTTTTTGCAGTGGGCAGTCTCATGTCCTTTTTTTTAATCAACACAGTGGGAGGATTCGCATAAATTTGAAACTTCCTCTGGAGAAATTCGATGTTCAGCTTCGGACCTAAGGCCAAATCTCCCCCCCCCCCCAAATTTATGTTTTTCCAACTGCAAATTCAATTTATGATTTTAAAAAAAGGTATACACAAATACTTCTAGTCAAAATAAAAGGAGTTCACCCCACCTTAAAAAAGATATGTTATGCTGATTTTCAAAAGTTATATTGGATACCATGTTTTAAGTTCTCAACCGCCCCGAAAAAAATTCTTGTTTAGGCTACTGCAACACAGACAGGTGGAAGGTCCAATTCCTGGTAACCTTTGTACACTATCAAGTGCGGTTTTCTTTTTTTTTCTTTCTCTCTATGCAGCAGGAAGTCCCATGTCCTGTTTTTATCACTGCAGCAGGAGGATTCACATTTCAGCCTAGCCAAGCCCAATTCCCGGTAACCTCTGTATGCCATCAGGTGCCGTGTTCATTTTTTTCCCCCAATTGCAGCGGGAAGTCCCAAACCTTTTTTTTTTTTTTTTTTTTAAAGGATTGCAGGGGGAGGATTCTCATTCCTTCCCTTTACAGTCATATTTAAGGTCAATAGGCATTTCCCTTCCACTGCACGAGCAACACTGCTAGAAACAATATAAAATGAAAATACCTTAGCAGCATTCATAAGTTCATCAGCTAAGCATTCTGCAATAGTCTTAATGTTTCGGAATGCAGCTTCTCTTGCGCCAGTACACAGAAGCCATATGGCTTGGTTTACACGTCTAAGAGGAGAAACATCTACAGCCTGTCTCCTTACAGTTCCAGCACGACCAATACGAGTTGAATCTTCTCTTGGTCCACTATTGATAATAGCATTCACAAGAACTTGAAGAGGGTTCTGGGAAAAAAAAATGACTACCAATTTTAGAACTCAATAACTGACATTAAAATATATGTATGAACATAACCAGACTTAGATAAATTTAAAATACATATATATCCTTAATCAAGTGCTACATAATTTGAAAACATTGTGTGTGTGTATGAGGGGGAAATTTTGAAAAAAATTAGTGTCACTGGATATGCACGAATCTGTAGCTATTAGTTCCCTTCCACAACAACTTAAGTGTTTTGGGAAGCTGCAATTTTAAGGATTAATTATTGAGACAAGTTGACATTTAAAAAATTTAAAGATTTTCAGCTTAACATTCCCATTTTAATTAGTAGCCATTCAAACTTTAATAGTCAGCTGTTTAATGCATTAAGTCAAAGCTGAGAATTGACTACTTCCCTCAGGCTTCCTTGCCTTTCAAAAGTCTGACATACTTTCCCCTCCCCTCTTATCAAAATATCTAGATGCTAAAGTGTAGAAATTTATTATATTATATAACCTGCTCCACCATTTGATAAGAGCAAGAAATGGACTAAAAAAATTTTGTTGGCTGATTTTTCTGGCTCCACGGGGCACTACTGTGGCCAGGGTTTACCATAATATCCAAAAAATCATGGACAAAAAGTATCAAAAACCTAAAATTTTATTCTAGAACTGGTGAACTTTTGCACAGTTCTAGACAGAATATATATAAGGCATGTCTTATTTGCAGTAGATGCATTGTATTTTACTTATTAGTTTTATATATATTGTTCAAAATCCCTAAATGTCAATTTACAAGGTTGCTACTCAAATCCTAAAATTAAATTACCAGTACTTTGCATGTCCCATGGTTGCTAACCTAGGAGGAACAATTTGAGGAGCATCTGCAGTAACTTGGTATATGCACTGTATATACGAGGCAGTGCAAAATTTATAACAGAGAACAACAAATGTGCATACGTTCTGCTATGAAGTTCATAACCCAACACCACAACAAGGTGACTTTTATAACTTTTCCCTACCCCGTTTCCATGACCAGGTAGACACCACTAATAATTCATTTTTTAAATACATCAAGCACTCTTTATTTTTCAATCAATTCTTAACATATGAGAGCTACAGGGGTGATAGTGGAACTTCTTCAAAAATGCTGTAAAGCACATGGTAAAAATAGCCTTGTTTTTAAACTATTGCTTGCAATAGTAAGTGAATAAACTAATAACTTTTTTCAATCAATAATAGTTCAATTATTATAACTTCTGCCATTTCAAACCTGAAAAATAGTATGTTATAACCTTCATTAGCTATTGGCAAAAGGTTTCACAAACATACTTCCCATACAGATCTTTTAGGAAAACTTGACTTTAAAAATCAAATCCAAATTGCTAAAAAATTAAATACAAAATAAAGGTTAATTTTTAATCCAATGGCAGAGATTTAAATAAAGGATGCTGAAGAAAAATATCTGGAATTTCTAGTATATCCCAGACCACAAACACCCCTGCAGCTAATTAAGGGAAAAGCCGTTTTTTAAATAAAACTGATTTAATTGTTATTTACAGACTAAATAAATAGATAAAACAAATTATTTACCTCATTTGTCATAAGATGAATGATTTCAAAAGCATGTTTCACAATTCTGACTGCCATCAATTTTTTACCATTGTTACGCCCATGCATCATCATAGAATTTGTTAGACGTTCGACAATTGGGCACTGAGCTTTCCTAAATCGTTTTGTTGCATATCGACCAGCAGAATGTGGAAGATATCTAGCATATTTTTCTTTAACAGCAATGTAATCCTGTTTTTAAAAAGAAAAAAAATCAAACACTTATATACATTTATATTATGAGGGGTAAAAAAGAGACGAAACCACACACTCCATAATTAAGGTGACCATACGTCCTGTTTTGAAAGGAAGTCCCATTTTCAAGTGGCTTTTGTCATTGTCCCCAAGCACAGCTTCAGGACAATGTAATGTCCTGTTTTTAGAAAGAGAGCAACCCACAGTAACAATTTCAATAAAGGATGCTAAAAACCTAAAATTATACAACAGCAGCGTCTAAAAAAAATTAAAAAAAGCTGACCTCCCTCCCTCCTCTCTCGAGACACAAAGAAAATGCCAAAACAAAAATTACAAGGAATGAAATCACTTTTCCCACTCTCTCATTCTTGTAAACAGGAATCCATGAATAATGGTGCGATTGTTGCTACCATGGAAAGCAACATGCAGCATATCAGCATAAAGCTGATAAGAGCAACTGCTCTTAACATCTCAACTCCTCCCCAACTGCAACCCTTGAGGGGTTCCTTTGTTTAAGTAGTAAAATGGACTATTCGTTGGAAGGGAAGAGCCAAGATACAGTCTGAAATAGCTTAAACAGTGTAAGTAGTCTGCTTGCTCCTCAGTTGCGAGTGCATGTGCAAGATGGAACAGACGGACAAGACAGAAAGATCTTATTTATTATTCTTTTTTTAGTGTCTCACTGTAGTTAATTTAAGTTTCTCGTACATGAACACTTCATTTTAACAATGGATAAACACATGGGTACTTTTAATGTAAATCTACAAACTAAGTACCTGCTTATAAAGCAAGGAACGTCATGCGCGAAAAGTGTTGTAATGAATTTAACACAGCCCATGGTGGTGGCAGCAATATTAACTAGCATTTAAGATATAAAAAAAAAAATTTTTGATCCTGCTGCTGCTGCAAGTTCTTTATTGACTAAATTTTTGAAGAAAATGGATTCAATTTTGAAAGATCTGGAAATGCTATAGCAGAAGGCACCTGTGCAAAACCTCAGTTATCCACTGAGGTTCTTTTAGTAAACGGTCCACTGGTTGCATAGTTTAAATAGCTGTACAACTAGGTTGCTGAATCCACTGAGGTTTTTTTAGTTAAAAACGGTCCACTGGTTGCATAGTTTACATAGCTGTACAACTAGGTTGCTTAATCCACTGTATTTTTTTTAGTTAAAAACGGTCCACTGTTTGCTCATTTTACATTGCCTATTACTGAATTTGCAGACGTTCTTTTGGTAAAATATGGACGTTGTATTTTGTTTTAAATGTTTTTGTAAGTGGAATATATGTGCAATTTTAATGTGTTAAAATACTTTGCTGATCGTGCAAAATGGTTGGCAACAGTCGCTGGAGCTTGGCAGACTGTCGCCATGTTTACATGGGGTGCGCACAGGCCAGGGGTGATTGTGACCCAAAGTAAAAAATCCTGAAAATTACCGATGCGATTACAAAAAATCCTGAACATTACCAATACAAACAGTACTATACTCATTAATATTCAATGTGTTTATTCAATGTGTACCAACTGATACGCATTGAATAAACCAAACTATAATGAGATTAATCATTTTGAATTTACAAATTATCAATGTTCAATCAGGGTGCACAGTTTAGAGAACTCCACGCACACACACAGATAAAGAAAAAAAATCCAATACATTCTTGGGATAACACACTCTTCACCTTTTGCATATAGTAGTATACTCTTGTACACACTAAATTATGATGTTTTTAAATTAATAGTTTCTTTTTATAAGAGTCTATCTACAGAGTTTGAAATCCACAAAAAGCAATTAATGTTATAATTATAAAAATTTTAAAACAGTAGAAATGCTAGAATTTTCGAACATGAAATAGGTGAAACATCAACATTTATTTAGAACACAAGCTTTTCTTACGTATTCAAAATTTCACTAGAAAAAGTAGAGAAAAGAGAAAAATTAGGGTTTAAAGTGTTAGAAAAAACCAGCAAACATTATTAAAATTGCAGTCTCCCTAATAAAACAAGCAACTTGGCTGATATGAAACAAAATTGCATGGTTACTTGAAAAACTCCTGTTTATACATATATATTTAAAAGGGGGAGGGGGGGGGGGAGAAATTGCATATATTAAGAAATTTATATTTATACTCTTCAATTGAATAAATTTGCTTTAGAAAATATATTCTGGTATTTAAATTATTTTTTTAGCAAAAATGTAAATGTCTTATATTAATTTTATAATAGCTTTATTAAATGTTACAGAAAAACTAATTTGTATCATTTTTGTAAAAAATAATTTTAACAAAAATAATTTGTATAAATTTTTGTAATAAATAAAAAGTAATTTTTTATTGTTTAGTTTTGCTGTTAGTTGCAGAGGTTGACTTTCTTTTTCTACTGCCTTCTTGAGTAACATCCTCAGTAGATTGTTTGAGGAGCGAGGTGTTGGTTACGCTTTGTGTGCAGGATTTATTGAATTGTGAAGAAAGTTTGCACTAAGTGCTAATTTATTTTCACTTTCTTTTTCTAATTCCACCATATCGTTACCTGGTTGGTTTGAGATATTTCATAACATAATAAAGAGGAATTCAAAAGGCTGCACAATGAACAATGATAAAGGCGTCACAGCTAACAGCTGATCAATTTAACGCTGAAACTACTATCTGGTGTATCCAGTAAAATTGATTAAAACGAAACGGGAAAAGGTTTCTCACATTCAAACACATCCACTCATCTTATTATAAATTCCCACCCTATGATTCTCTTCTCTCCCCTCCCCATACAAGCCCAAAGAATGCCTTGCCAGACGCTCAGACTCCACCCTTATCAGTTGAAAGAATCAGATAAGATGATACCCCAAACAGCTGCTGACCTGTGATCCCAGCCAAACTATGCTTCTGCTACAAGAATAAATATTTTTACATGAAAACTGTTGGTATTAGTAAGTAAATAAAAATATAGAAGCAATTTAATTACGATGATTTCTTTAACAAACCAAAATACGTTGGTCTGATGCATTCATAATATCTTACTCGGAAAGAGACGGATTCATGTGTTTGTGGAGGAGGGGGGGGGGGGGCGGTTAGTTTGAAGATTGACATATAAATCCACTTTATAGAAGTAAACTAGGATCTTTAACATTAATTTCTTTTTTCTCGGGGAGTGGGGCGGTTGCCCCCCACCCCTTTAATCCGTCCTTGACCCGGAGAGATCAAGCAAAAAACCCGGAATTCCGGGCTACCCCCGGAACACAATCACCCCTGACAGGCTTGTGTGATTTTAAATAACGAATTAAAAAAAATTATATTAAAAAAATTAAAATATATTTTAGCATTCAGACAAAAGCATACTTAAGCAAAAGTGAAGAACTACTTTAAATCACAACAAATAAAAACAAACAATGCTTATCTGATACCTTTATTAAAATCGCTAAATCATTGCAATATTGGAAGAATAAAATCAAAATATCTAAAATTATTTCACGGTATAAAATACTAAAAACTTAATAATTTACCGCTTCTACCCTAAACAAATAACAAAGGAAAACAAAAATATTAACCTAAAAAGTACTATCAAAAGAATGGTAATTCATACAAAACTGTAAATAAACAATTAGCATGAACCTAAATAGCCATTTTAAATTTAAAAAATAATTAAATACAATTTAATTTAAAATAAAGCCATTAAAATAAAATCAAAAAAGCATGTTATCAGCGAGTAGCCATTTTCAGAAATAAAAAGCCAGCTTTAGGATTACTTAAAACATGAACCTTGTTTTTTCAGATAACAATGTTTCTAATGCTCAAACAAAAGCAGACAGCATAATAAAAAATATTGAGATTACAGATTTAGTATTCAACCTTGGACAATTTTTCTTTTGCAAATAGTGTCTTAACCCTTTGAGGCACAACACTTTCCCAATGCTGAAAAAAAGGGCAGCCGTTGCCATCGCTCGACTTAACTACCAGCAAGATGGCAGACGATCGAAACATTCATCGCGTGCCACAGATCTAGAGACCCTTTTTTGACGCAGCTGGCTGTGCACGAGCACAGCCAGCAAAAAAGGGTCTCTAGATCTGTGGCACGCGATGAACGTTTCGATCATCTGCCATCTTGCTGGTTGTTAAGTCGAGCAATGGCAATGGCTGCCCTTTTTCAGCATTGGGCAATCTGTCCAGCTGTTCTCGCGTTCTTCCATTTTTCAGCAGATGTCAGTGCTGTTAAAAAGAATCGTGACCATTTTTTACGGGAAATGACGTGCTAAAAAGTAAAGAATTCTCGTGGAGCTATGTCACTCGCAACTATTTTTATAGAAGTCAAATCTATTCTTCGTGACTGGCAACAGTCAAAGCATCAAGGTTGGGTGTTCCCAGAGTGGGATCACTGCACGTTAAAGGGTTAATCTAAATAAATAAACACAAAACAATACACATTTTAAAGACAATCGTACATTACTGGCATACTTCAATATGTATAACAATGAGCAAAAAATGCGAATTCATATCTTACAGTCAAACTGATATCGCTGACTTGGACATCACTGGAGCTCCATTTACCAAATAATTTTATTTCAGGCAATTCCTGAACAGGAACAGGACTAGCCTCATCCCAGGTTTCAGCCATTTCTGTAAACGTAGAAACATTTTTACTTAGGAACAACAATAAAAACAAATAGCATTCTGAAAGCATAATATAATCCAAAAAACACCTAAGTTGAAGAAAAGTTGATGCGATACGTACAACATAGGGATGTAACAAATATTTGGCCACTATTCGGTATTCGGCTGAATATTGCTACATAATTTCCAAACAAAGAGAAAAAAAAATATTTTTAATATGTACTTTTAAGTGCATTTACAAATAATACCGCTATGTTATGCTTCAATATGTTAATTTCATATTATAAAATATCCTAAGTCAGAGGATCTCAACCTTTTAACATCATGTCCCCCCCCCCAACAATGACTAACTTATGGTGGTGCTCCTCCCCTCACATTTTTCAACATACATTCAGTTTTTCAATCTTTAACAATGAACATTTAGTCGTATTTTCTACAAAATAATGTTATCAGTAGACATATTTTTGAGTAAAAATGAGAATAAATAGATGATTTTTTTAAAAACATGCATCACTACTTGCTCTTTGGTTTTTCTCGCGCCCCCTTTGGAAATGCTCTGCACCCCCCTTGGGGGTCGTGCCCCACTGCTTGAGAAACGCCGTCCTAAGTCATTGAATTTTAACCTGAATGAAACATAATCTAATGTATTCAACATTATAGAATCAGACTTTTCTAATTGGTGACACTACTTGACTTTGGATTGCTACCTTCTTTGTGGGTAGGAGGAATCTTTTCAGATCCTCAATTGCAAACATAATTTTGAAAAGCAGGCACATATGTTAGCCCAGAGGCTGTAAAACCCAAAGCATGGTGCGATTATGTATAGTTAGCAGAGTAATAAAACTTACCATAGCACATTTATTAAATTATGAATACCTCAAAATATAATTAATGCTGCTATTACTGTTTCACTTTGTAAAGTTATTTTTTCATGACCAAGATTTTTTTGTTTTACTGATAATATACTGTTGTGTGTCTTTAAGTACCTACAAATGATATAAAATGAATAAAATAAACTAAATGAATTTTATATCATTTAGTTTCTTTAACATTTCATATCGTTAGTCTTAATTTAGTATTTAATTACTAAATTGAAAAGCGATATTTTATTAACAATTAAAATGAAATTTTAAAAAGTTTAATATATTCGGCCGCCGAGTATTCGGTACAAGCTATGTGCCGAATATTCGGTATTCGGCCAAATCACTATTCGTTACATCTCTATACAACATTCAATTAAATTCATGGTATTAACTAAATTAAAAGGTTTTCATTCAGATTGATTTGTTTATAAATCATAGAAGGCAAAAATTTTTGATAAAACGGCTACAATTAGCATCAATATTAAAACCTGCACACTTACTGATTACAATTACAGATGTAAGCCAAACGGCACGTGTTACAATTTAACATGCATACATATAGGTTATTAACTGCAGGCAGTTGTGTAGCAACTTGATTAAAACAACATATAACATAAATTATATTTCTGCATATAAATTTACTTAAAGGAACCTACCTGTATTTAATATTCAATACTTTTTTTAATTACAACCAATAAAATATGGAGGATGGAGTATGAAGCTCACCCGCGACACGAAGAATTTTACGCTGAGTTGAGTTGAGTTAACTCTTAGCTGTGGTAGGAAACCGAATGGACGATATCGATATGACGTCATTTTTCCACCAACACGTGACCTTTCGGCTGTGTTGATGAGTGGCCCTGTAATCTGATTGGCTGAAGTGTATATTTTCCATCCACACGTTGCTGAAATAGCCTCGTCTCAGTATAAGTTTTAATATGTTAGCACTTTTTAATGGGAATCTTTGGAGAGATATCTTTTTGCAGTCATGTACAGGTTCCAGAGAGTTATTAAAACATTCGTAGGCAGCACAATACAGAGGTATAATTATTATTTTTTTGATTTTGCGCTTATTACCAGGAGTCCAGCACATAAGCCTATGGAGAAATGGTTGTTTGTTTTCCACCGTCACGTGACTTTTAAAGCCTCGAACCCAAGGAGGCGATATCCTCCATTCATCTAATTGATGGGAGAGATTCATTTCCTACATTTGCGAGTTAAATAGGCATTTACAAGTGAAAGGATTTACATTAATAACATAAATATAACTGAGGACGTCTGCATCTGCAAGAATTTCTGTATTTACTATAAGGTGACCAAATGTCCCAATTTTCCGGGGACAGCCCCCAATTTAAGGACGTTTTTTAAATTGTCCCCGAAATGTAAAACAGGAATTGGGGACAATTTTTAATTATTACATTATTTTTTAATTAAATTACTGTTAATTTTTTCAGTAATTATAAATATCCACAGTTTTCCCCAGTTTTGTTTCAAAATCGGGACCATGTCCCCGATTTTGAAACAAAACTGGGGAAAACAAACTGAGTTCATAAACCTGGTCACTAAGAGGGCTTTCTCTCGTAAAGCACATATATGATAAACAATGTTTGTGAGAATTTATCGATATATATAGCTGCTATATGATAGGCCTTCATCTGTTTTTCCTGGCATATAAGTGCATTTTTATTCCTCAACAGTTTTGGTCAGTTAATAGAAAACCCAACTTCCCAAGGAAAATCTTTGGGGAGTTGGGAAAAAAACTCGAGCTATTCAGCTTGGCAACGTGAACGCTTTGTTTATCTCCTCGAGTAGCCCCAAATCAGGCATCGTGAACTGCTTGGGTTTTTCGCAAGGTTGTAAGATAATCTGCAAAAAATGCAAAATACTTATGTCGCCATATCTTGAGGACAAAAGTCCAAACCCTGACAGCACACTTGCCCAATTTATGTCCATATCTGGACAAACTTGTCCAAAACATGTCTATGTCTATGATAAGATATCTCCTGGACATCATTTTAGCGACGTCTTTGGGAAAGTCCATAATATGTCTAGAATATGACATGATTGGGGCATGTAACACCCCAATTAAGTCTTATTACGACAAAAAAGGGAAAATCCATATTATGTCTGTTATATGACATGAATTGGACATCTAAACACCCCAATCATGTCTATTTTATGACATAAATGGGAAAATCTATCGGCGACAAACTCTGATTGGCTCAATTTGTTTGATCATGCGCAGTAACATTTTTGTATGCACGTTGTTTTTAATAATCTGTGGTGGTTGTGGTAGATAGTACCCATATATTTGAAGTTTCCTTGTCAGCTAATTATAATATTTTTATGCGCACTTCTTGCATATTGCTTGCCTATATCACTGTTCTTTACAATACGGGGTAATGTACAACTTTTTGACTTAATGTGTATTTTAATAAAAAAATTAAGTCGACTCGTCAGGAATGGCGAAATGTTGAATAAGAAGTTAATGATGAATTATTCCTTATTGAAGCTGAATGTAATGTGAATGATATTGAATCAAAGCCTATTATTGCGTACGATTATAATTATTTTCGTAATGAATTTGAAAATAGGATTGATGAAAATATTTTTGAAGATTCAAATATGTGTGATCCTACAAGCAGTTCTTGTAATAGCTTCATTTCATTTCAGAAATTACTGATGAAACAGATACTTCTATTCCTTTATGGTAGTAACTTATCCATAGCATAAAAATAAACTGTGGATATGAGATAAATATCCACAGAATGTCTTTTTAAGGACAAATTATGGATGTCCATAACATGTCCATGTGTATGTCCGTAACATGCCCATATGGATAAGTTCTGGATGTCCATAACATGTCCATATGGATGTCTATATTTTGTCCAGAGGATATCATTATGGACGCCGTATTGTGCCATATGGACAAGTTTGGGGGGTATTATGGACAAGATATAGACAAATTTGGGGATGTCAGTTATGTCCCGAACTTGTCCATGATATCATATGGACATGTTCTGGACAAGTTTGTGCTGTCTGGGAAGTACTATTGCTACCATACAATGCAGGGAATACAATGAAGTCTAATTAGTTAAGCGATTCTTTTGAAAATTGATATATTAGCATCCTCTGAATGAATAATAAATCAAAAATAAATAAGTAAAAAGAGAAAAAAAGAAACATTTTCATATTTTAAACATGCACTAAAGGGCCATCAGGGGTGGCCCGACACGTAAGCATCGCATCAAGGCACCATTTCGATGATTCGTACTAATCTAGAGCATAAAAGCCCTAGTAGCAATAACCCATCGGTCGATGAGAGGCGGTACCATTCAAAAGTTATATTAATTAGGAGCTAAAGCTTAATAAAATCAGAACATATGTTTCAGCTGTATTTTTAATAATGTAAAACCTATTGGACACCCTTCGAATTTGCCACCCATTGCGATTTTTCATTATTTGGCGACTTGCGTACATGTAAAGTTAATAAAAGCTACGGAACAGATAGCATAGCTTGCCACCAATGGCGACTTTTCATTATTTGGCGATTTACACATGCTCACAGCCTATAATTACTGTTCATGCAAGGTTACCGGAAAACCGTTATCCATATTTTCATTTACATAATCGTTTGCAGATTGGCGTACTTAGCACCACGAATTATACCATCTCGTCGCGCTAGCAAATATCCAAAATGTACTGTAACTGCTATCATGGCATAGTTAAAGCCGCCAAATATTTCTACTGGTAGCAAATAATCCAGCTGGACGAGAACCGGCTTTAAAATAATCTGCATTTTAATTATTTTTCATTTTCAAGATATTAGTTATTCTGTTTTGGAAAAACGAATAATCGCTATTTCTAAACTCCTGTTGTCTAAGCGAACTTACTATTTGAAAATTGTCAACTTTGTGTAACACATTTTGAGTTACTTATTTCATATAGTTTTTATTTTGGCGTAAAATGGGCGTAATTCTAACTCATGTTTGTAAATTTCACGCGATTCTAGATACTTGGAAACGCTTTGTTCCAAAGGAATGAATGATTTTATGCCAAATCTGGCAACCATTCGGTTTATTTTTTCAGTTTTTTATTAATATCTTCTAAAATAATTCGATTTTCGAAATTTAAATCAGCTTAGCAGGTTCCTCGGAATTTTTTGAATCTGTGGGCACCTTAGTCGAAACTCAAATCCCCACGGTTTAGGAGGAGATAAGCTGACAAGCTTTGACAGCGGCCTTTACTTTTTTTTAGAATAGAGAGAAACTTAATACGAATGTTAAGATTGAACTAATATCATTACCGTTGAAATACAACATTATTGTTGCATTGCAACGTGAATTCTGCAAGTTGGGTCAATTTGACCCAGCCCGCGGTTTTAGGTATATCTGAAACACCGCAGTTCTAGTGTTAATTAGTGTGTTTATCGCTAATATTTGTTCACTTTAGTTTTCATCTAATTCTTTTGGGAACTTTGAAACTTGAACATAACTTCTAGAGATCCATGACTGCAAGGCTCTCCAAAGTGCGACGATTTTTTAGGTTGGCGAGAAGGGGGCCATTAAAATGGGAATCATCTCTTTCTTGTACCATAAAACACAGCTTTGGAATCGAAATCTATATTAAAATCGCCTACTGAAACTGTTTTACAATCTTCGCCGGGCGTATTCCAACTATACTTCACCATTTTAAATACTATTTGGAATGGGCATCCTAATCCATGAGCGTGCAGTGTTTGTCTTTTTTGTTCTATAAAACACATACTTGGAATTGAAATCTATATTAAAATTGCCTACTAACACTATTTTACAATCTTCGCCAGGCATATTTTAACTATCTTTCTACCCCAATTTTTTTTCCCTATGTAGGGGAAGTGGGGTAGAAAGCAGCAAAAGTTCTGGCATTTACTCCACATTTGTGTGCATGTAAACGGGCCCCAAAACCGGAGATCTGTCTTAAGCGGAGGCGTACTAATTTTTAGTGACATAACTATTATGCCATGGTGAGGCATTCTATGTTAGAATGTAACCACAGAAAGTAAGACAGTTATTAACACCTTCTAATTTATAATATGACATTAGCAAAATTTATCGGTAAAAATTTTGGTATAGTGAAAGGTAATAAGAAAATTATAGATGTAATAGAGTCTCAACATTTTTTTATGGAGAAAAGATTTGGTGTACTAACGTAAACAATTTATTAATATAGAGTTCTATTTAAAGTCAGAGACCAATTATCACAGGCAAAGGGGCAACAGCCCGGGGCCCCCCAACAAAAGGGGAGAGCAATTATTTAGATTAGAAATTAATATATACTGAAATGGTAATAGAAAAAAAACTGAATTTCTCCTGTATATATATCTGTTACACATTATTGGTACGAACATATACACTGTGTGAAATGTAAATCTCATGCATGTCAAAGGAAGCTTAAACCATGGGAAAAAAAAATAGTTTGAATAAACATGTTACCTATATTAAAAAATAATTGTATACTAGTACTTTGAGTTTACTTTTAGAATCATGAAAATATGCTACTTTCATGCTTCATTACTACTTACCACATACTTTATGAATTTTGCCAGCTAAGAATTTAGCAGAGCAGAGCAGTGTAGAGAATATATCCAAAAGAATGTTCATGAAGTAATGTTAATTAAAAGCAGAACAACATGAGCATTCTTTTAGCTTTAAAAAGAAGCTATTACGAAACATTAGGACACAAACTTTTTCAAATCGAGGCTTTGGAAACCTAAAATGCACAGGTGTAACAGGCAAGGGGGGGGCAATTGCCCCCTAAAATTCAAGACTTGTGATGTACAGATACAAACAGTATGTTAATCCCATAATCCTTAATAAGCTTGATACAATTCGAAAATTTAAAAAAAACTAATCCCTGAAGTCAATCTCTCAATTTTATTTCTTAAAATGAACACTGGATCCATTCTCATGCTAAAATATATTCAACAACACAGTATATCAATGTTTGTTTATTTCCTTTCCCATGTTGTTTCGTGTGACGTCACATGTAAACACGTCTATTAGCCACTCTGATTGGTCGAAATCATTCACATTCCGGAACACTCTACTGAACATCGCCTGAAAGAAAGATCTGATTGATGAACTGATTGAAGAAATCTGACGTAAGTTGTCCTCTCCTGGCAAACAGACACTTTTACAGAGGGGAGGGGGACTTATAGTGTTTGTCCGTAATAAGACTTGGTCTTGTAAAAAGAATTTATTAAGCGAATTGGTACACATTAAAAATCTTCAAAATAGTCTCCCTGGACGTCGATACACCGTTGTCCAGTCGATTCCCAGGCTGTAAAGGCCCCCTGGAAGTCAGCTGCCATAGCATTTTTCAGAGACAACCCGTTGTATGGTGGGGAACATCTTCGAAACGGTGACCTTTCAGACTGCTCTTGAATCCTGAAACAGGAAAAGTCTGACGGACTCACATGAGATATACGGTGGCTGTGGCTAGGTTGCGATCTCTATTCGGGACAATTAAGGCCGGCACTTATTCAGCGTTTTTCTTGTGCGTCTCCTAACAAGTCAATGTATTTTTCCCGCAGCAACTTTCCGTTGCGGGGGGAAAAGTCTGCCGCATCTGATCTTTTGTACTGACCGCTTGAAAACCGCAGAATGACAAATGATAACCAATTATACTTTGTTGGGTACAGTGGCGGATCCACGGGGGGGGCTCTGGGGGCTCGAGCCCCCCCCCCCAGAGCTAGAAATACACTATGGATTAGGGAAGTTTAAAAAAATTGTAAATTTTCACTTGAACTGAAATTTAAAAAAGTACAGTTGACTCTCTGTTTAAAGACGATCTCTTTCCAAAGATGATATTTCAAAGTCCCGGCAACTCCAGCGTAAAAAATTTCTATTCAAAGACGACGAAGTTTCTGTTTAACAACGATTTCTTTTTTTCATCTTACGCTACAGGAACAAGGGAAATTTTTTTTAAGAGTGGGAAAAAAGTGTCGGGGAATGTCAAAAGTGCAATTCGCAATACAATCTCAACTACCTGAATGTATTCTCAAAGGTATTTTAGAAGCAAAGAGAAAATTCTTGAAGCAGCACAAAAATTTAGTACGGGATCCAAATCAAAACGGCCGAAAAGTCAATGTGGCCGATTGGAGGAAGTTTCCCAAGGCACTTCTGCATGAGACCCTTGCAGAAGTGCCTTGGAACGAATGGTTGCATGAAGCAAGAGCATCCAACATTCTAATTTATGGGCCCCACCATGGCCGAGTGGATAAGACACTTGACATGGTAGGCGGCTGAAGTATAAGGCCTAAGTGTTGGGCCTACCGCGCGGCTGTCGATCTAACTATCTGGAGTTTTTCCAGATGGTTTACTCCAGATTTAACGTGAATACGCGTTAGAACTTCTGAAAAAATCCTCCGACCAAGGCAACTGCCCCAGAATGCAGATGCCTCTAGCATAGGCTTGCCACATAACACATAACTCCAATTTCTGGAGGCCCGATGAGTGGTTGAGCACATAGCGCTCGCAACTGGGAGAAGAAAAGTGCCTGGTTCAAACTCAGGTCGCGTCCGTCAATCTAGCCGTTCGGAGTCTTACGTAGTTTTCTCCGAAACTTCTCATAAATAAAGACCCCTTAGAAAAAACCCCACGTAGGAAGGGCCTGATTATGACCAACAGGGGCCCCGGGCATTGATGAATTTGCCCCCCCCCCCGTCAATGATTTTTGTCGTATTTTTCATAAAATTTTGATATAAAAAAGAATATTTCGGAACAACATTTTAAAGTGGGTGGCCCTTTTGAGTGGGGGCCCTGGACAAAGTCCCGATTTGCCCATGCGATACTAAAATAAAATCAAGCAATTACTGCAGTGCTGTTATTCTGCCAGAAAAATTTGGAATGCAAAATTTTCAGGCTTCGGCTGGTTAGCTAGAAAAATTCATAAAATGGAAGCTGACGCATTTCACATTTGAGAAAATCTGGAAGAACGAATAACGGGAAGGCGAAAAATGAAACAACTGACTCATTTTGATTTGCTTGAAACCTAATTTTATTGTATTGCTTGCTTTTATTACCTTTTTTTAAGGTAACTTAAAATAATTTTTTGTGGATAATAAAATAATACAATGATAATAAAAGTAACATCTTTAAACACGCCAATATATCAAGAAAAATATTCACAGTCCTAAGAATGTAAAGTGTAAAAGGTTGCTGTTGGTGCTGTAGGATTACGGCCAATTATCTGCACATGGAATCTATAAGCCGATGGGTGGGGTGCACTCCGGGGGGGGGGGGGTCTTTCTAAGGGGTCCTAACCCTTATTTACGCTAAGTTTCGGAGGAAAGCACGGGAAACTGTTAGGTCAGCGGACGCGAACTGGTTTTGAACCAGGCACCTTCCCAAGTGTAAAGGGAAATGTTATTCTTTTACTAATTCTGTTTATGGAAGATCTCTATTGAAAGACGATTTTTCACATTTACACGGTTCCTTTAAAGTCGTTAAACAGAGATCCAACTATATATATGTATACAGTGGCGCAGAGAGGGAGGGGGAGCAGGGGAAAAATCCCCAGGGCCTCAGCTTGTGAAGGGGCCCCGCTTTTGCTGTTTATATGATACTTAATTGTGTGCTGTCAATTTTGTAAAAAAAGTCCAAATTCAGATTATGTCCCCGGATGTTTCAAATTAATTTTTGAATGAAATTACAAAAAGCCAGCTAGAGCATAAACCAACAACTTAACAGAAACGAGGAGTGTTAGTGATTGAGTCTTCTTTTGCAAGAAAAATAGACATTGTTGGTGTTATTCAACGGTTTGCCATGACTAAAAGTAGAAAAGATTTATTTAACAATTAATCATTTTTTTTTCCGAGACACATTGTTAAATAGTGGAAGAAAGGGTATAGCCAGAGGAGAGACTGTGGGCCCACCCAACCTCCGGAATTTTGAATTTCCCTTAACAAAATGTTAAAGGTCAAGACTTTCTATGAGAAATTTTGAAATTTCCACTCTTTTGACCTTCTGAAATTTTTTGTCTGCCTGCTTGCATGGAAGTATGAATAAAAATATTAATTTTTTCAATACTGAGGAAACATGCCATGCAAAAATGTTAACGTTTCAAATACAGTTTCTCTATGGAGGTGACTTAGACGACGTCTAAGAGGTGACGATTTTTTTGAGGGAAATTCAAAAAAAAAAAAAAAAGTTGGTATTTTTTAGAGCATGTATGTTTATTAAAGTATAATACTCTTTTAAATTAATAATTTTAATTCTATTAATTATTTTCCAAATACAATTAATTTTAAGTTTCTTTAAATGATTAATAATTTTAGTAAGGAATAAATGATTGATGTGATACGACATCAAAAGGATTTCTGGATAGCTAAGGGACCCCAAAGATTTTATCCCTGGGGCCCCGACTTGGCTCTCTGCGCCTCTGTATGTATATATATACCAAGAATATTTACACCAATACTTATTGATTCCTTGTGGACTAAACATAATTTCTCTATTTACAAAAATGATAGAGCTTTTATTTTTAAACAGGAGGAGGGACAAATTTTATTGACTCGCTATCGCCACAGTGGCTGGAGCACAGTTCCGAGTTTTATTTGTAAAGTGGAACTACCCTTGGGAAGAACAAATCTGGTCACCTTATAAAGACGGTTACCTTACAAAGGTGGTAAAGTGTGATGGTTGTAAAGCGAAATTGCATTAAAGTTGTCACTATAGACAGACGATCTCTTTACCAAGGTGATCACTTTAGCAGGATCCACCGTATTTGAATGGACGACGGCACACTGATACGGGGGAAAAAATCTTCCGTTGGTCTCTCCATTTTATAGGGGACATAGTTTGCGGTTTAGTGCAGAAATCTTTTATCGGTAAACCCCGAATTGCCATTAAAAAGTCGTAAAATTCGCTACGAGAATGCCCTCTTACCCACTGCAGTCACGTTAGACGCAGCGGCAAACAGCATCGGCCTTAAGTGATGCTGAAGCATCGACGAACAATCCAACCCTCCGCAGTTTGTACAGCTTTCATTCTTTCAACTGCTCTCATAAGTTGTTCACACCACCCAGACATATGGGTACAAATCCTCATTATAAAAGTAAAACATATTCTAAGATATCAGACAAAGCGAGTACTTGGCAATGTATAGCTGGTCTGGTTTTAAAAAAGAAAGCTCAAATTGTAAATGGCAGGTAATAGTGATAATAGTTGTAAATAGCAATTGAGGTTGGTTTACTACAGTCCTCACAAAAAAGGATGGGAATTACTTAATCTGGAAATCTTAATGCCATCCTAAAATGCAAAAATGTATGCTGTGAACACTGTATATTGCTCGGTGGCTGTGAAATGGGTTCAATAATGCATTCAGCAATTATACTCTGTACACACTAAAATGTTAATGGGTAGGGCCAGCGAACAACAACACGAATAAAGGTCATTGCTGATTAGACACGTCTTGTCGTCATTACAGTGGTTAACGCGACATTTTTCTGGCAAAATTTACGACTTTTAATGACCAGTCGGGATCTACCAACAAAAGATTAATGTGTTAAACTGAAAACCCTGACCCCACACAATGGAGAGGGCAAGGGAACATTTTTTTTTCCGTATCAGTGCCGTCGTCCATCGGAACGCATAAAAAACGTGGCTTATGAGCATCGGCCTTAACTATAGGGCGCACGATAGCTCTGCCCCCCCGCTTCCAAGTTTTCTTTCGACGGCTCTTGCAGAAGACAACATACTTATTTCGTTGAACCATGTCTAATTATACCTTGGTAGAAAAAGTATTGGGAAATCAATGTATCATCCTAATGAAAAACGGAGCCCCCCCCAGATGGTTTCTCTGGATCCGCCCCTGGTTGGGTGACTCGTTCAACGCTGAAATTTGTCTTCCAAGCGTGGTTACAATAATTTTTAGAACCGTCGCCAAAAGTTTCAGCCAAATTTTTGCAAAAGTAGGTGTGAAGTTTTTCTCTGGAGAGGGAATAGAGGGCAGAGGTCAATTACAGCTCGGGTCACTATTTCCTCTTTTTTTTTTTTTTTTTTTCTTTCTGTTGTGTTTGCATTCTTGCTGAGGGAGCTGATATTAGGGGAATTGGTGGGTGGGGGGGGGGGCGGTAGAGAGGCTCAGAGAGGCAAGTCGGGGCTCCGGGGATAAAATCTTTGGGGTTCCTTTGCTATCCAGAAATTCTTTTGATGTCGTATTAGATCAATCATTTATTCCTTATTAAAATTATTTCTCATTTAAAGAAACTTTAAATTAATAGTAATTGGAAAATAATTAATAGAATTAAAATTATTAACTTAAAAAAGTATTATACTTTAATAAACATCCATGCTCTAAAAAATACCAACATTTGGTTTCGAAGGTTTCGTCACCTCCATAGAGAAACTGTATTTGAAACCAGTGGCGAACCCAATATTTTAGTTTAGGGGGGGCTGGGCTACATATAAATACTGCTGAACTCTGTCATAGTGACCTCGGTTAGTTACAACTCTCTTATAACGTCAAAATATTCGGTACCACTTGACTGTCCCATAGAACACAAGCAATATAACTCATTATAGAGTCATAAATAATTATCTGATCTTTTGAGCGACGTTGTAACCATGCGTGTGTAACAGTGTTTCAACTAACTGTAAGCATTTATTTAAAAACTTTTTTAAATAAATGTCTTTTTTGGTTAGAAATAATTTGAAGACAATTAAAAAAAGAAAGAACTAAAAAAATTAATTCATTAGCGACTAAAAAAATTAATTCATTAGCGAACTTGATGTACTTGATTCTTGTTTGAAGCTGCCGAAAATTGATTTTTATTTATTTATTTATTTATTTATTTAGTTTTTTGTCACTATTTTTCCAAGTTAACTTACCGAAGCTACAATGAAATTTGGAATGCATGTAAAGTTTGAAACGAAAATGCTCGATTTCCAGAGGATTCTTAGAAATTTGTTACTTTGTTACCTATGGCAGGTAGGGGGATAAAAACATTTTTTTTACAGATTTCTTTCTATTTAAAAAAAAAAACTGTTCATAAAAATTCTTCCTGTAGAATGTAATTCACTTTACACGAATATTTAAAAATCAATTTCAAAGCAATTTGAAATTTGGCATACAACGAGAGTGGGCGACCCCCCCCCCCACGAGACTCCCCCCCCCCCTTTTTGTACATGTGTTTATTGGAAGAAGGAAAACATTTTAAAAATATAATAAATATGAATACATCAAGCCTAGTTAATTATTCATGTTTGTGTTCCTCGTAAAAGAGCAAGCAATATTGCTTTTCAAATATAACCACTATTAAACCAGAACAAAAATTAAGAATGTGCTTAAAAGCAGCTTGTGAAGGAAAAAAGTAATTCACTCAATGTCAACAAAGAACGTATGAGTCACAAAGCACTGAAGAAGGATTTCTTTCATGGTAAAGAGAAATTTTAAAACCTCATAACCTCTAAAAAAAGGCATTTTATAATACATAATTACGAATATAATTCGATGAACAACAACGAGTATTTTTTGGTAATAACTTCTTTTTAATATTAATTATCAATTACATTAAAATATCATATCATGTGGGAACACGCATGCATTTATTAAACTATTTATTTTAATAAACAACTTAGTTTAGTAATCCATTTTAATAAATACTGAATAACTATTGCTAAAATGCATACCTCAAAGTTACAGCTAATCGTTCAGCTGCAGAAATAGGTTTTCTGCATACTCGAGCTTTCTGTATATAAGGCTTTAAAATTTTTTAAATGTCTTCAAAATCTTGAATCCTCAAATGGAAATAGTTATAAAATCTCTCTTCATCACTTAGTAATTCTTTCACGAGAATAAATTCCCCCAATTTTTCGCGCTTTTGAAGGGTGGGATGGACCCAACATCTTTTTTTTCTTCTGGATGACAATATGTAAGCTATAATCGTTTCATCCTCACTCGAGCTGGACATTTTCCCTTTTAAAGCTTTTATTATCCACTGAGTACTATCGAATAATTGCCAAGACATATGAACGAATGTAACCGAGTTATCAAGCCAAATATAGTAACCCCGCTTCTAGTGTCTCTAAAATTTACGACCTGCAGGTGCGGATGACCACCTCCAGGGTATGTAAACGCATCCGGAAAAAACGCTCCATGTGTGCCGGCCTTTTGGCGGTCACAACAAAGACGGTGTGGACTGGAGTGCTGTCGTGGTGGAATTTCCAGCGATCAACAATCTCCGGTCGTTTCAGTTTGACGGCTCTGTTCAGGCACGCAAGGATATCTTTGTAGAAAACCGCGTTGACCGTTTGTCCAGGAGGTAAAAATTCTTTGTGGACCATACCATGCTTGTCAAAAAAGACAATGATCATTATCTTTGAGTGCATCCAGTTGTCAAACTTCAGTTAGATTGTCTTTCTAATTAAAATTATTGAATGCATTCGACATTGTTTTCTCTTCTTCCTTAAGTTATACATATCCAAGACCATGAACATTTTGTGTATTTTTACGAAGTCAGTTCTTATGTAAAGTTCATGTCACATTATACATGTTGCTGTTCAAAATTGTAAATAAATTATTTAACCAAGTAATAAAAATTATTTTAATCATACCTGCATTTTCAATAAGCGTGTGCGTGTGGGTCAGTTACATCAACTGTTATTAATCGATAATAATAGGACTTGGACAACTATTCGACGATGTAAACATCTTTAGGTTATCATACAGATAAAAAAAAAATTATTAAAGACATTCTTTTTTAAAAATTACAGGATCTTTGGAATGCTTTAAAATAAACCAATGATGCTATACGCTGGGAAAATTAATAGTGCTTTTCCACAAACAGCACTAAGCACTTTTGTTATTTAAAACTTATATTTTCATAAAATTAAAATAAAGTGCAAACCTTGCAGTATTAAATGGGTTGAAGCGCCATTCACGTACAGAGTTTTTTCTTGAATCGTTTATAAATGTTGCTGGTTGATCGTTTGTAATGGTTGGTAACTACGATTTGGAAACGGAATATTTTCGAGTCTTTGTAACTGGAGGCTTTAAAAAGCTGTTCAAAATTTACATTTTTTTTTCAAAGTACAACCTTAACAAAAAGACTGAAAAAAAGTAAGTTCTTTTTAAAATGATAGACAATTTAACGTTCAATAAAACTGCATTACAACTCCACGATTGATTAGAAATGTTTGATTAACAAGGAAATTGATTTGTTCACCTCCCTCCTCCTTAATCGGACAAGATTTTTTCTCTCCATTTTTCTCCTAAGATTGAAAATTTTCATTAATTGTGGTATGTATTAATGAAAATAATATGAAAAGAATTTTTTCAAAGCTGCTTGTGCTTTAGAAAACAAATAAATAAGAATAAAATCAACAATTAACAATATATAAACAAGAAAAACGTAAACGATGTATGGATTTGCCTAAATAAAAAATATTAAAATATAGACTGTTGTTTCCAGTCTAAACGGGAGATTCATCAACAGAGAACTTGTTTGTTTATTGTTTATGGCAAAGTTACACGAGGGCTATCTGCCTACAGCGTGGGATGCGTTGGGTGGAGGACTTTTTAAGGGGTTATAACGCGTATTCACGTTACATCAGGAGAAAACCGCCCAAATCATTCAGAATATTAGATTGACGACCGCGCGAGAGACCAGACTTGGACCTCCACTTCAGCTATCTCCCAGTGTTTTATTGGCTTTATCGCTGTTGGAGTAATACCTTCTAAACTTCCTTCGTGACTGTGATTTGTCTATAAATGTTCATAAGCATTCATTCTGGATTAATTTATTATGCTTAATTTACATATATACATTTAAGACAAAGGTTTTAGAAGTTTAGCCGTTATCAGGCGAACATGCCTGTCTCTCATTACATCAGTTTCTTATGTCTAGTGAACCATACTGAAGTAAAACATACTTACACAGTGGCGCTGCACTCGCGCAGAAATTTTCTCTTCGGAGGAGGTATGGCTCAAGATTCTACATCTCCCCCCCCCCCCCGATGAAATTAAGTTTCATCTAAATACTAAAATAAAATAGTTAAAATACAAATAATGAAATTAATGGTTACACAAATTACACTCTAATATATATATAAAACACAATTAAAGTTCGCAGTTCAATCAGTCTCTTAGCTCTAATGGAAACAGCAACTGTACAGGTCTTTTAATCGTTCATGATTTTATTTTTACTCTGCATGCTCTCACCATTCCGTCTCTACCTGGAAACACTTCAAGGATTCTACCCATGCTCCACATGTTTCTGGGTAGCTTAGTGTCTCCCAGAAGTACCACATCACCTTCTTTGAAGTCTCGTGATGCCACTGGCGTAGCCAGGATTTTGTTTCGGGAGGGGCTGTCACGTTGACACAACGTGCATATTTTTTAATGAAAAATTATTAATACAAATCCTAATTAATATTGTCTAAATTTAAACTAATAATCTATTCTAAATCTAATTTAAAAGTTTTTAATAATAACTATCTTTTAAAGCTTTCATTTTTCCTCTTGGCCTTCTCAATTACAGCGCATTAACGTACTTATAAAGCATTTCCCTTTCAGCTGCTTTGAAATAAAATAACAGTTGTCGCCAGTTTTCTATCCTACTAAACGAATAATCATAACATCCCTTCGCTCGCATATGTTTTCTCTAATCCGCTGAAACAGATGTGTTTGCGGTTTTCCTCTGCTGTGCAAGAAGCATATTGCTCGAAAAACACCTGCTAAAATTGTTCCAGAAAAATCGAGCTCCCTTTTTCTATAGCAGTAGGTCTAACGGTCATTTTTTTAGCAGTTGCAGAGTTGGTACTTGTGTGGCGAGGTCCTCACTTTTTAAGTGGGGAACCTTCGCCACCGGAACGTAGGCACGAAATGCCATGCTCGCCATAATAATTTTTAGAAGAATGCTTCCCCAGTTTTCCTTTTTATTTGAGGGTGTATTATAAAGTTTCAAAATGTTGATCTTCAGATGGTGTAAAAATAAAAAGATATGACTAAAACGGAGATGCAAAATAATCACATTCCTGAAAAACCTAATGAAGTAATTTCCATGGACATTCTTGGACCTCTAAATAATGGAAAACATATTCTTACAATAATTGATCATTTTACTCGTTTTCTACAGCTCTATCCCTTAAACTCTAGTACTACTGATGCTGTTGCTAACTGTTTGTTTTCATACATTTCAACTTTTGGCAGACCTGCAATTATACTTACTGACTTAGGTACTCAATTTACTAGTGCTGTTTTTGAAACCTTTAACAAAGTTTTTGGAATTAAATTAAGACATACTACTTCTGGACACCCACAGGCTAATTCAATTAGTGAGAGAATCAATACCTCAATTAAATCAACTGTAAATGCTCTAATTCAAGATGGTTATAACTTTGCTCAAGCTATAAACATTCATGTAAATATGTATAATGCTTCTACACATTCTTCTACTCAATTTTCTCCTAATGTAATACAATTTGGAAGAGAGTTACCTATGATTTTTGATACGTATGACCCACAGGTACAGTTTCATCATTTAGATAAAGCTCATTATCTGTCTCAAGTAATGTCCACCCTGACGCCAATTTATACTGACACATATTCTAATCTAAAGTCTGCACAATATGAACAAAATTTAAAGAAAAATGAAAATGCCAAGCTTAGATTTCTTTTCCCTGGTGATATTGTTTACTTAAAGTCTAAAGATAAATATAATAAACATCTTACTGGACCTTATAAGGTTACACAAAAATATTCTCCTGTTATTTATTCAATTCAATTATTAGATAATCCTGACACTTCAGTTCGCAAAATGCATATTGATAGGTTAAAACTTGCTCCTCCTCGAAGGTCTTTGCTTAATGACTTGCCTGTTATTGATAGTCACTATCAGGTTCCTACTACGCACTCTTATAATTTTAGGCCACGTAAAAATTAATTGAACCTTTTTTAGTTTTTTTTTTTACTGGGCATTTTCAATGCGAACAGCCTGATCAACTGTTTGTATTGAACCTGTTCCTTCTTTTAACTGCTGTAATATATTTAAATTATTTTTTATTTTCCATAATTTCTGTTGTTGACATCGCTATGTGCCAGTTTAGATTCCCCAATGTGGTAAACATTGACATTTGTCCTTCTACTGTCCTATCCCCCCTTCTCCTCTAGTAATTGGAAGAAATCCCGTTTTATGTAAGTAAAATCAAACTACTGCAATCATTTTTTTTATTTTTTCCTTCTTTTTGCTTTCCTTTTTGGGAAGCTAACTCAGCGAAAAGTTTGGGCCTTGAAATGCTATAATTGCAATTTTCATTTGGTACAATGCATACCAAAGCCTTTTCAGTTTTGAAATTTAAATTTTTTTGTTCACAATATTTAAAAAAAATAATAATTAAATAAAATAAAGTAAAGACATGGGTAAGTTTGTCTTGTTTATATAATGTGAAATATGAGGTAAAGTAAATGCTTATATTTTGTATGTCCTTTTTCTTTCACGATGGCAAATTTTTTACATTTTTAAATAAGAACAATGCTGTATTGAAATCCTTTTGAAGGGCTACAAGTGGTACCACTTCAAAAAAAATCAGAGCTCTTTCTTTTTGATATAACAAATCCCGGGTTACCTTTTTATTGAAAATTTTATTGAATTTTTGTGTGAAATATTGTCTTTATTTTGATATCAAATACTATTGAAATATGTATATGCAAGAACTGTTGACAATCTTTTTCAGCTGACAATATCAGCAATGCAAGAACCTCAGCACAGTTTTAGATTTCGTGATTTTTTTAGTATAACAATAGACTGAATCATGTAAAATCAAGACGGACAATTTTAAGGTTTTCTGTAAGAACTTTATGCAATTTTTTAATATTACTGGACTTTGATTGATATACTGTTTTAATATTTATGCTGAGCATGTAATTTTTTCTGAAAACTCTGGGGAGTATATGTCACGTTGACACAACGTGCATATTTTTTAATGAAAAATTATTAATACAAATCCTAATTAATATTATCTAAATTTAAACTAATAATCTATTCTAAATCTAATTAAAAAGTTTTTAATAATAACTATCTTTTAAAGCTTTCATTTTTCCTCTTGGCCTTCTCAATTACAGCGCATTAACGTACTTCTAAAGCATTTCCCTTTCAGCTGCTTTGAAATAAAATAACAGTTGTCGCCAGTTTTCTATCCTACTAAACGAATAATCATAACATCCCTTCGCTCGCTATGTTTTCTCTGCTCCGCTGAAACAGATGTGTTTGCGGTTTTCCTCTGCTGTGCAAGAAGCATATTGCTCGAAAAACACCTGCTAAAATTGTTCCAGAAAAATCGAGCTCCCTTTTTCTATAGCAGTAGGTCTAACGGTCATTTTTTTAGCAGTTTGGGAGTTGGTACTTGTGTGGCGAGGTCCTCACTTTTTAAGTGGGGAACCTTCGCCACCGGAACGTAGGCACGAATTCCATGCTCGCCATAATAATTTTTAGAAGAATGCGTCCCCAGTTTTCCTTTTTATTTGTGGGTGTATTATAAAGTTTCAAAATGTTGATCTTCAGATGGTGTAAAAATAAAAAGATATGACTAAAATGGAGATGAGTCCTGCCAATTATTTATGGTCGACTTACTGATTTTTGTTCGCAAAGTTTGTGCTTTGTGTTCCAGCTTTCTGCGTGCTCTCCTCAAAAAGAAAAATGAAACGACGAGCGCTAGGAAGACAGATGTCTTTCTGTAACAACATTATGGGTCAACAATTAGTTGACCACCTCCTTCTTTTCTTTTGTGAACCTCCTTTGATGTACCGCTATCTGTGATGATTCCCAGCATTCTCGTGAAATCGGATTTAGTTTGCTGGCGTTCAAAAAAAATGAATGTCGTGTTGCTTTAACTGAAATTTTCTTTTTACAGTGCTACACTTCGCTGACGTATATCTTCAATGCGCAATATGGATGTCGACACTTTTTTTTATTTTTAATACAGTGACGCAATGCTCTTCACGATTGTTCATACCAAATGTGACAACGATCTACATACCACATACCTACCATCGTCTCCTTACGATCACCGCCTTCCACCGTACATCTCCATAGGATTAAATTGGTGCCGGTGAACCAGGCACGTCCCTTCATAAAGCAATGTGCTAAAATCGTCGTGATCTTCGTGCTGGTGCTACAGTGTGTTGTTTTTATTCTTGCGGCGTTGTGACGAAGCAAAAAAAAAAAAAATAAAATAAAATGTGTTGACAAATGAGCTCTTCGTTTTACTTCAAGTTTTTTTTATTTTTGGGGGGACCCCAACCTTTTTTTAAATTTTTTATTATATTATGTGTTAACACCTTATTTTTTTTTCTTTTACGAGTAAGTGTTGATATAAATATATCTAGTATTATAGTTTTATGCATTATTTGAATTTTGATTAAAGTGATTGATATTATTATGATTGATTTTTTGCTATAAATATATGCATATATATATTTCATAAAAAGAAATTTTCTACGATATAATGAACATTATTTACATTTTTTTTTGCATATATTTATCTTATACTTTTCTGCATATATCTAAATAGTTGATTATTTCTGAGTATACTGCTGAACCCAGTTAAATAAATTAAGCAGATTTAAAAAATGATTATTTGTGCACTTAGAATTGATAAGTAACAATTATATATTTTTTCATATTTTTATTTATGCATAATTTTAAATGAGTTCTAAAGGTAAAAATAAAATAGCCAAATCGACAAATATGTCTAATACAGCCATTCTTAATATTCTGCCTTTTCAGAGAAAACCTCATTTATTGGAATTTTTCTTTAAGCAAGTAAAGGACATACAGAATTTAAATAATTGGGATGATGCACAAACAAAAGTATTTCTAAGTGCTAAGCTTTCAGGTGCTGCTCTGCAATATTATGCAGAATCTCCTTTTTTTGCTGAGGCAAAAACTATTAATGAAATTCATGTACAATTTCAAAATTTCTTTGGAACTAATAATACTCAGGCTAATATAAGCCAGTTACATAGTCTAAATTTACTTCCTAATGAATCCATGCTGAACCTATCCCATCGCTTAGATCTAATTATTAAGAAGGTTTACAGCAACATATCTGATAAAGAAGCGTTAGATGCGATAAAATTTAATCATTTTCTCAATGCAATTCCTCGTGATATCAGAAAAATATTACAAATCGAAAAAGTAAATAAGTATGATAAGGCTGTTTCCCGAGCTCATGAATTTCAGCAAATTAATTCTGCTGATTCCCCACCTCGAGCTCAGTCCTCCCAAATAAGATCATTAACCGAGGAAGTAAACTCGCTAAAAGAACAAATCAATAAACTCGAAGATGATAATAAGGATAGTGTTTCTGATAAACACAATAACTCTAAATTTCAACGTAGTCATCCTTATAATAGACAATTTCATAACAACTATAGAAACATTCAATATAGATCTAGGCCTAATAATAGAGATTTCAAAAATTCCAACAACTATTTTCCTCGACAAACAAAGGCAAATAATTTTAAGAAATATTCTATAACATGTCAGTTCTGCTAGAAAAAAGGGCATAATGTCCACCAATGTTTCAAAATGAAAAATTCTTTGATTCCAATTCAGACCATAACTCAGCCTAATCCTATGTTCCAAAATTTGCCTACTAGTGATGCCTCTCAACAAAATGTGGTATCACAATTTTCTAATACGAATCCTACTTCTTTTTTACCCAGTAAGGATCATTTAAACTGCTAATGAGAACTCCTGGTGCTGGTACTCGAGATTCTCAAGTGACTTTATCCCAACCAGCTACGTCAAAACTTCCACCTATGAGAACCATAGCCCCCGATGCTCGAGTTCCTCCTATGACCTTTTCTCATCCAGAGACTTTTTCTTCACAAAGATCAACACATACTCAAACCTTGCAACCTATAAAAATTTGTAAGAATTCTGAATCTCAAACTGATAATTTTATGATGGATGAATGCCAAATTATTGCAAGTGTCTCTGATAATTCATTTAAACTTCCTATTATTCCAATTCAACTACATAATAGTAATATTCCTATGCTCATAGATAGTGACTCATCCTTATGTATTTTATCACAGAATGTTTTCAATCATTTAAAACATGCAATTAATTATAAATTTCTTTCACGTTCTGTTAAAATTAGTACAATTAACTCTGAGGTTGCCTTTTCTAGTTGTGTTGAAATTTCATTTAAAATAAATAATAAACATTTTAGACATCACTTTTTCATCACCTCACCAATGTGACCATTTCATCTCAATTTCAGGGTATTCTTGGATTTGATTTTATCCAAAAATTTAATTTACAATTAAATCCACATTCTGGAACTGTTTCCATTGGTGACATCCTTGTTCCCTTAATGAAAAATCAGAATCTGAACAGGGAAATTCATACAACCACAGTAAATAACATAACTAATTCTGAATGGCCTACTATTACACAAGAGTTAAGTAATGTCATGCCCATTACAATTAAACTTGATACGAAAATCATTTTACACCCCGATGACTTTCAATATGTAAAACTTAATCTGCATAACTGTCCGTATAGTGAATTTTTGTTTGAACCTAATATACAATCATACAAACTAGAAATTTATGATTCAATACATTCCATTAGTAATTCTGATATTAATAATCCCCATTTTTATATCTATGTAAAAAATAATTCTGATGAAACCATGCACTTAAACAAAGCAATGAGTATTGGAACTATAAGTCCTATTGAAGAAGCTCAATTAAATATTCACACAAATATGCCTGATGACCATGTCAATCTTATTACTGCCTCTGATGAAATAATTCAAGAAAGAAAGAATGAGCTTACAGAAAATGACTTTAAGTTGAAACATTTAACTCACAATGAACAAAACCAAATAAAAGAAATATTAATGAACCATTTTTCTGCTTTTTCAAAATCTTTGAAAACCTTGGGACACACAGATAAAATTAAACCGCATTTATCATTTATAAATAAATTCCCAATTAGGACATTACCATTTCCCATACCTCAATCCTTACAAGATGAGGCTCTGAGACAACTAAATGAACTGCAGGAAGCCAGTATCATTGAAAGAACTCCAACTGAATGGGCATCTCCTATGCTTTCAGTAAAAAAGAAAGCTCTAGATCCTAATTCTAAACCGAAATTCAGACTGGCACTCGACTTAAGACTTTTAAATGCTATCTTAAAACCATCGGCTTACCCATTACCAAAAATTTCTACAATTATTTCCAATTTATCAAACTATAAATATTTTACTGTTTTGGATTTATGTAGTGCATATTGGCAAATTGACTTACCTCATGAATACAGATATATTATTGCTTTTACTACACCTTGGGGTACTTTTCGCAGCAACCGCCTTGTTTTTGGTTTAAAAACTGCTGCCAGCACATTTCAAGCTTTAATAGACAATATCTGACAAGAGTCTGAGGTTTCTGGAGTTATGGCGTATCAAGATGATATTGTTATTGGTTCAAATTCTTTTGAGGAAACTCTTCAAAAACTTGACGCCTTACTTAATACTGTAATCAAAAATAACACCACTTTATCTCCAAATAAATGTCAATTCAATCTTACCGAAATAGATTATTTGGGCTTTCATCTATCAAATCATAAACTTTCGCCAATCTCCTCCAATATTATCAAAATTACTGGCTTTCCAATTCCTAAAACAAAAAGACAACTTAAACGCTTTCTAGGAGTTTGTGGATTTTATCGAAATTTAATACCTTCATATGCTGAACTAACATATCCTCTTGTCCAGTTAACTTGTCCTAAACAAAGTTTTCAATCGCTTGACATTCACACTGAAGCATTCAATAAACTACAGAAAATTTTCTTCACTAAACCTTTTGTTTGTTTACCTGACTGGTCTAAACCTTTTATTTTGAATACTGATGGTAGTCATCAAGCAATTTCTGGTGTCATTTTACAAGAATTTAATGGTGAATTGCATCCTATTTCTTACTTTAGCAAATCTTTATCTAAATCTGAAAGAAATTATCCAGCCATAAAAATTGAATTAAAGGCTCTACATGACTCTGTTTTAGCATTCAAACATTTTCTATACAATCGAGAATTTATTGTTATGTCAGACAGTAAACCATTAAAGCGCTATAGAAAAACTACTTCTCCTGCTGATCTCACTACAAAATGGCTATGCGAATTAAGTAAATATACTTTTAATTTCAAACACATTCCTGGTAATCAAAATCTTTTGGCTGATTACTTTTCACGTCTTGAAGAAACGCCACCACACCATGACATAAATTCTCATCCAAGCACTCGAAATTTAAATAATGATGTTCTTCCTGTCATTGATGATGCAATTCCTGAAACACCTGATAATTTTGAACAGATTAATTATTTAAATGTTTCTCAGTCTTCGCCACAAGACCCACTTTTAGAAATTTCTTGTAAAACATTTCTTGATGAACAACAAAAAGACAAAACTATTTCAAAAATTATAAGTAATTTGAAATCTAATAACAACAGCAACAACAATAAATGTTATTTTCTACATCCTCATAATAAATTAGTGTACTATTCTAAAGAATCTTCATCTTTGGAAATTCATCCTACTATTGTTGTTCCTAACTCTCGAAAGAAAAAAGTTTTGGCCATTGCCCATTTACCACATTTTGGTATTGCAAAAACATATGAATTTCTTCGACAACGTTACTTTTGGTTTGGTATGTATGCTGATACAGTTAACTTTATTAATTCATGTACTAAATGCATAACTTTAAAATCTCATGCTACTCCACCTATTCCTCTGCAAAATAATCACATACCTGAAAAACCTAATGAAGTAATTTCCATGGACATTCTTGGACCTCTAAATAATGGAAAACATATTCTTACAATAATTGATCATTTTACTCGTTTTCTACAGCTCTATCCCTTAAACTCTAGTACTACTGATGCTGTTGCTAACTGTTTATTTTCATACATTTCAACTTTTGGCAGACCTGCCATTATACTTACTGACTTAGGTACTCAATTTACTAGTGCTGTTTTTGAAACCTTTAACAAAGTTTTTGGAATTAAATTAAGACATACTACTTCTGGACACCCACAGGCTAATTCAATTAGTGAGAGAATCAATACCTCAATTAAATCAACTGTAAATGCTCTAATTCAAGATGGTTATAACTTTGCTCATGCTATAAACATTCATGTAAATATGTATAATGCTTCTACACATTCTTCTACTCAATTTTCTCCTAATGTAATACAATTTGGAAGAGAGTTACCTATGATTTTTGATACGTATGACCCACAGGTACAGTTTCATCATTTAGATAAAGCTCATTATCTGTCTCAAGTAATGTCCACCCTGACGCCAATTTATACTGACACATATTCTAATCTAAAGTCTGCACAATATGAACAAAATTTAAAGAAAAATGAAAATGCCAAGCTTAGATTTCTTTTCCCTGGTGATATTGTTTACTTAAAGTCTAAAGATAAATATAATAAACATCTTACTGGACCTTATAAGGTTATACAAAAATATTCTCCTGTTATTTATTCAATTCAATTATTAGATAATCCTGACACTTCAGTTCGCAAAATGCATATTGATAGGTTAAAACTTGCTCCTCCTCGAAGGTCTTTGCTTAATGACTTGCCTGTTAATGATAGTCACTATCAGGTTCCTACTTCGCACTCTTATAATTTTAGGCCACGTAAAAATTAATTTAACCTTTTTTTGTTTTTTTTTTTACTGGGCATTTTCAATGCGAACAGCCTGATCAACTGTTTGTATTCAACCTGTTCCTTCTTTTAACTGCTGTAATATATTTAAAATAATTTTTTATTTTCCATAATTTCTGTTGTTGATATCGCTATGTGGCAGTTTAGATTCCCCAATGTTGTAAACATTGACATTTTCCCTTCTACTGTCCTATCCTCAACTTCTCCTCTAGTAATTGGAAGAAATCCCGTTTGATGTAAGTAAAATCAAACTACTGCACTCATTTTTTTTATTTTTTCCTTTTTTTGCTTTCCTTTTTGGGAAGCTAACTCAGCGAAAAGTTTTGGCCTTGAAATGCTATAATTGCAATTTTCATTTGGTACAATGCATACCAAAGCCTTTTCAGTTTTGAAATTTAAATTTTTTTGTTCACAATATTTAAAAAAAAAACAATAATTAAATAAAATAAAGTAAAGACATGAGTAAGTTTGTGTTGTTTATATAATGTGAAATATGAGATAAAGTAAATGTGTATATTTTGTATGTCCTTTTTCTTTCACGATGGCAAATTTTTTACATTTTTAAATAAGAACAATGCTGTATTGAAATCCTTTTGAAGGGCTACAAGTGGTACCACTTCAAAAAAATCAGAGCTCTTTCTTTTTGATATAACAAATCCCGGGTTACCTTTTTATTGAAAATTTTATTGAATTTTTGTGTGAAATATTGTCTTTATTTTGATATCAAATACTATTGAAATATGTATATACAAGAACTGTTGACAATCTTTTTCAGCTGACAATATCAGCAATGCAAGAACCTCAGCACAGTTTTAGATTTCGTGATTTTTTTAGTATAACAATAGACTGAATCATGTAAAATCAAGACGGACAATTTTAAGGTTTTCTGCAAGAACTTTATGCAATTTTTCAATATTACTGGACTTTGATTGATATACTGTTTTAATATTTATGCTGAACATGTAATTTTTTCTATCCTACTAAACATCCCTTCGCTATCTACCACATACCTACCATCGTCTCCTTACGATCACCGCCTTCCACCGTACATCTCCATAGGATAGGGGCACAGAGAGTTTTGTCCAATTAATTAATATTCTAATTATTAATTGTACTAATTATAACTAAAAATAAGATTCTAATTGTTATTTCTAATTATAATATTACTTTTAGTAATTTCACAAAAATATCCTTAAATATATGTTTAAAGATGCTATTCAGTATTAATTTCGCGAGTTAATTATTAATTCTTCAATATAATTATCTCTATAGGTAGATGCTTATGTACCAGTTTGTCTGGCGATTATCTCAACCAGATAATATTTTTTTTTAAATCCAGGCCCGTATCTGCTACTACAAACAGTCTTATTCTACAGTAAATATATCAAAAGGAAGATACTGAAAAAACAACTAAATATATGATTTTTAAATCTCAATAAACGACCGTAGTAAAAAATATTTCTATGTAAAAGTTTCTTGTTATAACAGGAAATATATCAATCTATCCCGGATTTTCAGTCAGATCATTTGCAGCAGCATATAACTAATACATACAGGTTAATTCAAAATTAGTGTGACCAATTTTAAAAGCATATAATTATTTATGGTAAATTTTAATTTACCACCAGTTTTATTTTAAAAATTAAACGTTTAAATTACCAAACGAACTACTTTTATTTAGTGGGAGTAAATTTTGGCTCCGAAATTAGATCCCCAAACCCCAAACGAAATTTTTAAGCTTTTGTAGGATGGTTGCTCAAATTCTGTTATAAATAAAGCATTTAAAATTCAGAAAAGGCATTTTTCTAATGTATAACTATCTAAACGTTGAAAAGAAATAAAATTTGGTTGGCAATTAAGAGCTCCAGGGGGGAATATGGAAGAAAGGAAGTCCTTGGTGAAAAAGAAAAAAAGAAGCTGAAAAGACTTATCGTTGTAGAAAATCCTCTTCCTCAAAGAACTTTAGAAAAGAAACTACAGGTATCCCAATCGACAATTTGTCGTCAGATAAAGAAAATTGCCTATAAAAATTGAAGAAACTAGTTTGTAATCAAGTATCTGCAAACATTCTAGAAAAACGAAGAAAACGTTGTTGGCCTCTGTAGTTAATGTTACGCAAAGGTAGATACAAAACATGGATAACTTCTGATGAATCGTTGTTTCGTCTGTAATTCACAACTGGCAAAAAGAGGTTCAATATATTTCACGCGAACAGCGTCGCAAGCACGCAGCTGTTTTGCAGAAGGCAAGTTGGACGTTAGGTACCGTGGTATTGGATGGGAATGTCCTCTCAAGGCTTAATAAAACCATTTTTTGTAGGACCAAAGGTTAAAATTGATGCTAAATATTATCAGAATAAAGTTCTGGAGCACATGATCAAAGAAAGTTAACGTCTTTACCATGGGCGCCGGCAGCATAGCCCCCCCCCCTTGGATTTTTGTATGCAGTGCTTTCCCTTGCTTTTTTGCTCTTTCCAACATGGTAACCATACGTTGAAGTAGTCTTTGCCCCCCCCCGGATATTATTCTGTCGGTGCCCATGGTCTTTACACCCAAAAAAACTTCGTTTTACACCAAGATTCTGCACCAAGTCATACTGGAAGGTCAACTATCAAATGGCTGAAAGATTTTTAAAAAAATTTATTTCTCCTGAAAAATGGCTAACATCATCCCTTGACTGGGCTAATTGCGATTATTTTTTTTATGGGATACTTAAAAGAACAATTAAATAGACGTAAGGTAAGAACACTTTAAGGGCTTTATAAAGCAATCAAAGAGGAAGTTGGAAAAATACCTCCAAAAATGGTCTAAAAAGCTCTTTTGGCGTGTCCTAAACGTTTACGTAGAGTGTACTATGCTAAAGGAAACCACATTGAAAATTTCGTGTAAATAACGTAATTCAATAAAATTTTATGATTCTCTGAAATTGGTCACGTTATTTTTGAATCAACCTGTATTTTATAACGAAGATCATGCAAACACAAACCTATTGTTATTTTTATAATTAACAGCCACAGAACAGCAACGCTAATTAAAAAAAAAATAAACCTTTAATTATAATGCACAGGCTGTACTACCTCAGTTTCTTATTGCAATTAATAAGTCAAAATGTACAGTTTTATGCAGTAACACATAATTAACCTAGAAAATCTTATGACTAAATTTTTTTATTTTTTCAAAATGCTTGTTTTTAATATAACATTGCTCACAAATTTAAGATATTCTAAATAATGTAGATACAATATTAAAATAAGAAAGATATAGCTTGAAGAAAATCATCCAAAACTCTGGTTTCTGGAATAAAGTTGATCACTAGATTAAAATACCCTACACAATTCAAATACAATATGAAAGATATGACTTAACCCTCTGAGCGTCTTGGAAATGGGCAAATAATGTAAAGTTGTTTTCACTGCAAAATTTTAATGCAGCTTTAAAATTATTTAAAAAAGGAAGATTTGTAATTATTAAAAAGTTAACTCCTAAAATACCCATAAGCTTTACTATCGAAATATATTTTATGATGCCTTGGTGTTAAATATAATTTAAATTATAGATGCATTGCAGTGAAAACTGGAATGCAGTGAACGGGATTTTACGTCTCAGCCGCTTGGAGGGTTTTAAGGAGAATCTTCCAAAACTTTGCCCTTCTGTATAAGGTTGGTGACAGGATTAGAATATTATACGTATACAATGCAGACACACAATATTGAAATAACCCAGACATCACTTGAAAAAAAATTCCGAAACTCTGCTCTTTGGAATAAGGTTGATCACAAGATTAAAATTTTCTGCATATTGCTAACAACATACGGATTAAAATAACACAGTCGTCATTAGAAGAAAATCTTCGAAAATTCTGGTTTTTGGAATAAAGTTGGTTCAAAATATATTGAATTTTTATACTTAAACAGTCTTAAAAAATATAATTTATTGCAAATTTTCAACTTGAATAAGTGTTGAGTTGTTAATTAAATCTCTTCAAAGTACATCTTACATAATATTGGGAAGATTAAATGGTAAAAATACATCGGAATTGATTTCTTAGTAAAAAAGGAAAAAAACAGACGCACAAATCTTTCCAGAACGGATAAGTTCTTAAAATTATTGAGGGGGAGGGGTTGCACTCATCGCTAGTTGGTGAGCCATAAGTCAGGGGGGTGGGCACTAGAGATGAGATGGACTCAGCCCGAGCCCAAACCAGGCTCGGGCTTGTGAGAAATTTCTCTTTTATTGAACGTATTCCTTGTAGACAGATTTTAAAAAGTGATTCATGGGAGAAATAAACTAATTAATATTATTTGATAAACCTTAACGAATTAGGTAGTGCATTGATAGTTTACTGTTATATTTGTCTTTAATGTGCACAAACGGCAAAATTATGATATTCTACCATCTGGTATATAAAAGTCATTGACTTTTATATACCAGAGGCGTAGCCAAGGGGGGGGGTTAGGGGGGTCATAACCCACCCATGAGGAATTCTTTTGCCATACAAAATGTATATTCTTCACTCCCTTATCACACACATGTATGCATATATGTGAGTTGCAATAGTCGTAACCATCCCCCCCCCATGAAACATTTCTGGCTACGCCCCTGCTATTAGCTGAAATTTCGGGCTCGGGCTTCGGCACCCTGCATAAGTACAAAGTTTTAACGTACAATTTAAAAAATAAAAATGAAAATAGGTCTGTTTAATTGTTTAACTTAGAAGAAAAATATATTTAATAGTCACATTTTAATGTCCCATTTAAATCACATTTTAATGAGCAACTTAATGTCTTATTTTAGAATTAGAAAATAAAGGTATTGAGCTCCGATTTTTCAGATTCATTTCAAAGCAAAACTGCTGTTCTCATTGGTTGCGGTTTGAAATTACAAAGGAAAGCATTTTAAAATATTTAATTTTTTTTTAAACTGTGAGTAGTAAAAATATTAAGAAGAAAAACTTACTGGGAGTAATTTTTATTTAAAAAATACAGACTTAGTGGACTGTTGATAGACCTTATTTAGTCGTGAGCCGGATATCCGAAAGAGAAGTCGGATATCCGGTGATTGTGATTCGGATATCCGATGATATTTCGGATTTTGATAAATCAACCGGATATCAAGTGCCTCCCTAGATATTTCAAATATTCATTTATTCTTTATCAGAGCATATAAAATAGTATTTATAAAGTTTTATAAAACTTTAGAACAGAAAAGCAAATTACAGATATACCCTCTTGTCAGTTGAAAGGGTGGGTATAAAGGAAACATTTCTTAAATTACATATTAATGAAAACATGATAATACAAATTTTTCAACATACTTAAGACGATATTATGTCGTATGTATTATGTCATCGTTTATATTATCATTTAAAAACACACAATGAAATATTGAGTATTTACTTTACTTTCTTTTCCTGATGTGCTTCCTGAAGTTTTCTGGAAATATCTGTTCATCTATGGCTTTTACCGCTTCCTGTAGATTTGAGTCTTCATTGTTAGTAGGAAAAAAATGTATAATTTTTGGAATTTTATTAAAAATTTCTCCTATACTTCTACTCAACGGGCACTTTCTTGAGGCCATAATCTCTATTCGAACCCACCAACTGGACAGAGCAACACACTAGTCAAAAACACGAGCGTCTGGACCTTGGGAATGGTGAAAAAGGGCCAGCTTGTGCCCCTCCTTGAAATTTTATTGTTAGCAGGAAGTAATATTTTTGTATACACTATAAACCATAGTTTAAAAATACCGCAGGTGGCCATGAAAGCTGATAACATTTGGGAATACATACTTCACAGGGTACAACGGTAACGAGCTGAGGTTATAGGGAGGGGGAAATTTTTAGTATCCCGGGAGTAGGATCTTGCCCAGATGTATATTTTTCTGGTGTGTAGGCGTGTCGAAAGTCACCTCGGGTTAGTGATTAAAGGCACTTTTTAACCTTTTTATTGACTTATTTTTTACTTCGTTCTCAATGTGAAAGGATCTAGAAAACGTTTATCAGAAAGATTAGACAAATATTACGCAACAAGGATTCTGAGACGATCCATTTTTACAAATTGCAATATATATATAACAACTGAAAAAATTTCGGGGGGGGGGGGGCACGGGCCCGGTGGGCCCCCCCCCCTGGCTACGCCAGTGCGTGATGCTGCAGCTGAAGATGCACAATTGGCCGATTTTAAGTTCATTAAGTATTCTTTTCTCCATCTTTCCCAGTAATGATCCAACAGTCTTTGTTTAATCGTTGCAGCTAAGAGGAAAGGGCTTGAAGTAACGCCAAACGGAACCCTCCTAAATCGGAAAATTTTAATGTTGTTTGTGTCATATAAATCTCTATCTGTCCAGAGAAAACGAAGATAATCTCTATCAGAAGGTGCAACTGCAATCTACAAAAATGCCTTCTCAATGTCCGATGAAAATGCAATTTTATGTTCTCGAAATTTTAAAATTAAAGTCAATAAATTAGGGTTTAAATTCGGTCCTTGATGTAAATATTCATTTAGGGATTTTTGTTTATTTTCTTTGGAGGATGCATCGTATACAATTCTAACTTTGCTTGTGGTTTTATTTTTTCTAACAACTGCAGAGTGAGGCATATAGTAACAGTTTTCCAATTTTATTTCAGCATCCTAACAATCCACAATAATCCCTTCCCTAAGTTGTTCTGAAATAACATTCTTATAATTTTCATACAGCCAAGGATCTTCTTTTAATCTGTACATTAGTTTATTAAATCGACGTTTTGGAAGGTCAAAATTATTATGAGGTACTTGTGCCTCATCCTTCCACGGTAATTTTACCTCATATCTTCCCTTCTCATATTTTATATTTTCCTCAAAGTTTTTTAAGACTTCGTTAGACGCGCATAAATTTTCTTTTTTATTTATGCCTAAAGAATCCAACTTAAAGAACTTTCGGAGTTCATTACATATTTCACTTGATTCTGCTTCGCAACGCATAAACAGAGAATTAATACACTGCTCTGAGGTGTTTATATCTTTCTCAGCCTGTCCCATGACTGTATATCCAAATACCGTTTCGAGTAGAAGCAGATTGTTTATATTTTGAAGCTTTCCACATGCCACTCGAGCGAAATTATCTATACCTATTAGAATTCCGATCAGACCTTGAGCGCGCTTTTCGTAAGCCAGGGGGTAAATTTTCTCTCTCATCAGCTCTCTTATTTTTTCATTTGGAATTGTCACCGGCGCCGATGAAATAATTTCTGTCTGAAGTGCCTCAATTTCGATCTCCGCTGAGCTCGTGAGATTTCGCAGTAGCAATTTAACTACTTTGTAGGATTTTTTAATTGGTTTAGAAGAACCAAATGGATAAACACTCAAATTTTCTTCACGAATTATAGGGAGTTTTAGCTCTTTAACTATATTTTCCGAAACGAAACTTCTTTGAGACCCAGTATCCAACAAAATACGCGCTACTTTCGATTTAGAATTATGATGAATTAATACGTCACAAGTTAATAATAAAATATCATTTTCTACTTTCGGTTCGTGTTGATTGTGAAACATGGTAGTTATTGTAGTTTCGTTGTCGGATTTAGATTCTAATGTGTCACAGATAGACTTGTGGTGTTTTTTGTTACATTTGGGACATAGTTCAGCTCTGGAGCGACAGGATTTCGCGATATGGGACCTTTTTAAGCAGAAATAGCATAAACCCTTACGTTTTAGAATGTTTTTCCTTTCGGATATCTTAAATTTAGTACAATCATTACTTGTGTGTGTTTTCACAATATACACAGGTTTCTCTGGATATCGCGTTCAGTGCAGCTGTAGGGGTTCTGAAGGGTTTAGGTTTATATTTATGAAAGTTATATGAGTTTTCTCTGATTTTATAGTTGGATATTTTATTGTCGGTATTTTCTCTTAGATTAATTTCGGAATTGTTCAGTTTTGTCAGATTTTCCGTTCTTTCTCTATTTTCTATTTCCCTTTTAAGGAATGTCATCAAATCCGTTATTTTCTCATTTTCGTTTTGTTTTTCCTGACGGGCAAATTCTAAAGCCAAATTTTTTGGGATTGTTTTTATTAACACCGGAAATAGTAAACATCCATATGTATTGGTTTCAATTCCAAGACTTTCGAGTCCGCGAATTTGTATTAAACATTCATCGTAAATTTTTCTTAGACCTTTTAGATCGCTGGACTTTCTAACCGGATTTAAATTAAGTAATTTATTCATATGAGCATCGATTATAATTTCTTTTTTACCGAACCGACTTTCTAAGATGTCTACAGCCTTTTCGTAATTTTCCGAAGTCAAACTTAATCCTTGTATAGCTGTTGCGGCATCGGATATAAGAACAGATTTTAGATAATTGAACTTATCTACATTATTGAGAGTTTCGTTCTGATGAAATGCTGATTTATATTGGGCCCAAAAGGAAGGCCAAGAACATATATCTCCGTCAAATTGTACTATGTTCAGTTTTGTTAGTTTAATACTAGCTTTTCCTGAGGCATTACTCAGGGCCGTAACCAGAGTGGGGGCTACGGGGGCTGAGCCCTACCTAGCCGGCTTTCAGCCCCCCCTAAGATTTTCAATTTTTTTTTTGTAAATTTACAAATAAATACGAAATTCTAGAAACGACTGATTTTTAACAATCGTTAAATTTTACATCATAAAAAATACCCATTGTTTTGGGAGAATTTCTCATCACAATGGCCAGATTTCTATACATACGGTTAATTATTTTGCTGCTCTTGGCTGCATCGCTCTTGGCTATATTGTTTGATGTAGAATCGGTTTTCGGATTTTTCCGAGTACACGAAACTGCCGGTTTCCTTTTAATTTCCTTACAATTTTATCTTTACAATTATTTATTTAAAATGAAAAAAAATGCACTTTTCAGTAAATTTTTAATTTACTGAATTTAATTGTTGTTGTTGTTTAATTGTTAACATTTTTTTTTTTTTTTTTTTTTTACAGAGTTTATTATTATTATTATTGGATAGCATTTAATGGATTGCAAAAGGCACAATTAACTAGTAACTACGCAGGCCCGTAGTCAGGGGGGCGCTGAAGGGTGATCAGCACCCCCTGGAAAAATTTGAGCGCCCTCTAGACGTCTCATAATTTTTCACGAATTTTTAACGAAATTTCAAACGTGGAAGAATTTGACTTTTATCGAGACGACCTTAAATATTGTTGCAGAATACTCTGTTAATTCCTCGGTTCGTCTTTCTAAAGTCCAGTTGATGTAGAAAGTTCTAGTAAAGGGTCCACTAGTCAGGATGGAACACAAACTTTATTGCTTCTAGAACTTCATCGAATAATCAGTTGTACAAAATTCACAAGCACAATCAGTCGGTAACGTGCTGATAACAGTCCGCTTAGTACAAAAGCGTTCACAAATGCTGTATTTCTCACACAAAATAAAACACTTCCACAGGCATGAATTCAGTGGAAACGTACGAGGGTAATCGTACACTGTGCCTCAAGACTCAGCAATGGAGAATTTACACACATCACTTAAAAACCAGCCTTGAAAATCAAGCAAAATATAGCACAATTCGCAGCGTAATGCAGCAAATTCACTCAACGAGAGCTCGATGAACACTGAACTGGGGAGTCTGTTATGTCTGTATTTATAGGTGACGCAGAAGCTACAAGGAGCATCTAGAAGAATGTATCTCCCGAAGATTCCACGTAAAACTGGACTTTTGATTACGTCATAAAAATGTAGCTGAATCATTAGGCTATTGTGTGGTTTTAATGCAGACAAAACAACTTTAAAGGGCCCATTCGAAAAATAGCGCGAAATGTCGCCAAGCTTGGCGACTTTTTTGGCGAAATATCACCAAATTTGGTGCCAAAAGTAAGTCCCCAAAAGTGAGGTTAGTGAAGTTCTAACATCAATATTTCTCGAGATTTCTGGAAAACCCCATAGAAACCGATAGAAAAACATTAAACTCCACATCTCGCATTCAAGTTAACCGATTTTGATGCAATAAAATGCAAAATTTTATTATTTAACGCGTAGAACACAAATTTAAAACCCAAAAACAGCGGGTTGCCCCGAAAATTCGTAACAATATTTAAAAACATTAGGGATTAAAATCCCCGCACCCGAAAAAATAATCGTAGTCAAAAATTTCTTTAAAAAAATTAAGTGTGCTGACTACGGATAAGTTTGCTGAAATATGCAAGCAAAAAATTGCTTTTTCGGACTCCTTGCTGCTGTGAGAACTTTTGGCTGTAGTACAGCATTGTGCGAGTCAATATTTTCTGTACTTACAAGACTGAACAGACAATAAAGACAATCTATGTGTCACAATAGACTTTCAAATTTAATACTTTTAGCTTTTGAAAAGCAGCGCGCAAAAATATAGATTTGAATATATTTTTCAAACATTTAAACGAAAAGAAGTACAGGCGGTTGCAACTGTACAAAAAGTGTTTAACTTTGTTAATAATAATTTATATTTGTAATAATTATAGCTATGTCGTAAATTCTAAATCTTGGACTCTTTTGTATAATTTTCGTTATATACCTTTTTTTGGGGGGGGGGGCGGAGAATTTAATTTTTTTTCAAAGTTTCTCTAAGAATTAATTTGATCAAAAGAAATATAGAATTTTTAAAATTATTCAAAATATTTAGATCTGTTATTCATAGGAAATCATCAACTATATTATATTTTGTAGTGAAATTATAAGTAGATTTAAATGTTAAGGACGTTATGTTTTTAATTCGAATTTGTTTTCGGATTTGTAAATTTTCTGCTGTTATGTGATAAATTTTACAGTGCATTGAAAAATGTACAGCTGCGGGAAAAAAAGGCTCACTTGTACTTTTTTCGGCCGTCGTTCGTCGTACAGCAAAGTTACAGATACCAATCATTTACGATTGACGTACGCTTTAATTTACTATGCATAAAAATTGCGTAAGGGGCCATGTACATACTAAAATTCGCACCAACTTTTCTTTTTCCCAATAGCAACCCCTATATTTCACTTCATATTTCAAAAATTTAGCTCATTTTAACCCCGAATACCAATTTTCAATAAATTTGAACTGAAAATGAGTGAGTTATGAAAAGCGACCAATGTGTTAAAATATTTTTTCATACTTTAATTCATATCTCATATAATAAGAAGCTTATTTTTATTCGTACTATAAGAACTAAACGACCCAAACGTAATTTACCGTTATTATGATTTCGTCACCATGATAGCGTTATGATTTCTCTCAGCAGAAGTTTGAGCGCCCTTTGTACTTCTGGTCTAGCTACGGCCCTGTAACTACGTCTTGTGAATTACTGTTGTACAAAAAATTACTCTAACCAACATCCAATACTGCATTCTCTCAAAATATCATTTGAATATTTTTAATGGAGTCTCAATGAAAAAATTATTAACATAATGAATGTTAAATATTTTAAAAACACGGTGTTTTTTGAAGCAAATACTCTAGAAAAAAAAAGTGCAAATTGAACCCCCCCCCTTTCCGCCTACTAATACTTATGTTTGTTCCGCCCCCCCAAACTAGATTCAAAGCCCTACCTAACATTTCATCCTGGTTACGGCCCTGGCATTACTATTATTAACATATCCTGCGTTGGAAGTATTTACTCCGTTACTTGAGGAGATCATTGCCGGTTGCTTTTTTTCGTTTATGTTTTGTAAACATTTGTTGCTTCTAACTTTAATGCTAATTATTTTTTCGCGATACTCTTCTTGAGTTTCTATCTCAGTCTCTGTAATTTTTATAGCAGATTCTATGTCAGTATCAAGTGCAATAAGACTTTTTTCTTTTTCGATTAACTGAGCCAGTTGTTCTTCAATTGTCAAGGAGTCTATGTCCTCTGTGACTTTTTTAATTTCGGTTTCCAGTTTGTTTATAATTTTAGTTGTTCCTGTTCGCAATGTAGCTCGCGTTTTCTTAAGCTTCTCAAGATCCATTTTGTTAATTTTAACAATCAGTTTTTATTTGATAACTTTATTTTCAATAAATCAATAAGTGAGCAAAGGTTTCACTCACCTTCATCTAAAGTTATCCCGAGTCTGGATCGCGGGTGAGGCACCAAAATGTTGGAGTAATACCTTCTAAACTTCCTTCGTGACTGTGATTTGTCTATAAATGTTCATAAGCATTCATTCCGGATTAATTTATTATGCTTAATTTACATATATACATTTAAGACAGAGGTTTTAGAAGTTTAGCCGTTATCAGGCGAACATGCCTGTCTCTCATTACATCAGTTTCTTATGTCTAGTGAAACATACTGAAGTAAAACATACTTACACAGTGGCGCTGCAATCGCGCAGAAATTTTCTCTTCGGAGGAGGTATGGCTCAAGATTCTACAATCGCTCAGCGACTGGTTGGCAAGATAAAGTATAATTTCGCTTATAAATGTTACTGCTGTATAGCAAATCTTAAAGCAAATTAATTTTGTGTTGGCTGGCAAAAGTTGACTTTCCGAGTCAAAATCAAGATATTTTCAGATTTCTTCAACATAGTTATCGACATAGATATTCGAATTAGCGGCATTTTGACTTTAAAAAGGTTTGTGTGTCTACAATCAGTGACAAATTAATGCAATTTTGTGGTTGGGGCAGCTAGTTGAAATTTTTGTCAATTTTATGAAAGTAAAATAGGATCTCTTGTATTTGTTGTGTGTAATTTCTTTTTTCTAAATACTTTCGGTGGCGGTCATTACCACCTTACGTTTTAATTCGTCAGTGACTATAATTTATACACTTCAGAAGTGCGCCCTTTAAAAAATCCAAGGTCTGCGCCCCATTAAAGCTGCCAGTCCGACCCTGCTCCTTTTTATTACGTGCCATGTGGAGATCGAGGTTCAGTTTGGTCACCGCCGTCTGGCTGTCCCTGAACTGCAGGAAACCGAAGTAGCGAGGATCCGCAGAGGGATGCAGGAGTAGGAAATGATGAAGGCGCTGGCAGATCATGCGTTCTTGAACCTTGCACATCACCACCGTCAGGGCGATGGGACGTTAAGACGTAGCAGCGTCAGCTGGCCTCTCAGGTTTAAGGATCGGCAGGATCCGAGAAGTTCACCAGTCTGAGGGGATATCCCCAGTGTCCCAGATTAAATTGTATAACTCGAGTACGAGTTTTAGGGAATGAGAATTTAATCCCTTGAAAAGTCGAGGGGATATATTATCTGCACCCGGCGTGGTGACTGGTGGAGTGAATCGCGTGTTGTAATTCCTTGATAGAAAAATGCAGGTTTAGGGGGTCTGTTTCCAGGCCATCGTAGTCTATAGGTAGAGGTTCATGATGGTCAGCGTAACTGAAATACTTTGTCAATATTTCTACTTGGGCCTGGGCGGAAGCTATAAGATTAACACCATCTTTTAAAAGAAAGGAGGAGGGGAGCGAAATAGGGCGAGAACGGAACTTGCGAAAGATTTTAAAAAGGAAACGACCACCACGTGACGCGCGACACCTGCGTGACGCGGATAACCTGTTTAGCTGTGAAACGTCTGTACTTGTGCCAGTAAACCATGGAAAACAGGGTGCAGGATTTTCGGAGGGAGGAGAAATTGCTTTCGGCGTCGGAGTTTCTCGCAGCGAGCCGTCCACCAGGGAGGAAACCGGTTCGGACGGTTCGAAGAATGATATGTATGCTCCCGAATGCTGGAAGTAACGATAACCAGGAAATTTGGAAGTGCAAGGTCGGAGAGATTTTGTAAGGCGTCGTTGACTTGACAGCAGATCCGATTCCAGCGGTACAAAGGCCGTGGGGAGGTAGACGTAGGGAGGCTAGAAATCCAGAGTTGGATGGGGAAATGATCACTGTCAAACAGGTCATCGCTCATCTGAAATGAGATAAGGTCGTAGATGTCCGTAGAGCAGAGGGACAGGCCGATAAGCGAGGAGGAGCCATTCGGAGAAACATGGGTAGGAGAGGAGGAGTTCAGCAATACGAAAGAGCTGCCAGAAAGCCACTGGCAGAATTCCTCACTCACTGGTGTGGAGGTAGGAGAGCCCCACTACGGGTGATGTAGGTTGAAATCGCCGAGTATTAGGCTTGGTCCTTTGAGGGAGGAGCAGATAGTGCGTAGTTCTCGTACCACATGGCCATATATATATATTTATTTAGCCCCCCTAAATATATATATATATATATATTTAGGGGGGCGGAAGGATTATACATGCAGCATTGAAGCTTTGAAATCGAATTTTAAACTTACTGTGCTACCTTGCTCGTGCTCAAGTTTTTAGACATAAATTGTCTGAAAATCAATCTGACTTTTCTCTCAAATTATATGTTGTGATTTTAAAGCATGCAATTTCTATGCAGGATTTAAAAGCTATAATTTAAAACAAATTTATTCACATTTACATGGTTGATTACTGTTTCATTTAATCATTCTTTTTTTATTTAAAGGTTAAAATTGAAATTTACTTCTATTACTCATTAAGTTACAGTTTTTTTTAAAACACGCAAAATCAGCGTCCCCCCTGAAAAAAAAGTGGGGGGACGCATAAGCCAAAATGAAAAAGTGGGGGGACGGCGTCCCCCCGCGTTCCCCTTCGACTACACCACTGCTTACCGCTGGGGTGAAAACTAGTATTTTCTTTCAAGAAGGTTTCCCGCAGGAGCAGTATGCCAGCATCTGAAAAAGGGGGGAGCTTCAGCCAGTCCTCTTTATTTTTGATGCTGTGGCAGTTCCACTGAACTACAGAAAAAGGAGATGAGCTAAAACCTATAGCTGAAAAGAAGGGAAAACGAGGGGAAACAAGGACAAGGCCTAACCCGAAAAAGGGTACCAAGCACAAAAAGGAGAAAAGACAAACGAGAAAAATGTATAGATATAAAATCTTTTTTTTTTTTCTTTACCTAAGTTCCATTGGGCACAAGATCGCCGAGCCCAGGGCCACCCATGCTGGAGCCATCACTAAGCGAAGTTCGAGCTTTTTTGTCTTTCGGGCCATGCGCCAGCCCCGGCCATAGAACTAGGATAGGGACGTAGAAGAGAAATGAGTATGGAGATTCCGACCGCAACACCTACGGGAGGACGGGCGGAAGGAGGGATAGATTTCCTACTGGTGGGCGTTTTCCGTTTTCCAGATCTCCCTTCGGGTTGCGAAACAACTCGAAAACATATTGTACGGCAATCACATTGTGTTGAAGTGCAACTGTTTATGTCGGCATCCTGGCATTCAGCATCGCAGGGCGCAACGATACACTAGTGTACTGGTAATTCTTACCATACTACGGGCTTTTATAAGCTCGTCTTTGCACGTTCGTGTGTGCCTGCAATATATTACCCTTTACTTAGGCTGTCATATGACTAATGATCTCTTTCAAGTACTTGTTAAACATTAGGGATCGACCGATACCACATTTTCGCCGATGACCGATACCGATACTTTACCTATAAATTCATTTTCAGAAATAGCCGATACCGATACTTTTAAGTATGGTATCGGCCGATACCGATACTTAACCGATACCGATACTTTACATAATTTAATGTCATTTAAACCTACATCTGTTGGGCAGTTTTTGTACGAGAGTGTAGTTCTCGTTAAAATGAATAACAGAATGATGAAATTTGATCCCAGTAGAAAGCATTAATAAAAAAGCAGTGGACACATTGAAATGTGAATTTATAGTAGTTCTAGTCTTTCTTTTCTATTCAATCATGCCGACGAATGGGCGAATTTATAAAAAGTTGAGCTCTGGGAAGCGTCTTAGTGTGCAGATTCGGAATTCTTTCTCATCGCGTGTCTGTCGATGTAGTGGTCTAGAGTTTTGGGCGATTTTCTCCAGATGTTACGTGAATATGCGTTAGAGTCCCTTAAAAAGTCCTCCGCCCAAGCCCCCCCCTTATAGGTAGATGCCCCTCATTTAGGCTTGACAGAACACAAACACGGGGGGGGGGGGTTAAAGGGTATATTAATAAGATAATCCATTTCATTTCCAGTGCCGACTGGTGCAAGTATTTAAATCAGTTTTTCTCAGCCTCTATTTTGTCGCCTAATTGTTGCCATAAGCCAGATAAAAGGTTTCCATATTAGGCCGAAAACAGCTTCATGCTTGCTCTTACTATATGTGTCTTTGTTTATGGTTCGGCTCATGCCTCGATTTTGTGCTTACAAAATTAAACACATGAAATTTATTCAACTTCAAAGCTTGCAATTTTTATTTAGATTTTTAGCACTTGGGATTTCTTTCAATCACTGGTTTTTTGTCTACGCGAGCGCGTCGAGTCACTTTTTTAGCACTTGAGAGTGCTATTTCTTTCAATCACGGGTTTTTTGTCTTTAATTATAATTCTTTCACAAATGAAAATATTTTTTAGAATACTTAAACTGCATTAAATTGTGATAATGTATAAACTGTACAGTATTATGTAAGTACATATGTATTTAGATATCGTTCATTAAATACGTATGTAAATTCTTCCCTTAAAATGCATAATAAGTTCACATTAATTGTTGGTTTTATTTATCTGCTCCAATTATTTAACAACTAAGTGAATTATTAAATTTTTTAGAAAGATTTCTGTTTAATATGAACTCATATGATAATTATTAAGTTCTTTTTGAAACTCCGAATATTTTGATTCTCCGGACAGGGTTAAGTCATATTTAATCCGGATGATCCATGTATTTGATCTTTTCCGTACGAAGAACAGGTACACACCGATTATTCCTGTGTTTTCCTTGCATATAAACTAAATACTATTCACAAGAAATATGTTTTTTACCCCAAAATTTGAAATAAACTAAATAATAATTAGTATTACTTATTATACTAATATAGCTTTAACTTTTTAAATTAACAATACAAATAATTATTAGATGATATTGATAATTATTACGCTTCTCAAAACAGAATGATACACAAATCCTGCGCTCTCTCATTAATCTGATAGATAATAAAATCATTAAATGTTTGATAATTCGTACTTTTGATATTTTGTAATGTTTAAAAAATGAATCATTTAACTTCTGGACCAACATAATTAATGTTCACGTGTGTCGCCAGTTTTCAAGTCACTGCCAAAAAGTTAACTTCTTTGCGACACAAAAAAGGAATAAATTGTTTTTACATATAGGTTTCGTTTATAATTTTAGTATCATTAATTTTGTCATTGAAACAGCTACAATATGAAGAAAAATATTTTTGCTCGTTTTCAAGCTACGCCTTGGAGGGTCTAAATAAAATATGCTTAAAAATGACGAGATTAAATGAAGGTTGAAGAAAAATCCAAAAATAATAAACTAAATTCAATTTTCAAGTCTTAAAAAAAAGTTGCTACTTAAAGTATCCATATTTGATGAAATTGATCTTCAGTGTTTTTGTTTTTATGATCATTGTTAACATGTTTTTCTGTGATTGATATGAACAAATTTTATCTGTTTTAATTCTAAGCTCTGAGCAGGGGCGGCATGGCACGGTAAGCAAGGTCTGGGTGCCATCGTCGAAAGGGGGGCCATTTCGAACTAAAACTGAGAAAATATTGATCTAGAACAGTGGTTCCCAAACTTTTTTGTCCTTCTCTTCAAAAATCCTTCAACTAGTTTTTTGTTGTTTTTTTTTGCGACCCACTACTACATAACGATAACCAATATAGGCTATATAAAATAGTATAGTTTACTATATATATAAAATACTAAAATTTAATTTTCCCCACCCTTTTCGATCCACCGAAATTGATCCCGTGATCCAACAATGGGTCGCGGCCCATAGTTTGGGAACCACTGATCTAGAACACTGATCTAGAGCCTTTTTTTTTACGTTTGCAGAGGGGCACCATGGGGGGGGGTATGTCCGACAAACGTCATTCGGTTCAAACCCTATCCCCGTTTGCATGCGCAGAAATACTATTCACTTCGGATAGCAGAATGCTACTTTCGGTTTCAAATATTTGCGGCTGACTAATATTAAAATGCCTGTAACTGAAGTTCTATAAGCTAAATAGAAACAAATCCTCAAACGTATTTCGAAGGCTGAAATATTACACTTTAACACACATATGGGCAACCGCCGGCCCGTGGAACATTTGAAAACTCCGTATAAACGATTCAATATCTCATATAAATATCACTTATACGGCCCGCCACTTCACTAAAAACCGCAAGTTTGGCCCGCGACTTTTCTAATATCCTAAAGTTTGGCCCACAACTTTTCAAAGGTTGCCCATACCTGCTTTAACACTTTAAAGGGGGTCATCCCCTGAAATATTGAACGATGTCAGGACCGTCTACCCCCATCATTTTTGACCGTCTACCCCATCAATTCTATATCATACCAAGCCGAATCAGATGTCCTTGCACCAATTTCTTAAAATAAAAATTTAAAACATGTCTCTTAAGCGTGAAATCTGTATCAAGAGCTAGACATTCTCCAACAATATCAAAAGCCTATATATACAACAGAATCTCCCTATAACGAAATTTTTCATGGAAACGTAACTTTAAGGCTTAAATGACACTATAAACAATCTCCATATAACGAAGAGCTTATCTTCCCATAGTGAATATTTCAGATTTACCTTTGATTTTTTTTTTTTTTTTGTTAGTTTTGAAGAAAATTTAAATTTTTGAACAGACCACTTAGTGGAAGAGTAACAGATAGTAAAAATGGAGACCGGGAATGTTAAACTGACTCCGATAATGAAGACACTTTACCAGTGCCCGGTTATGACCAACTGGGGCAGCGGGCATTGATAGATTTGGGGACCCCAAACTATGAAATTTGTTATATTTTTCATAAAATTTTGATAAAGAATATTTCAGAAAAAAACATTTAAAATTGGGGGCCCTTTCAAGTCGGGGGCCCTGGGCAAAGTCCCAATTTGCACATATAATAATAAGGCCCTCCGCTTCACGACCAATACCACATCAAACTTTAATGCTTCAACCTTTCAAAACCATTAAAAAGAGGTTTCCAAATGGAAGAAAATGTGCCTCACTCTATTTTCAGCGGACTTTTAAAATGTGAATATTTTTATGAAAATTTAAAATCACAGAATGCAAAACAATAAAAAATAACGGTATTTTGAAGTAAAATAAACGTAAGTGCATTACATATTTTATTCTCTAAATTCGTGGATTGTCTTTACTTTTGAACATTTGATTCATACAATAAAAAGTAAGAAACCCCTAAGTTTAACAAATTTATAATAAATACCAATTTATTTTTAATTGAAAGTCATAATTTAATACTCGTAAACATCGAATTAACTAAAAAGTTTGTAATATTTGCTGAAATAACTGCAAAAATCTCTACAACAAAATTTTCTCTTTAGAGAATTTTTTAACTGGAACCGAGCGAGTTCGTTATAGAGGAGATTCAATTGTGTGCATAAATATATGAATGACTTTTTTTTCGAGTCAACACAGTGAGAAAATAAACTTTCATAAAACTGGAATAAAATTATAGCCTACCTTTCGACATTTGTTTTTTGCAATCCTTGCAGATAGCGTATTTAGTGTTGGGCACCAATTCAAAATGATTTAGAAGAATAGACGATTGTCCTGTTAAACTGTCATCTAACGATTCTTCGTCCATTGTTTCGACCACACATGGTGATACGACATACATTTAGCGATGGTTAGAATAAAAAAAATAAAAAAAACACAGTTCGAAAACACTCGCACAAACAAATGTGCCAATGAAACGACGCCTCTCATCTCATTACCAAAATAAAGATTCTAGAATGGTGTTGCGCCTGCGTTGTTTCTTCTGAAAAGCGAAGTATCGGTTGAAAAGTATCGGTTGAAAAGTATCGGTTGAAAAGTATCGGTGAAAATGGATGAAAGCAACAGAAACCGATACTTTCCCGATACTTTTAGAATCGAAAGAACCGATACCGATACCTAAAAAAATTGGAGGTATCGGCGCCGATACTTTCCCGATACTTTTAGAATCGAAAGAACCGATACCGATACCTAAAAAAATTGGAGGTATCGGCGCCGATACTATCGGTCGATCCCTATTAAACATCTTTGCCGCTTCGTGTGTTAGTTATTTGACAAACGACTACGACTCTTTTGTACATAGCACCTTTACACCATAGATCTTCTGTTCTATGGTTTGCACTAAAATGGTACTTTTTTTTATGAATACATGGGATGCACTTAATAGAGTACAGTGGATTTTTCTGTTTGGCTTGTCTACTTAAAAGTAATTGAAAGAATATTCACAAAAGCAGCGGTAGAGTTGAAAGGAGTAACTTATCTGATTCTTTCGATTTATTCTGATCGTTCGGCGTTCTTGAAATAAATATTTTTCAGGCATTGCTATATTACAAAACAGCTTTAAGCACATGCACATGAAGACTTTTCTTTCAAATCTACGACTTCACTGTTTTGCAGTTTTTAATTTCTAGCTATTTCACTCGCGGAACTTAAATCTCTGAAGAATGTCGTTGGCAGGTATGATCCTCACCGTACAAGAAATTGCTAACAAAGTGTGTTCTACATAAATTTATTAGTAAAAACAAACGTTTTGAAGAAAAAATATCATTTTAATTTTATAATTCTGTAATCGGCTATAAATTACGTCGATAATGAATCAGTTTATAGAAACTACGACATAAATTTTTCAATGATTAATATTTTAAAGACCTGTCATCTGATAAAAGACCTTGCATCACAATTTTTCATAGGACCACTCAAAATGTAGCAAAGAAATGTAATAAGAATGTCTTAGGAAAAGGGAGCAGAAACGTTTTTCCATCTACATGGTAGATTTTGGATTGTGTGTGATTAGGGCGAACCTGCGCGAAGGGTATCTGCCTAAGATGGAGGATGCCTTGGTAGGAGGACTTTCTAAGGCGTTCTAACGCGTATTCACATTACATTTGGAGAAAACCTACCTAAACTCCAGACCGTTTGATTGACGACCGCGCGATGGGACCCGAACCCAGGACCTTCACACTTCGGTCGTCTACCATTTCAGTGATATAACCACTGTGCCATGGTGAGGCTCATATATGGTACTGTGGGAAATTCATATATTTTTTTTTTAATTATGTATATTTTTTAATGCCATCAATTTTTCAAATTTTGGTACAGAAAAAATAAATGTCCGTTTCTATTTCTGTGATTTTATCACTGCCCTACTGGCAATCCTAAGAAAAATTATCTTTTAAGTTTAAAAATTTGTAAATTTTGATATCAATTTAAAATACGAGAGAGAGAGACTAATTTTATGAAAAATAATAGTAATAATAATAATTGTTATGTTTCATAGCGATAGCATTAACATCTTCACTCATGTAATAATCGCATTTTTTTGCCAGTTTTTCATGGTGAAAGTCTAGGTGCGACTATTATGAGGGGAAAATCTAGTACATAATATTGGAACTCTAAAGCTATTTTTTCTGCTTCAAAATGGGGGTGCGACAATTATGTGAGGGCGACTACGGTATAGCCACACATTTTTTAGCTAAACAGCACAGTGTCGTCAGGCCATTATTCAGAGCAAACTTAACGTTGGTGCTTGTCAAAAGTAGCGATTTTTGTTGATCGCGCCGAAACTAATACAGCTGATTTTCAGTCGGAACATATAAAAAAGGAAATAACTTTCTTAGTGGAGCAAAGTGAAGATCTCACTATAAATATAATGAGCAGATGTTCTTTATTTTTCAGGACGCCTTGAATACTGAAAATATTTAAATACCAAGAACACTATGAATAGTAATTGTTCCTTCAATGAAAACAAAACTGTTTCGTCTATAAAAAAACTTTAAAATAGAATACTGTATTGCACTAGTTTCTGCTTTTATTTGAATTTTAAAAATTAACTAGCTGCCTCAAAATAGAAATTTTGGTCACGTTACTATAAATAAATGCTATGATATAAACATTAGGGTGATAAATACAAAAATATTCTGCAGCATTTTATTTGAAAAATATGTAGTGAAATTTACGATCGAAAATTAAAAAATATGATTGAAATATTTATTATCCTACATAAATATTATCATCGAGCTACGCCATTTCACTTTGCATCTTACCTAAATAATCTTTTTTTTTTCTTTCTTTTTTTCTTTTCCTCCTTCTCAGCTGGCTCTGCGAACTCAAACGCACGTTATCGCCATCAATCATACCAGCAAGGTTGAAAGCCTTGAAAGCTATTTGCTGAACAAGCTGTCACTCAAACTACGCAAAGAGGCTTTACCGCCAATTAACCCAGTCCGCAACTCGAGGGTGGGGATTACGAATCGCATGACCTGGTGGTCGAAGCAAAGCATGGCGATTTCCTATCTAGTTCCCCTTAAAAGATCTATGGCCCCGGCGGGGGGGGTGAGGCTGCCCGAAGGGAGAGCCGAGTCACCAGGGCCTTTCAATGTTTGATGCATTTGGATGGTGATAGTGTTTAGCGCTAGCATTATTCGGTCCATGTGTTTTTGGAGCATGACGTTCCCCTAGTAGCAATAACTCATCGGTCGATGAGAGGCGGGTGAGTTAAATCCGAGGAGAAGGCGCAATGGCCGATCACGGCTTTTCATCCAAGAAAGAGGAAATTTCATCGGCAACTGGTACAAAATGTCCGCTCGGGGGACCATAAAGCCGATCATCGTTTCCCGATGACATAACGAAAAGGAACCGATAAACTGTTTAAAATATATTTGTTAATAAAAAATAAACGACTGGTAGCAAAATTTTCAAAAAATGTCCGTTCTGTTTATTATATTTTCGTTTTTTGTATGCTAAATTTCCGTTTTCCTGAAAAAAAAAAAAAAAATTCTTCTTCCCTCGGGCCCGAACACTGAGCGTACTGATTACGAGATAAGCGCGCTACCCCTAGACCATCGAATCTTGTCATGTACAAGGCAAAGTGTGAAGTACCGGTTATTTTAGCCTCAGATTGGGACTTAAGGTGAAATTTTGACAAAGTGTTGTTCAGCTATTATTAATAATAGTCAAATTATTCGGTTGGTAAGAAATTAATTTCCCTTTTTACCAATGTATGTAAGTAGCAACAACATTCATAATTAATAATTAAAAAACAATATTGCCAATTGTATAGGAATTTTAGTGTGATTTTAACTTTCATATTTCTTGGATAACTTTTAAAAATTAACTGATTTTTCTTCTTGCTGTTTACATTAAAGAGGTTTCAAAAGAGTTGCTCATTGTAATGAAGTTTCCGTTTTTCTTATAATGCAGCTGACGCTCAAATAGATTTTCTTTTCTTTTTTTTAAACACTTTTTAAAAAAATTATTTAAATATTACAAACGATTTTTATATAATAAATACTTACATTTTTTTGTAAATATTTCTTTTCAAATTTAAATTTTGTGGGAGGGGGCAAGGGGGGGGGATCCCCCCCGCCCCCTCCCAACCCCAATACAAGAAATTTGAAGTAAGTTATGCGATTAATTCAAGAATTGTTCAAAATTTCCCTTAGATTATGCAAAGGCACATCTAAATTATGCAAATATTTATAGGAATTTGGGTAAAGTGTAAACTACTGGGGACACTTGCAAGGCCCGTTGACTATAGAGCTGCAGTTTCGGATAAGATATTGTTTGTCGGTTTCCCATCGGCGAAACTGCTTGTCTAGATGACTTCTATCCATGAATAAAAATTCATCTATTGCAGATTAACAAAAGTGCACTTGCCGATGACTGAATTCGACGAGTCGATGAGTTAACGATGAGTCGATGAACGACCAAGCAGAAAACAAGCAGTCAGTGCTACTAGGGTCATGCACTTACTCACATTATTAGTGCGTTGTTTAAAATCTTTGGTGATGCGGTCTACTTCCAGTTGTGGGGCGCTTGTGATTTTGGCGTAGGACTTCGGTGTCATATGTTGTCGAAATTGTCTTCTGGCTTCGGAGAATGTTAAAAAATTGTTACATTTGAATTGTAGGAACTCGGCTTCTTTTAGTCTACTTGGGCACTGGTTATAGTCCGCCCGGTGGGCCTGCTGGCAATTGGCACAATGGGGTTCTTCTAGACACGCATCTGAGTGATTTTTCCCGCAGTTAACACCACAGATATGCAATTCATCTGACTGCACGGCAACCTGGAACCATGGAGTCTGTTATTATCTTTGTTTTTGGTCACGTATTTAATGAGATCTAGCCGCGCCAGAAAAAACACCTTTGAGAAATAATATATGATTTGTTTTTTATTTTTTTATTAACAAAAAAGATTTTTTTCGAATTTTTGCATAATTTTCGTCAAAAGTAGAAGTTATAAGCTTTAACTGGGTACTTAAAAATTTTTTTTTGTCAAGTATTTAATGAGATCTAGCCACGCCAGAAAAAAACACCTTTGAGAAATAATATATATGATGATTAAAATAGAAAAAAAGGCATTAAACCTATGCTTGGAAAAAAATAACTCATCTATCATAGCTAGCTTATCAAAAGTCATAGTTAAAATTTATTTGCTTCTGCCAGTAGTGCACACATAAAAAGAATATTTAACTGTTTATATTAGTTAAAATTTAAACACGGAAATACCTTAGTAAATAATTAAAAACATTAAAAAGCCTTAAAATCTCCATAAAATAGTAAAAGCACGCACCATGAGCGCTTTCGACAGCTTAGCCCGCTGTCATCATCAGAACTGAGTCCGCTTGGCTCGTTCACCGCTTCTTCACCAAGGCTTGCCATGACTGCTCGATCTGCGCATGCGCCATGTCGTTGACAGCTCCCTCTTGTGTCATTATTTCCAACGCTTCCCTTCTTAAGCCATAACTGTGGTTATTGTAATTAGCTATTTTCTTGACATTTATGAAATCTATATCTATATTTTCTTTTAAGGTTAGGCGGGATAAGGTGGTACTTTGTCTATTGTATTGTAAATTATCCCAGCAATATTATCCCCCGCCTAATCAGAAATAGAAGAAAGAAACTCAACATCATCAACGACGCACAGAAAGAAAAATCCACCTTTACTCATCCGATTTCTTACTGTTGCGGTCTTGCTGTAAAAATATCCAACCGTGCACATAAAATGAACCTTCGTATACCAATTAAACCCAATAGCAATATTTTTAAAAGAATCCGGTCAGATAAAGACAAGATTAACCCTCTAGAAACTGCAGGTATTTACAAAATAAATTTCACTTATAGAGATTCCAACCTTCCCGGATACTACATTGGTGTTACAAAAAGAAAAATAAAAGATAGAATTAAAGGACACATAAACGATATAAAATACAATAGACAAATTACTGCCCTATCCCGCCTAGCCTTAAAAGAAAATATAGATATAGATTTCATAAATGTCAAGAAAATAGCTAATTACAATAACCACAGTTATGGCTTAAGAAGGGAAGCGTTGGAAATAATGACACAAGAGGGAGCTGTCAACGACATGGCGCATGCGCAGATCGAGCAGTCATGGCAAGCCTTGGTGAAGAAGCGGTGAACGAGCCAAGCGGACTCAGTTCTGATGATGACAGCGTGCTAAGCTGTCGAAAGCACTCATGGTGCGTGTTTTTACTATTTTATGGAGATTTTAAGGCTTTTTAATGTTTTTAATTATTTACTAACTGTTTATATTTCAAGTAACTTTTTTTTACGTACATATATGTAAAGATATTTAGTTTTGATAAATTATAAGTCAATTAATTAAAAAATACCTTAATGATGTGTGAAATGTTTGTAAATTATTCTTCTGATATCATATTAAAAAAATGATAAAGCACACTTAATAACTAAATACATGTTTAGTGCCGGATATTCGTATCCGGCAACCAATGGAGCTTTGAATATTCAATATACAGAAAAATCAATATCCGTTACATTCCTACTTTCAATGGGATAGTAATGATGTTAATAGTTAAAACTGTGCTCTAAAAAAATCTATGGCATATTTTAATGAAAATGCCAACACAGATAATAATCATGCTATTATCTGTGTGTTAACTATTAACATCATTACTATCCCATTGAAAGAATTATTAGTCTCGAATGTTACAGATTTTATGGCCTATCTAGGTTTTAAAAAATGCTCTAACATGAATTTATATAGGCAAGTGAGACTGGCATGGAAAGTACAGAATTTTGTTGTTTTAGAGGGCCTAGTGAAAAAATAAAAAAAAAATAAAGTGTTTTTGGGTTTATAACAATGCTTTATTACATATTCTACATTTTTTTTCAAGATATACAGCAAACATAAAACTAATTTATAAATGCAGACTTCAGATAATTTTCCACAACACAATTAAGATTTCAGCCAAAATTTGTAATCTTCCTCAACTTTTTCTGTTTAAGTAAAATTGCCTTACTAGTCCAGGTTTCAAAATCTTAATACCAAAATTTTTTGAAAATCACACTACATATTTTACTTTATACTGTAGAAGAAAGCAAAAAGCGAAAGTCTTTTAAACATACTTTAATTTGTACAATAAAATTCAGAATAAATTAAACAGCCAAGAAAATATTTTCTAAACATGAACTAATAAGTAATGAATGAAAATGTATTCTCTGTCAGTGAATGCATTATAAGAGGTAATATAAAATCAGTTAAATATTACACCAAGCTCTTATTGTAAAAATATTACAAATATTTTTCAAAGAAGTAATGTATTGGAGTCAATCAGAAATATTAGTATTTGTAAGTTATAATGGTGGCTACCAAATTTTTTTAAATATTGTAATCTATTAAGAAATTAAACCAATAGCAACTCATTTTATCCTTGGTGTACAAATTTTTATTTTACTTAAATAGAAAATTGTGGTAACATATATGTATATTTATGAATGTCTTATTGGGACCCATAAATTCAAAAACATTAAGTTAGAAGCTTTACATTGTGTTTTTAAATAGCTTTCTAAACACAATGAAATCCCTCCATAATGATATTTTTGGGACCTATGTAACATATCATTGTGTAAATGCATTATGAGAAATTCACTTTCTCTCATAGTCATTTACTTATTACCATAGTAACAAAAGTGATACTAAACCAAAACTTGAAGATTTGTTATTTCTACAGAGAATGCAACCTGAGAATACTGTCCAATCGTCCCACTACATTTTATCTACTTTCTTTGTATAACGTTTAATTAGTATGCATGAGTTGGACTTCACAAAAAATATTCTAATAGAAAGAATTATTTTGATGGAAGAGGTAATATTACCATCAGTATCATATCAGAAAGTAAAGGGTGATTCATAATGAATGGGCCAAAAAGAATAGCGCAGTGTGACTGCCGTAATGGATTTATTCAGCCAAAACAAATTTATTCTGCAAGTTTTATTTAGCAATAGGGAAAAATCATCGAATGATGAACTTGCTGCTAGAGGTGCTGTTAAACAAAATGTCGTCCATGCAGAAGAAAACGTACTGCATTTTCGAATATGCCAAAATCTCCTCAGTAACTGAGTTAACTGATGAGTTTGCGAGTTCCTGAACGAAGTCTACCCCATCGCTGGACCACAGGATTTGACATGTCTTCATTGGCCGCCGAGATCACCAGATCTAACGCCCTGTGATTTTTTTCTCTGGGATTTCGTTAAAGACAAGGTGTTTGTGTCTCCACTTCCTCAGGACTTAGAGGAACTGAAGCAGCGGATAACTGCAGTGTTGAACTCCATCACAGGGGATATGCTATCACAAGTGTGGCAGGAGTTTGATTACCGTGTAGACATTTGTCGTGTCACTGGAGGGGCACATATTGAACACCGGTAGAAACTTGAATAAATGTAGTTGTGAGGTAAATTTGAATTTTCTAAATATATTAATTACAATTTTCACAATCATGTTTTCTTTTTGATCCATTCATTATGAATCACCCTGTATTGTCATACAGGGAACTGCTTTACTACAATAATCTAAAGGAAATGGAAGAAATCGCAACAGAGAGAGATATAATTTTAGAGGATATTGTTGTAGTGTGATTCTACTGTATATAAACATTTTCTGCAAAATTTCAGGAAAAATAAAAAATTATCTCTAGCAGAAACTTTATATCCTAAAAATTCCTCTGCAATCCAGAATAGGTCACAACAATAATGCGCACCTTTGAGTCATTGGTTATCTTTTCAAATTATATTTTGGGTATGGGTGTTTGTTTCAGCTTGGTTATAAGTAATAGGCTGTAATCTCACTATGCCTTATGTGTATACACTATACACGATAGGATAAACCAAACCATACATGAGCGTTTAAAGTCTTTTTCTTGAATAAAACTAAGAAAAAAAACTGAATTTTCTGAAAAAGGAACAAGTTTTAAATGACCTTAGTTATGCATGCCCTCATCTGAATGTATGAATGTTCTCACAAAAGCACTGCTTTCTTGAAAGCCTAAATAATACGCTTACTACCAATTCATACAGTAACTGTTTGAACTTGAATTATGAAATAGTTGATTGCTCTTTTTTTCTTTTAAGTTTTGAAAAATATTTGTTTATAAATTAGTACTGTAGATACGTGTATGCTGAGAACATTTACACATTTACAATATTATGACTGAAACTATTAATTATTTTGATTTTTATACACAAGCTTTAACTGCATTAGCAAAAATATCTTTATACTTACCAGCGCAAAAAAGAATTAATAATTACACTTGAAAAACTTGAGTCATCTTTAGAAACTCACCAGTTGGTTATAAAGTAAATCTTTGATTACATGGTTATGCTTGAAATTTTAGTCAATCACAGTGATTATAGATGTGCTATTCATATTAATACTAAATTATACTTTAAAAATATTGAAAATACTATTTTTTATCTACTGAATGTTATCAATTGCTAAAATTGACTATCAAAAATTATTTTTCATTTATGATTTCATTTTTTTCCATTTTATGATTTATACATTTTCAATGTTATTTATTAATACATATATACTTTTTTTACTTTCTGAACATGTACCATATAAGGAAGGTAGCATAATCATGAAAAAATTTGACTGAGATTTTGATGTATTTGCATGCTTTGGGGTCTTCTGAATTCATTTATGCATTCTTAAGAGATGCATGAGTATGTGTGTGGGAGTGAACATGATAGCTCCTAAACAGTGCATTTGATCGAGCTCAAATTTGGTATACATATTATAGACTACTGCTGCATGACTGGTATTGATTTTCGCATGTATAGGACTTTTTACAGTGCTACGAAAAACATTTCTTTCACATTATGGCCTATGGACGGAAATTCTTGAAAGTGCACTAGCATCTAAACGGTACATTCGATCAAGCACAAATTGGGTATGTATACAGTCGAACCTCGATTTAACGTACTTTGATTTAATGAATATATTTTCTGTCCCGACAAAAAGGGTGCTAAAATGCTCTGATTTAATGAATTTTTAGCTTTGATTTAATGAACAACAATCGCTGAAATAAAATTCGCACATAGAACTAAAACTTTGAATTTTTCTCACACACAAAAAAATATCGACAATAAGCTTTGGAAAATCAAAACACAGCCACAAAACCAAAGCACTATCAAGGATTTCTTTCTAAAGTGAAAATAAGTATGTATGTATTAAGAACAAGTAACATTAAAGAATTTAGATAATTTTATAGTTGATCTCCAAACGTATAACTTATTATTTTTAAGCTCGCAGTAAACAATAATCATTCTTTTTTTTCATATCAATATCTAAAGGTATTTTGTATTGATATTTTTGTACCATACTCTTTACAAAAATTAATATTCAATTAAACGAACGGAATTGTGGGTGCCAATCAATTCGTTAATTCGAGGTTCGACTGTATAATAGATCATGGTCACAAGACCTGTATAGATTTTGATGTATGTAAAGATGATAGTTTGCTCATGGGATTGCAAAAAAATAATCCGTATGCATAAAGGCCTATGGATGCAAATTATTTAAAATGAGTTAGTGTCTATATGATGCTTTTGCATAAGTTCAAATTGGGTATGTATATTATAGGTCACCGTCACAGAACCTGTATAGATTTTGCTGTGTATACTTAACAGGCAACAAATGAGTATTCTTTAGTTATTGCACCGCTTTGCAGTCATCTCCCATGGTAGGTGCTCTCTCCCTCTCTCCACGGATTAAACATTACAAAATACTTTAATCCGTCATGAGTCTATCTTTTATGTTTAATTTTGAAACCAGCCTTAAACAATTAATTTTCATCATTGAAAAGACAGCATATAAGATTGCCCTTCTGTTGCCTATGTGCATTCCAGTATAGGTCTTTGAATGCCAGATACTCTGCTGGGACCCAGGGTTGAGCTGGAGCAGTATTCAAGGACCTATGTTGGAATGACTACTGTTCCCAAACAGGAATTTCTACTACTGCATAATTTCAATGATCAGAGCATACTGGTTAAACCTGAGTTAAAAGGTGGGTTTAATTCCCCAAAAGCGCAACATACTTTTGAGGTTCAGCATTTTCATTTATTTAGCAATTGCATCCTGTTTTCTAATTCAGCAAGAACATAATAAATAAGTGGTAATTGGCAAACAAACAGTAATTATCCATTTTTAATTAATTAGTAAAGCATTAATAAATTAATTACTGTATTGTATTAATATAATGATCAAGTTTTATTTTGTACTGCAATTTAATGATCTATTAACTATAATTCATTTATTTAAAGAAATACACTCTATGTCAATATTTTTATTAAATAATTAATTTAATACTCAGATGTTAAACAACTATTATTTGGACGTTATTTAATGCAATTCATGAATTAGTATTCATTAACCCAAGTACTTTGTGTAATGTTTTTAGCAATTGCATACTACGCTACTATTTCTAATAAAAGCAGGGTAAATAAGCCATAATTATTAAATAAATTGTAATTATTTAATGTAAATTATTAGCACATATTAATGTAATTATTTAGCTTATTGCTTTAATATAATGATCAGTGGATTCCAGTATAGGTCTTTGAAAGTCAGATGCTCTGCTGGAACCCAGGGTTGATCTGGAGGAGTATTCAAAGACCTATGATTTTTCAAAGACCTGAGATTTTACTTAATAGATTTTTTAAAACTTTAATTTATGAAAATAATTCCTGCATTAAATAATATTTTTGACATCAGTATTATTTAAGCATTGAATGCTGTTGGTTTATCATAATTAATTATACGACATTAATTCAATTACATTTTGTATTTTTTTATATTTTTGCCAATCTCATTAAATACCGGCGTATTTACAACCAGCATAAACAAATTTTGTCCTGTTGAAAGTTGGAATCACTGTGCATGCCTGCTTATCTAGTGATAACTTCATGTTCTCTAGATCAAGAGACACTTGTGACTAAATAGACGGTCCCTTTTCTCCAATCTCTGCTTAAAATGACAGTTCCCAGTTACCTTACTTTTCATATGTGCTCATTTTGTGAGCTGAAAATTTTCATGCAATCTTTTGTTCCCACCCACCCCTGACATCATGTGCACTGGTAAGAGCAGAATGAGAAGCAAGAGCAAGGGGATCTTTTTCAAGTTCCTAGATACTTGTCCAGTAATCTGCAGCTGGAATGCCTGAGCCTATGCATGCAGATGGTGTAATTGTCTATATCAATGCTGGACGTTATAGACATCAATCAAGTGAGATTGCCGATTATGAAGACACATTGGGCAGCAACACATATTCAGGTAAAGAACATGGACATGTCCATGGCACAGCCACACCCAATTTTTTAAAATTCCAATTCTAAAGGAAGGAAGGGTTCTAACAAAGCCTCCTAGAGAATTACTACAAGCCTAAATGCTCTTTCCGAGAGGGGATGTGACGTCATGACCCGGGTCCCTACCTCGCGCAACACCTAAGCACGTTCCTCGTTTGTTTTGTATTCGCTGTTTGCTTCGCTTTGTTAATTGTCATTATTTAATTTGCTAATTAAACCACGTAATTATATTCAGTAGTGTTTTACTTGGATTATAGCGTTACAGTGTCTTGATGAAGAACTTTATAACGTTACACTGCAAATTAAACTCGTAAATCTGCAACTGATTCCTCCCGAACTGTTTGCCCATTGTCAGTGCTCTGACTTCCATAAAGATGTACTGATTGCAATAAATTTTATATGTTATTTCTATATACTTAAACATATACCCCATCGAAAATTATGTATATAGCATGGATAGTTCTTTTTCTAGGGCACTCAATAATTTCAATAATTATGCTTTATAGACAGTCATGGTTTTTAAAGTGTATTTTGGAGCGTAAATATAGTTCAAGAATAAAACAAAATTAGTGTATGTCATTCCGGTTTACAAAATAATGCTCTCTCTATTAAAAAAAAAAAAAAACTATATGCAGCATCTGTAGTTCTTTTACAGAAGCAAGAAAAATAATTTAACCATAAATTATTGCTTAATAGCAGTTTAAGGACAATAATTACAACAATGAGTATCTAGTATAATCTAGGACGATTCAAGCACATCAATGAGTATCTAGTATAATAGACATTTATATATAGATAAATACTAGTGCAACTTAGATAAAACATTCTTCCCCGATTCAGAATTGTTCATTTGATGACATATATTTCCCCCCTCAATTAGTGCTTTTATTATGTTGTAATAACTATAAAATAGACCTCACAATCTGATCTCATTACAGCTGAAGTTCGATAAAAAGATTCCTGCAGTTTAAAAGAAAAAATCAAAGGCTTCTTTAAACTAATTAAAATGAAGTCTGTTAATATAAATAAAATATGATTAAATAAATTAAGTTTTGCAAACTTTTTTCTTTTGTTATTTCCAAAGAATTCTAGTTAGCGAATAATATTCAAACTCAAAATTCTTTGGGGATAAGAAGGTTGAATTTTCGATTTATACTAACAATCGGGTACACAAAGTATGTTTGAATATTCTTAATATTCAATATTTTTTCTTCGATTCTAAATTTATTGTTTTTTAAATGTATATAGCATGGGCGTAGCCAAGGGGGGGTTAGGGGGGTCACCCCCCCCCCATGAGGAATTTTTCGCCATATAAAATGTATATTCTTCACTTCCTTATCACACACACGTATACATATATGTGAGTTGCAGTAGTCGTAACACCCACACCCATGAAAATTTTCTGGCTACGCCACTGGTATACTATATTTTATATCGAAAGAAATTTACTCTTCAGAGTAAATTTCGTGAAAAATAAATATTTTCTATCAAGCAAATTTTTTCACTTTGTGAAAGGGATCTAATTTCAAAATTGTTCCCAAGATAAACTCACAAAAGCAATCAGAACAGCGTCTTCGTAGCAAAGCTTATCGGACGGCCAGGGACCCGGACTGTGACATCACGGATTTATGCTTTAGGCTTGATTCACTGCTCTAGGTGGCTTTGGTTCTAACCTAATAACACCTCCACACTCTCAACTGTAAGATAGATTACATACAGCAAGAATGTTATACATAAAAAATTCTGAAAACTAAAGTATGGATTTAATATTATAAATACTATTAAGTTCTGTATGCTAAATTAATTTGTCTCTCAAAATTAAACTGTTAAAGTATAATTAAATTTGTTTCATTTAGCTATTTTTACGAGATGCATGCATGCATGTGTGTGTGAGTGAACACGATAGCTCCTAAATGGTACATTCGTTTGACCTCAAATTATTAAACTGTTAAAGTACATTTAAGCTTAATAAGTTGCCTTTAATCCTTATTTGTCAATTTTGTGATGTCACACAAATAAATAAAATATTTATCAAAATATATCTATTAAATATGTACCCATCCTCTGGGCCTGTGGTACACCAAAGGGTCTTAAAAAACACAATTGCTTGAAAATTAATTTTTGAGAAATTCTTTTTCAAAATTTTGTATCTGGAAAAGGGAAAGCAGTGTCTCTTCACATGATATGACTGATCATTTTCTGCATAGTAAAATAAATCAATTGCAACATACATTGGTAAAGAATTGAGGACTTCTTTCTGAGTCAAATAATATTGACTTTTTTTTTTTGGGGGGGGGGGGGGGTTGTGGGGAAATACTACAAAAATATTATGAGTCGGAAAATGTTAGGTAAAAATCAATTGAAAAGAAGAGGAGAAACAAGATATTACTTTTTTATTAAAATTTTTACATAAGTAGCAATAAGTTACCAGCCCTTTTATTAAATAAATGGGAAAGATAAAGAGAAAATGGGAAAAAAATTGCAATAATTTTTTTATACAAATCAAAATAATAGGATTAATTTACGAAATTTATAAAACAAAATAAAGTGCCAGATATACAAGAAATAAACTAGAACTTCATGGCAGTGATGCTTAAAATGTAAAAATTCTTCCTAAAACTCATTATTAAAAATTAAATAAGTTAAAACTGCATTTATGCTAATTCATTTCAAAAATTTTAATTAAAAGCATAAAAGTCTACACAATTCATAAACAACTTCCTGCAAGTGTGCAATTATATAACATGTTACATGAGGGAAATAAATATAAATTATGCTTAAGACATTACAAATAAATAACTAATTTAATAATTGGCAACATTAAAAAGAAATTTTACAAGGATTTTTATCAGAAACATTAACATACACATAAATACATACTTAATTTAACTGCAACGGAGTAAAACATATTTAAAATTTTTAAATATTAAAAATTTAAAACAAATATCAACAGTATGTACACATAAAGGAAAGAAAGCCTTCCATATAATCTGAAAAAAGACTGTTCCTTATAACATATTTAACAAGATAATACAATGATATATGAGTGATGAACTTTACAAATAATTTTTTAGGAAAGAAAATTTTGACATCTACCTATGAACACTCTTTTGTTTAAAAGTAAACACATTCAGTAATGTCATAGCAAGCCAACTGATTATGAGGTTATGTCAGTTTGAAAGTGTATTTACAGTGAAATAATATATACAGATTATTCATTTTCCATGGTTCTTTAAAAACACTGACATGGAAGACTATTTCTTAGTCCGCTAAATGACCACTTCAGTCAAAACATGCGAAGTGAGAATCCTCCACTGTCAGGGCTAGTTTCAGACTCACTGATATGAATCTGTTCAAGAAGTGATGTTGCCATGGCTATGTCTGGAATGATTTCATTGAGATGATCACTACAACAGCTTCTTGACATCTAAGAGAGAAAAAAGATCAATTTAATAGTTAAACAACAGAAGTAAATAATTAAGATTACCTAAATATAGACACAAGATTATTTTAAAAAGCAATTATAAAGAATCTAACACTTGAATAGTTAATATAATTGTATTTAGACATACACAATAGAGACAGTGAAAATATATATGTAAAAACATAAGATTTTTTAAAAAGTTAAATTAAAAAGGGTTAGTCTAAACAAAATTATTAAATTGATGACTGAATCTAGCAAGAATTTTTAAACTGGAGAAATGATTGAAAATATCCAGATTTATGCAGAAAAAAATAAATATAAAAACTCAAAATAAATAAATAAATAAAAAACAAAATAAATAAATTTTTAGATTGGAAAACTATCAGAAATGTGCAAATTTTAGAACTGGGAAAGAAAAGGTCTTGAACTCTCCATTTGAAAAAATGGCACAAGGTGATCTAAAAATGAGAAGCAAAAAAAAAAAAAAAAAAAAAAAAATCTTGAAACTGTGACAGATAAAGTAGAATCTCATTAATCCAAACTACTCCAAAAGCATGTATTTGAATAAATGTTAATGTTTTGTTTATTTAAACAAAAGTTTTGTTGCTTTAGTTAATTCAAATTGAATTTTAGCTTCTCCTCCCAATAACATATTTTAACACAATTTAAGTTTGTCAACGGAAAAAAAAATAGATAAGTACGAAACATTATCCAGCTTAACAGCAAATGCAGAATTTTCTAGCAAAAATAAAATAGGTATAAGGAATATTAAAATATTTATCCAAATAAAACCTTCCCTAGAAAATAAACTGAAATTAGACTTCAAATGGAAAAATTAGATGAACAGCAAGAAAAAAAAAAAATCCAAATGAATTACGTAATTTCTAGTTTTCCCCAAAAGTGTAGTTTACATTTTTGATTTAGCTTTTTCTTTCTTTTTTTTTTTTTTCTGTAGCATATCTAGATTCATTTTATAATTGATCTAGTAAATCCATAATTTTCTTTCTTTGTCTCTTTTTTTTTTTTTTTTTTTTTGTCTTTTAAAATATTTAATTTAGAAAGCAGTTATAGACAGTATTTCTCTTTCAGTGGGAGAGAGTTTCATTGTAAAATTACTTTCAGTTAATAATTGAGTAATTCAAACTTATTATTTATTTTATTTTTTTCTGAATACTCTTGACCCCTATAATTTTTTTTTTTTAACCATTAAACATATTGCTGCTATTTTAAAAAATGTTATTCAAAATTTTTCATACTTTTTTTTTTTTTTTTTTTTTTTTTTTTACTAATGCAGCACTTTAAAGCTTTGACATAAAGAATAAAATGTTTTGAAATTAAAGCCACAGGATTAAATTAGCTATATTCACTAAAATAAAGTAAAAAAATAATTTGCAAACTTCTAATTTTGTACATTTTTGAAAGTATGAAATATCTGGACACTTGAATTAAATTAGATGTGTCTTTGGCATATGTCCTATTTGTTTGACAAATAACTGGATTTTGATCAGATTACAGCACAAAACTTCAAGTTATTTTACATTGTTTGCATAATACATAGCTGTAAATTACGTACTTGAAGATACGCCTTTGGATAAATTTGTATTAATGCAAATTGATTTTATCAAATCACCAATAAAAAGGTTATAATGGATGTACTTAGAAATTTAAAGCTGTTGGAATAAAAAATCTCCATGATTTAGTTAAATGCTTTAAACATGCTATAACATATTAGTTTTACAATTTGATGAAAACTGGTATTTTCAACAACATATGACTATTAATGTGAAGAGGCAGCTGAAATCAAAATCAAACTTGGGATATATTACAGGGTGTCTACAAAACTTCTAAAAGTCAATTTCCTACTGTTATTATTATTATTATTTTACATATTGCTACAACTTACTTGAAATTATTTTTCACTAAAACTGTTATTTTTAACTGTTGATGCACATAAGTTAGATTTGGGGGGGGGGGAGGTTATGAGAAAAAATGTTCAAGTAATTAATAACAGAAAAGATAAAACATAAATTGTACATTAATATTACCTTTAAAAATTCCAAAATGAATTTAAAGGATGCAGAATTTTAAAGGTATTTGCTCACCAGATATCATATTTCCTTTTTCTATTAACTTAGCATTGTTTAAAAATTTCAATTTATTTAATTTTTTAGATAATTCATATTCCATTATCAACTTTTATGAGAAGGCAATGGAATACGAACTATGTAGAAACACAGGTCACAAAAGAACATTGTACAGCATGATTATACTTCCACATATTCTGACTCATTATTTCTCCAATATCTAAATAGCATAAATAACTGATAAAAACACTCTAAAAAGCTGGTATTAAGTACAAGGTAAAAACAAATACTTTTTATAAATATACATAATACATGAATAATAGCTGCAAGTACTTTCTGAATGCACTCTTCTTCAGCAGAAAGATCACTAATGCACAGAGCAAAAAAGTGAAAAACTCCTGCAATAGTTTTCCGTGTTATTTCTGTCTTATGATGATCTCAAAATGCACACAGATTCTAGAGATAAGATGGGCTGAACTGGGCTCTGTAATGCACGATTGTGTTCAGGCTCATGTGAAATTTCTCCTTTATTGAGCATACTCCTTATAAACAGATTTTAGAAAGGGATTCATGGGAGAAAAAAACTAATTATTATTATTTGATAAACTTGAAAAAAAAAAAAAAAAAAAGAATTAGAAAGTGCAATAAGAGTTTATTATTATGTTTGTCTTTAATTTGCACAAACAGAAAAATTTATGATACTCCATCAATGAAGTAACTGAACTTTTATTTATTTATTAGCTTTAATTTCGGGCTGGGCTCCAACTTAAACAATATCGCTCAGGCTCGAATTAAAAGTCCTTAGGCTTATATGATTTTAGGGATGAGCCCGAACTCATCTCTAATATAGACCCTTATGTTTGTATGGGCATTTATACAAGATACACTTTCAAACTGATTTAATAAGTATTTATTTTTAACCTTTTACATGCCAATGTTCCTTTTTTGGAACATCACGTTTAATATATTTTTTTAAATACACTGTCATACCTATCAGTTTGAAAAAAATACTGCTTATTATTGAAAGTGTGATTGATTTTTTGATATATTAAGTATTTTCCAAATGTAAAAATTTCAGCCCAGAAAAATTTCTAAAAATCGCCTTTTTTTTTTTTTTTTTTTACAATTTTTACAGTACTCAAGAAAAAAAATTCTATAAAATTCCAATTCACCCGAAAATTCCCCTAATGTATTTCCAATGGATGAATTCAAAGAGATAATAAAAAAAATTCAAAATATATCAAGGTATCTTTTCTCAATCTTGCATAAAAGTGCAATGTTCCAAAAAAGGAACATTGGCATGTAACGATACACAAAATCAGGGATGTCTCATGTATGTGTTGCTAGTGTTCCTTCATTAGATTTTGATACATTCAGTGCTTATATCTGCTGAACATAAGTCTGTCAAAGGCATAACCGATATTTTAGTTATTTTTGAAGGGTGAAGGACTAGAGGGCAGGGGGGTAAGGGGAAGTTGTCATATCTTTTACCCTTTTGCCAGAAGGAGAGTGGATAGTTAGTGCTACATTCCTCTGAATTGAGCTTAGATAGCTACTTTTTTCTTGTGTTAGTAATGAATGTGTGCTTCACAAGGGTTTGTTTATTTTAAAGTCCTTTTTATGTAGAGGAAACTTATAGGAGGAAGTGACATAAGTCATGGGCTTGATTTTCTTTCTATGCTCTGTAATTTTTGAGGCCATTTCAGTAAGAACTTGTATAGATGTTTGTAGAAACAATGTAGATAGTGCAGTCGAAGAAATTTATAACTATAGACAATGTTGATTTTTTGAAAAGTTCTATGTTGGATGATTTAAATAAGTCAATCATAGAAATTTGTCAATTGCCTCTTGATGAAAACGGGTGCATTACTGATGAAGAAATAAATTATAATCGTTTTGATTGAGCTGATTACACCTGGAGACGTGTGGGCAATAGAATTTTAGAAGAGATATTAATTTAAATTTCTTTCAGACGAAGCCTAAAATCAACATTACCCTACGCGCATCAATGGAAATCTGCAAAAAATTCGGATGCATATGACGTTCTTAGATGATAAGGGCATTTTTTAGTATGCCAAAAAAAAAAAAAAAATACTGTAAACATGTGTTTTGAATGCAAGAAAATTCTCCATGTACACTTCCCACAATATCATAGAATTGCGAAAAAAATGCTAAAAAATTATAAAAAGAAATTAGTGTTTTAATGGGTTTTAAAATTTTTGCATTGCTGGTTGAAATTTTAAGCACCCTCTAAAGAATAAAATATTTTACTGTTTCTTGATCAGGTAGCTGATATTTTTAAAACTGCATTTATGTATATTATCTGTATTATTAGTCAAGACTATGCAAGCGTAAAATTGCTTTTATCATTCTTTTATACATTTATGCATTGCATTTCACAGGGATGAGAATACACAAATATGAAAAAAGAGGAAAAGTGCGTGAACGTAATTTCGACTTCGAGCAAAGTTCAAGTGCGCGGTGCCCATTTTTGATATATATATTACAATTATTTTATATCAACAATATATATGTTATAATTATTTATTAACTTTATATAACTTTATATTATATTATTATCTTTATTTAAATTATAATTTTTATTATCTTTATAAATTAAAATTCATAAACATTTATGTGAAATTTTAGATGCAGAACATTCAATTATGAAACAGAGGTTATCATTATTGAAAGGATGGTCTTAAGCAATTTTACAAAATCTACAGTCAAGACAAAATCCTAGCTTTAAAAAACAATTTTACTCTATTATTTTGAAAGTCAATGCAATGTAATTTCTTGGGGGAGGGGGGGAAATTACCTGATTTTCCATGAACTGTCTCTCATAAAATTCCAGAATATCATTAAATATTTCAAGCTTCCATAGATTTACCACAATTCATTATAAAATAGTCCAAGAACACAGAATATGGCATAGCTCAAGAAAAATATATTCAAAATGTTAAAAGTAATTTCAACTTTTCTCTTACATCAGACAAAATCTATCATCCTGTAACTTTAAAAAATTGCAGTTTACACACTAACAAAAATACATAGATACTTCAAAAATTTAGGCCATAAATGTTCCCATTAAAAATCTGCTGAATGCCATCTCATTTATTTTTCTCTCTCCTAATAAATGGGAGAGGGAGGAGGGGAAAGCTGACTAGTTGTATACCTGCCAACAACTAGAGTAGAAAATCCAGTAGATTTATGTATTATATCACAGTTTTAAACTTACAATTGCTTGTTTGTGACACAAACCATACATTGAAAATTTTCAGCATTAAATTTCACTATCTATACAATGTATTATTAATATTTTAAATAATAGGATTACACAACATTACAACGTTTCAGAATTGTTTTCCTCTGGTTTTGAAACAGAGGAAATTATTTCAGCACTGGTCAAATGATTAACAATTTGTGACTTATTAATTACCAAAAATTCAAAATGTTTTCTTCATGCAGGTTTGCAAACTGAGTACCTTTCGTTTTGTGCACAATGTATTACTTCAACAGTTTTGATTTCAACTAATAATGGCTTAAATCCAGTTATAAAATAGCGTTAAATTGAGAACTCTTCCTTCCCTACTTCTCATAAGACTAGTTAAAAGTACTTTACTGCTAAGTTGAGACAAACATGCCGCTGGCAGAGGGGCGGGGGGGGGGGGCGGTGGGTGTGCCCCCGCCACAACTTTGTGTGATGCTACGCCTATAATTTAGGAAGCCAAATAACAGCCTACGATTTATCAATAATGGCTTAATATAACAAATCAATGTTTTTATTTTACAAAGAGGAATATTATTAAATAAATAAACGACTGTTTGGGAAGTCAACGGCAGAGGAGGGAGAAGAGAGAAATTCCATTTCTTTTAAAGTAAACAGTTCTTTCCTCTTCCACCGGGACGGGCCAGCTGTTATGCTGACAAGGCATAATGTGAGCACCGAGAATAATTGTTTGTTTTAAGCTTGGTATGCTATGGGCTTTATCCGATGCCTCAAAATTAATTCACTACGAAAGCAATTAAAAAAAAATGCAGATTGTAGAAATTTCTTAATTGTGGTTTTCTTTGTTTATTTACGCAGCGTTAATGCGGTTTATGATATCCAAAAGATTGCTTTCCATTACTGAGGACAGAAAACCGCAGAATGGAACAAACCACCTTGGGAACAACAGAGAGAAATGTAACAAAATTCAGCGCTTATCAAAAGGAATTCTACAAACTTCGCGGAGGATCTTTCGACTTTCGATCTCCTCATTGGATATTCCCATACTTAGCTAGCAATACGATCTTGATATCGGCGAATACATCTTTAAAAAAGAAAATTGCACTGGAAATATTTTTAAACGCGGAACACAAACATACAAAAAAGCGGAAAGTAATGTTTTTTTAATTTAAAAACGCGGAAAATAAAATAAAAAAATGCAAAATACGCGGAAATAACCAAACCGCGTAAGATTCTCATCCCTGATTTCTTATAAAATATTATGTTAATTTTAAAATTACAATTTTTTTTTATTGAGTTTTGCTTAAATTTTAGTCATTTCATACCTAATTATCAAGTAAAACTTTATTACTGCATAAAATTTTAGAGTTATCATCAGAGCCTTATTATCGCATGGGCAAATCGGGACTTTGCCCAGGGCCCCCGGTTTGAAAGGGCCCCCAATATCAAATGTTCTTCTGAAATATTCTTTTTTATATCAAAATTTTATGAAAAATAAAACAAATTTCATAGATGGGGGCCCCCAAATTCATCAATGCCCGGGGCCCCAGTTGGTCATAATCAGGCTCTGGTTATCACACAGTGTTTTGTTGTTTACATGAAGCAAATACAGAAAAGGAAAGATAGCGTTACATGCCAATGTTCCAAAATGGAATATCGAAGAAATTAGTGAAGGAAATTTTTTAATGGCTATTTTTTTTGTTTTTTAGTCATTATGGGTGTATTCTAATGTAATTTTGATGAATTAATTATATCTTTTATTCCTGGATCATAGTGCAGCATTTAAAGGGCTAACAAACTCTTCTAATCAAGAGTTTTTGCCCTCTCTTTGATGAAAAAAAATCTTCACACACTGAAAAATTTGTGCTTTTGACAAAATGTTCTGCAGAGCTATTTGGCATATTGCAGGCTTTAAAACTTTTCTGATGTCCCTATAGATACTCTGTATTATTTAAAATATTATTCAAATATTGTATGTCCTATCAGTGGCAATTACAGATGTTTTTGGGAGGGGCTGATACATTACAATAAAGCAAAATGATAACCTAATGTAATATTTTTTGTGGGGAAGGAGCTAATATATGGTAATTTTTAAAAAGCTTATTATACGAGGGCGAGTCAAATGAAAGTGAGCCAACCCCCCCCCCCCCCCTGCACAAGAATGGTCCGGTCCATCATCTGCAATGCACACGCATAGCACAGAGACATCCCTTATTTATGATAATCTAAGCGAAAGTGTGAGGTTAAAGTTCTTTAAGGTGCTCATACATTGGGTTGAAGACGGTAGCATGACATAATGGGCACTCCAAAAGAAGAACAGCATGGTGTGGTCAGGTTTTTGATAGCTGAAGGTTTTTCCCAACAAGAAATTAGTCGCCGTATGATTGCCATGTACGGTGAACATTGCATCTCATTGCCACTGTGAAGAGTTGGAGCAAACGGTTCAGAGAAGGACATGAAAGTTGCAAAGGCGATCCAAGACTGGGCCAAAGCCACCTCGCAATCACCTCCCGACACAATTGCACAGGTTGATGAGCTGATTTGACAACCAGCCATACAGTCCAGATTTGTGGCTATGCGACTTGCACGTTTTCGGCCACTGTTTCGGCCGTGAAGGAGTCAGTTACAGACTTTTTGTATCTGCAGCCTACGGAGTTTTATGAGATGGGAATCATGCGGCTCATTTGTCAATGGGACAAATGTCTCAATGTTCATGGAGACTACTTTTAAATAAAGTACTCTGTCATATATTCACCCACTACATATGGACTTAGTGCTGTTAGTATTCGAATAAAAAATTCATTGAAATGAATATAGCATAAGCCGCTGCGAAAGATCATAGCAGCATGCAACTGTCTGCTTGCACAAATGGCAGACACTGTCTCTGTCTTGCATGACTCCCCCTCATAGATACTGTAAAATCACTTATTTTTGTGAAAATGACTATAACAGTGATTTCACGAGCTGAAAACTTCGTGAATTATATATCAATAGAACCAAAAGTTGAAAAAATCACTAAACTACCTAAATATAGAACTCCTTTTGCATAAGACATTTCAAGAAACTTCCTTTCATTCAAAAAATTCATCCCCTCCACTTCCCCATTTTGAATGGCTTCAAAGAAACTGGTATAAATATTGTAAGTGAATGAGCAGCATTTTGTTTGTTGTATTATTGTTTTAAATTCAATAAATAATTGTATAGTATTCAAAAAATAGTTGTAAGAAAGAAAATTGTCACAAAAGAGTTTGTAGCAGTGCAGTAAATTATTAAAATTTAATAAGTGAAAAATTTCTGATTTTTTTTTTTAAATTATCATTTGAAGTGAAAAAAAAATCATTTCGCGAGGTTTTAATTTTTGTGATCACGACAGGCTCACAAAAATAAATGATTTTATAGTAGTCAAAATGTACAATAGAGCAAAATGTTACAGCAATTTCTTTGGGGGAAAGGATGAACACACTAGCCCCTACCTGGATCTGCCACTTGGTCTTACAATGTATAAAATATATAAAATAAATACCTGGTTTGCACTTTGAAGAGATTCTTCCCTAGCTTCTCCAAGTTCCAAACTAAGATGCCTAGAAGGTTTGTACATTCGTGGCAGTCCATAGACATGACTAGAATGGTCCCCAGCATATCGTGTCTGATGACCAGGAGTCACTGAGGCAGCTGAAGTGTGATGTTCAGTTCCATATTCTTCCAAAAATTGGTAAGAAGTTCGGTGTAAAACTTCCATTACCTTATCTGGAAGACCAAACTCCCGAACAACACGTAGCTGCAACAATTTTGTTACATCACAGTGATTCCTGACAACTGAATAAGCTCGACGGGCACTTTGACTTTGTCGCAGTTCTTTTTCACGTTTTTTCATTAGTCGCAATGTTGTCTCATCTGCAAATTTGGATAAAATTATCAGAAATAAAGAGCAAGAAATATCATTATTTAAAAAAATTAACACATTTTAACAGCAATATGTTTTGCACCATAATAAAAACATCTGGTGCAGTGTAAATCAAGTACTATCAAGGAAAATCACAGTTTTTTAAAGTAACATTAAAAAAAAAAAAAAAAAAAAAAAAAAAAAGAGTAGGAAGAGAAGAGAGAGATTGAAAATTAAAATTATAAGAAAAATTATTTAAATGTAACACATAAAATGTGCCAGATAGTATAAACCTATAAAAATAATTGTAGAAAAATACTACCTAATTATTTATAAGAACCATGCTAAAAGTGAAGAACATTTAGATGTGACAAGTTTTGTAATTCTCACATTACTGCATCATTGACTTATACAATCATTTCTGTCAGCTTGATGCTAACAGTAAGCAGCTAATGTAATTTACTGCTTATTTTTGTGTTTTTAAAATATGGGACAAAATTAAAGATCCAATGAAGTGTTAGGTTCATAGAATAATACACTTCCTGAGTGTAAAACAAGTCCACCCTACTGAAATTTACAGACAGATAATTGAAGGTAATGGAAATGTTGTGAATGAAGAGTCAGCTGCGTTTAAACACATCCAAATAATTGTTCATCAGGAATAATGATTAGGTCCACCTTCATTTGTGATCAGAGACGTAAGATACCCAAGTATTTACTTTTAAATCTAAATAGCCAGGGTAAATACCTGAGTATATATCCAAAATGAGTATTTAGCAGGTGTCATGTTGACACAATGTGTATATTTTTTTTAATGGAAAATTATTAATGCAAATGTTAGTTACTATCATCTAAATTTAAACTAATAATATATTCTAAATTTAATTATAAGTTTTTAATACATTTAAAATTTTCTTTAGACCATTTCATTTGTAAGGCAATAACACTCTTTTAAATCAATTCGATTTTCTGCCTTCAGTTATGCTATTCAAAAGTGCAGACACAGTCTGTTTTTTTTTAATTTTATTATTATTTACTCTCATCTTCTTTTTGCACTTCATATAAAAGCCAAACTTGCAATCTTGCCTTTTTCCGAGACTGCAAGTCACTAATTACTTGTTTTTTGTTTTATTTATTTATTTTGGTGGTGTTGTTTTGTTTCTCTGTGTGCAGTTGCACACATCGAATGTTCTAGATAAGTCTTTTCATTTCCGTTTTCTCTCTTCTGACATATGTAATAACTTAACAGCTAAATTTGACCTCGTGACATATCCCCCTGTGCATCTTTGAATGTTGGCAGTCAGTAGTTAGCAGCCAGAGCAGAGTTGCATTGGAGGTTTGGACAAGCACTTTCCCTTTGGGGATTGTGCCTCTGTCCACAGTGCAGTGGCGGCTCCTCCAATTGAGCACATGAGTATGTGAACCCCCAAAGGAAAAACTAAAGAATAAACACATTAACAAATTAAATTTAAAACAAATATTAAGCACACTTCTAGATTTAAGTGAATTTAAAACATGAATTTTACTCTCTCCCCTCCCCCCACCATTATTAAAACGGCTTATTATAGCTAACGCACTGTAGTGTAGGTTACTGCAGCAGTCTTGAATCAATCGCACATGCGAATGGAAAATTTTTTCCCTGAACTGCCCTCTGGTATAAGAAGCCGAGACAGTTGGGAAAGTGTACGGCACTGATGAATTCATTCTATTTGCACAATTTCATCGTGCACACAGCTCCAATTTTTACAGTAAAGCTTCCGGATTTTCAATTGGTTTGTTACATTCAGTTAATTATTATTTTTTTTTTTTCATTTTCTTAATATTTTCTTTATTTCTATCGTTTTTCTTTACATTATTTTTTTTACAAACCAGTGTAAAGTAAATTAGATGCAAGTGAAAGATGTGTTTCAGAGCTAAGGCAATGGCATTTTTCATAGTATCCTTTGAAAAAAAAAAAAATGGAAATAAAATGAATCAAGACCGTACCTTTGCTAAAACTTATCTTGGTGACGAAATGTAAGACCAAAGATGCAAGGCCGTACCAAGGGGGTCCGGTCCGGTCCCCCCCTCCCCCCGAAATTTAAAATTTTGATAACAAAACAATAATGAAACCTTTTTGTGAAAAATTTAGTCTTAATCCTCCCCCCCCCCCCCCCCCCCGAAATTTTTTTCTGGGTACGGCCCTGCAAAGATTACTTGTTTTCTTTCATTTCAATTTATAATTCTCATTACAGAAAAATGATTTGCTTTTTTACAGTACAGCTGGGTATTTATTTTGCAATTAAGACTATTGTTTAACAAATGCCTGTATTGGTGCATAATTATATTACTAAATATACACACATATTCCGTATATATATATATACACTGAATATGTGAGCGTGTTTGGTGTGTAAGTCTCTAAATGACTTTGTATTCAATATATATATATATATATATATATATATGTAGCATTAGGTGTTACGGGACAGTTGTGTCGTGGAACCGGTGGTAAGGTGAGGGTGAGGCATGGATGTTGAGGTCTCCTGGATGGCTCGGGACTCTGAGCCGCTATTGCGGGAGTGCTGTGTAGTCGTGAACCAGAGGGAGAGGCATTCGTGGCACATTCTCGGCGTGGAGTACTAGGCGAGGTGTTGACGGGCAGAACAGGCGATGCGGCGCGACTGGGTAAAGACTCTGGCTTAGAGCCGACCCCGGCCACCCGCTGTTTGTAGTCGTAGTCAGGCCAAGGATGGAAGAAATAAGACGGACTCCAACTGCGATTACATAATTTTATTGGACGACTGGGTACATCTTATCTTAGCAGTTGCGTCACGGGGAAATCTGCTCCTGATCTGTCGCAGGTCCATATAAAAGCTCTGGACGTCATGACACATGACCCCAAACGCGTTGCAACCATTGGCCAAAAGCTAAAACTGGGCAGCGGTTTTCCCAGGGTTTGTTATGACTTTTAAGACGCCTATGTGGCTGGTTGTGGGGACCGTCTACAAAGTTACAAAGGAACTGTAGGGGACCGTGTATTAATTGCAGTTTTTGAACACGGATTTCTTTGTTCCAACTGGATTAAACTGCGTAATTCCAGAAATATGGGATTTTCATAGGCTTTTGACTTGTAATGTTACATATATATACTGAATACAAAGTAAAATAAAGAAAAATGAGAAACTTATGAACCCTTTAAACTGTTTTAATTTCATAAAAATAAAATTAAGGAAAGAAGCAACATTATGCATGTTGTATAACAATGGTTCTCAACTTTATAACACAAGCCCCCTCCCCCAGCAAAGGATAACTTGTGATGGCATTACTATACATTAATTTTATATTTCAAGAGAAAAAAATTAGTTATCTATTCACCCTTCAACTACCTCCATCGCACCAAAATACCAAGTTTTTGGGTATTTACCCAGGCCTTTGGTAAATACCCAAAAAATATTTACCTACACACTGGGTATTTACCCATCCCACATCACCCATTATGATTGATGAACTCAAATCAAGGATCCAGGGAAAAATTCAACAAGATAAACTTTTCATTATTGGTGGACTGAGATAGTTTTTCCCTAAAATTTGAAAAACAGTTCTTTATAGAATAGTTAGCAGAGATTTGGGCTATAAAAAACTGCAAGTCAAGTGGGTTCCTCGACTTTTGACAGATGAACAGGGGAAAAAAAAGAGAAATGAATGGGAGCATTAATTGGTATGAGAAGGATGGCGAAGAGTTTTTGAGTCACTTGTTACTGGTGATGTGATGTGGATTTTGAATAAAACTCCAGAAACAAAACACCAAGCAATGGAGTAGCATCATTCCAATCTCCCAACAAAACCAAAAATTTCTGAGTACTGAAAAGGTTATGGCTACAATAATTTGGAATTGAGAGGGCATCAAGTTGGAAACACCATAAATGCTGCGGCCGACTGCCAAACCCTTCAATGACTATGCTGTGCCATTCAAAACAAATGTCATAGATTGTTGGCCAGCAGATTGTGCTTCTTCATAATAATTCATCACATACAGCTGTTTGACGAAAAAATTGCTTTAGCAATTTAACTGGGACGTTTTTACACATCTGACTTATAGCCCAGACTCGGCTCAAAGTGATTACTCTCTTTTTCTCAAACAAAAGTTGGTTTCTTTTTTTATTTTTATTTTTTTTTGGGGGGGGGGGGGAGAAGCAGAAATCATTATGGACATGATGATGAATTGAAAGAAGATGTTAGTAACTTGTTTAAAAACTTTGTGGCAAGTGAGTATGCAGAAGGTATAGGACATTTGGTAGAGCACAGTGGCCAATGTTTCAATTTGAATGGCAACTACATAGAAAAATAAGCAAGATATAAAAATAAGTTTTCTTCCATTATCTTGTATAAAAATGTCTAATAATAAAAATGCTCTTTACTTTTAAAATGATCCTCATAACAGTTCTCTCCTCATAACATGCTCACAAAAAATCTTTTATTTAATACTTATATTATATACTGCTTTCTTTTTCTTTCAGCTCTCCCATTAAAAAAATATAAATAAAAACTATTTAATTTTCAAAGCTTTATGCAGTTAGAATAAAAATTAATTAAAAGAGGGGAGGGAATTTGTTATTTTGGTACTTATGCGTTAAGAGAACATCTCCAAAACTTGGCGATTTTTCTCCAGCAGTGGAAGGTGAAGCTTGGAGACCTTTTTTTTTTTTCTCGTAACCCTTCCTGTTGATGTGTAGGTGCTAATCACTTGTGTGGATAGTGAGTGAAAGCATGCTGTGTCTGTTTGGTATAATGCTTTGACAAGGTGGCTACAAGATCTGAGAAAAAAAAAATCCCTGAGAATTCCCTGATTATTCCATGATTTTGCAAAAACTTCCCTGATTCTATTACGTATCACAAAAACAGTTAATTTTTGTTGGCATGAATAGCAACCAATATATTCATAGTAATAATATATTCAAGTATTCACATGTATTAGTTACAAGAATGAAAAATGTCTGCTTATGGGACACTTCCATGTAAAATTCAAATTGCTTAAACAGAAAGTAACAATGAATGAAACTAATCATTCAAGTAAGACTTTCCAAAAAATGCCAGAATGAAAATTTTTGATTTGGAGAGTATTCGTGTTAAATTTAGAAATGAAATTGTCTATCGTTCATATTTACAGGACATGCACAAAACTGGCAATCGATTTGGTTTTAATTATTAAACCATACCTAATAACCTACAAAGAGAACATGATTCTTTATCAAAATCTTTTCAGATTTTTCTACAGAAAATTAAATTATATTAGTCCCCACAAAATTTCTTAAAATCTTAATACAGTGGACTCGATTAATCAGGATGAGATGATGATTATCCGGAACGTCATAGCCAAAAATGTTATTGAAAACCTTAAAACAATATACAATATAAACTTGCTCTTTAACTTAGTAGAGAAGGATACGAGAATGATTCTTTCTTTGCTACATTCTTTTTGAGAATAGTTATAGAAGTAGTTTTTCATGTTGATTGTGTAGAGACATTAGTAAAAAGCACCCCAGTTAAGAAATCACAAGGATAAATTTTTCATCAAATTTTATCAGAAGATGAAATTTGCAGAAAAAATTCTTTTAGTGTCTCACTTTTTTTTTTTTTTTTTTTTTTTAAAAAGAAAAGAATTTTGAAGAATATCCAAAAAGAGATGAAGAAAATCTTGCATAAAGCATCAAAAATGAGTCCACGATGATGGATTCAAATTCTTTAAAGAGTAAATGAAGGGAAAAAAAAAAAGACATTTAATTCGATACAAAAGAGTGAAATAAACTAAATCTGCCCTTGCATTGTACTAATTGTAAATCTAAATAACATTCAACTTTATATTCATTCTCTTTATTTCACATTAATTCAATAATTAATGTCCTATTGTATGATAATTTAACATCGTATATCATTTAAAAAAAATTTTCATCAATTTTGCAAAGTTTGATTAGTTGGGATATTTACTTATCCGGGACGAGATTTTCCCTGACTATCCAGGTTAATCGAGAGTCTGCTGTATAGAATATGAAAGCAAAAAACATAAACTCAAATAAATTAGTAAACTTTGACACTTAGTATGCATTGTTAAAAAAAAAATTCACTGACTTGAGTATTTTGATATTGATAAATCTATTAAATTGAATAAATATTGTAAAAACATATTATTATTGCTTAGCAATACCGAAAATGATTTTGTAGCGTATGCTGTTGCCAACAAATGCTGAAGTAAATTTTGAATTTCCCTGATTTAGGAGTCATTTTTACAGAATTCCCTGAGTTTTCCAGCAATGCAAAATTCCCTGATAATTCCACAATTTCCAGGTTCTGTAGCCACCCTGTTTGAGTATAGCAGGAAAAAAATTGTTGCAGACAGATGCTTGGCGAATAAATAAACTTGTCAAAAAAATGTCTCGTTTGTATTTGGGGAAAAAAACTTGCCAAAAAATAAACATTACCTACTTGGCAACAACAACAACAACAAATCGCTAAGTTTTGGTGGAGTTCAGATAACGGAAAAGAAAGTTTTAAAATGGTTTAGGTACTATTTATATTTTTCTTTCACAACAACAATTGATTGTTTTAAACAAACTAACTTTAGTGCTCAAGTAACAAAACTTTTTAATAGACAGAAGTTGTCAAAATATTAAATATTTTACAATAAGAGCAATTAAAAAAATTTGGGGACAGAAATAAATCAACAAAATATTTATAATTAAAGAACATAATTATTACCAAGCACAACATCTTTCATAAACTCAAGACTGGAGAGTGGGCACAAATGTCCTAAAGGTACAACACCTTCACTGAAAGATAATGGCTTTTCCACCATATATAATGTATCTGGAATGTGAGAAATGTGCCAAACTTGCTGTCGAACAACATCAGTATCTTGGCCAAGTTGTTCTTCTAGCCATGCCTAAAGACAAACATTTTTAACATAAATATTTTAAAATAACTAAATATGTGGAAAATCTGTAAAATAAATAAATATTAACAATAAAATATTTCTTAAAAAATCTTTTAGGCAATGTATTTAACATTCCTCAAGTCTACTTTAACAAATAGCTATTCAGAACTTTACTTTGGAAATCAATATACTTCTTGCAAAAATAATCAACAATTTGAGATTTAAGATTTTTTATTTTGCTTATCGTGTATATTGGAATTGCATTTTCAGGCATAAACACATGAAAACCACTAAAGAAAGAAATAAATAAAACAACAAATCAAACAGTCAATTTTTAGAATGATTTACTTTTTTTTTTTTTTTCTTTTTACAAAACTCGTATTTCAGGGGTGGATTTTTTATTTGTAAAGCAATCATTCAAAACCACTCTTTTAAAACAACTTTGAATGAATCATTAAATCAATAAATTCTTGAAATAATTCAAGAACAGAATATAGGCATAATCGAGTCTATTGTATAATTTCTCAAATTATCACGCATAACTACCTCAAATTTTCTTGATTTAAGAATAAAAATGTCAACACAGTATCAAGGATATTCTTAAACAAACATTAAGACATATGTATCCCAAAATATCAATGAAAGAAGCCCTTCCTATTAATAAGTTGTCTTCAAATAACATTTACATAAGGAAGTTGAATAAAATATCCAACAAATGTTTATCATGTTAGTAGCTTATATAATATTTTTTTGGCTGACCTATGTAAAAAAAAAAAAAAAAAAAAAATACATATAATTCAAAATTACCTTAGCTTCTTCCACAAATGGAGTAAAAAGCCTTGGCTTCACATATAAACCATGACTATTCCTTCCTCTAATCCAAGCCTTTGGTTTGATATTTGAACTATGCCCAACACAAAGATCATCTCCCAACATGTAAGATGGAGGAGTGCTTATCAGACCTCTTCTAACAGCTGACACCAGAACTTCACTATCCGGAGGTAGAATATGACTGATGCGAACGCAGCTTAAAAGGTCTGATAATAAATCCCGCAGTTCAACATCACTTAAATCTCGACGTCGTAAACCTCGCCTGCTGACACTATGTGCAGTGTGACTAACCAAGTTAGGTTCTAAAAAAATATTTGCACAAAAGAATTAAATAGCTAGAAAATTAATTCATTTTTGATTAAAACATGCACATTTAATAGTGAAATATCAAAAATAAAATATTATACATGGAAAATCAAAAATAACATGTTAAATAATGTTTTAAAACTTTTTTTGATTAATCATATAAGTCATACAACTGAGTTACATACTTGTTTTAAAAAGTAATAATACAGTTACATTAAACCAGGGGTGATTGTGAGACTTCTAAAAAAATCCTAAAGTGCATGGCAAAAATAGTGTCTTTGTTCACTTCTGCTTGCAACAATCAACGAACAAATTAACCTTTTTTTTACACATGCAAAAGGTTATTTAAAATAAAAATATGTATTACCATTTATAAGTCTTTTTACAATGTCATACAGAAATAAAAAATCTCAAAAATCCAGTAACAGTTCAGTTACTAATAATTAAACATTTATTACAAACATAAAAAATCAATTAAGGATTACTTGGGACAGATTCTTGTCTTGGAGCATTTTTTAATCAACAATATTAAAATTAAAATTATAAGAAATTCTTCCCTACTAAATTTGAGAAATAGTGTGTTGCAATCTTCATTATCTGTTACCAATAAATGTTTCACAAACATATGCAGATCTTTTATGTAAACTTGACGTTGATAATCAAGTCCAGCTTGGCAAACAATCAAAAGTATATTTAACTACTATAAACCTGTGAAAAATGAATTAAATTTAAAAATAAATGTCCAATGCTGAGGGGGGGGGGATTCACAAAAAGAATGGGAAAATATTAAAATTTGAATGTTTGAGCTTAATGCAATTTTCCCCTTAGTTATAAGCCCCCCCTCCTCGAAACTGCCAGATTTCCAGTTTTTACTTGATAAAAATGCTCGTAATAACAAGTATACCCCTATTAAACATAATTCACTGTATTTCAAAAGCTATCTTTATTTAGACTTCAGTATATGCCTGGCATGTTAAAGTCTTCTTTTGCTTGGCTAAAAAGTTTTTAGGCGTAATTGTTTTTGAGATTAAAAAAAAATTATTTTCTGATAAAGTAATTAGTAAATAGGGTCATTTTTATATATGCACATTCATAATTTGTTCTGTAGTTTCAGAAAGTTATAGTAAAGAAAACTAAGACAACTACAGCTAAAAAAAAACAGTCAATGGCACTATGAATGTAAAGTACTAGAGAGAAAACTTTTTCCTTTAGTAACAACATTTTTGACAAGTTTTAGGAAAGGCATAAATAATTATACAGAAATACATAACAATCAATCGAAAATTGATTACCTCTTTCTTCAACACGTTTGAATAACTGGTGTTCTCCCCATTTGAGTACTGCCTGCAGTACTTCCAATTCACCAGCCTATGAGGTAATTTACACATATTTTTAATATCATTCATGTAATTGAAATAACTGAATGAATATTTATAAATTATTAATGTAATGTTTTTAAGCAAGAATATATGCAGTATCTGTGAATTAAAATGTGTAAAACTTAGCAATATTAGAAGAGGGGAAAAAAACTCCACAGTAGAGAGCAAATATACCTGGGATATTAAATTTTTAAAAAATTGGTAAGGAAATATGAGCAAAATCTTTGTAATTTGAATTAATACTCCAACTTACAACTATTACTATCAACATAAATAACAACATAATGTAATAAAATAAATAAAAACTTTGTGTAAAAAACACACATAGAGTGATAATTATGGGAAGGGACAGTCGTCTCGACTGAAAACTTTTTCAGTCTTCATCAGCCGTCACATTTCATCTCATGAAACAGCAGGAGTTCCTATTGTTTTGTGAGACAAAGTTTGATGGCACATGAAGACTGAAAAAATTTTTAGTTGAAATGATCGTCCTTTCCCATAAGTATCATTTTATGTGTGTTTTTTGATACAAAATTTTTATTTATTTTTTCTTTAACACCAGCATTTTGGGTGTTTTTTCTGAAGATAATGTAATATCAATTACTAAATTTATTAATCATAATCAATTAACAGTCAATTACAGTCAACTGCACTTATAGTAAACCCGGATATAGTGAACTTTCGGCGATAGTGAATGCAAATCATTAGTTCTGATTCACTTACATTAGAAATGCACATAGCATTTTCCGGTTTTAGTGAATATGACTCCGGTTATAGTGATCTTAAAGACTGAACTTCAAAATTTCTGTAAATGGCAGAGAAGAAATTTTTCAATGTCTACATTCTCAAGGGTTGTCTGCATTGCATTCGATAAATACACAAAGAGATTATCAAGCATCTGTTCCGAAATATAGGGGAATTGTCAGTGGCTAGGCTAACATGGCAAGGGGGAGAGGGGAACAATAGCACACTAGAGAAAGGACTTTTAGACTTTTGACCGCTGTGAAACCAGAAATTTATCCATTGCAGTGATGTATACTAATCTTTAGCTCTTCAATTCTCTTGCAAAACAGCCAAAGTCTTGTAGTGTATGCCCCCCCCCCCCACACTCCTTTTGTCCGATACCCTCAGTGCTTAAAAGATAAGCTCATCTTTGTTACCCTGCATGAAAGGCCGTGACACCCACACTTCCACAATGAAGAAGGTAGCAATGACAGTTTTTAAAAGAAACATGCAACTTTTTTCATTCTTATTCTTGACCAGAAAGAAAAGACCACAAGTGCTTCAATCCAATTCATCAAACTGTGCTCCTCCTAATTGTATTTACGCTTGCTATCCGGGGACTTCTGTAAAAGGTGATTAAATTCTTAGCCAGCTAGAATCAATGGCATTTTACAGCTACTAAGCACTTAACAAAAACTAGGGTACATTACATGGTGAACGAAAACGGACATATCTCTCTTGTCCTTGAATGATTCCATTTTCCATTCCCGGTGAAATAGCGCAGGTTAAGGATTACCATAACATGGTATTGCTTGATTGACTATAGGACTTTCTGGTCAATTGAATGGAATCTCCCAAATTATTGTAGCACTTAGGAGTAATAAGACATTAATACGATTAATTATGTTTGATGTGCAGAAACATTGTGCGGGTATAAAACACTATTTTTCACTTATGCATATAATGTATTCCTTGTTCATATGGGGACACTTTGCTTATAATGAACGAAATTTGCCGGTCCCCAGAGGTTCAGATTTGACTGTATTTCCCTCACAACATTTTAGGTTAACTGATAGTGCATTGCGGAGCACAAAACATTCTACTTAGGGATTAGCAGAAATATTGCAGTTACTTACAATACGATAAATACTTTAATAATCATTTACTTCATTATAATTAGTTATGAATCAAAACTTTTGTAAAATAAAACCCTTCAAAGCAACATTGACCAAAATTAGCTTTTTTTTTTTTTTTTTTTTTTTTTACTTAAATAAATTGTGTTGTATCAAGAACAATTTTATTAATTTTGCAAATGGAGAATTTTTTTTTTCCTTTGGAAGAAACTTACCTGTAAAAAATCTGACTTTATAACATCAATTAAATGACTTTTATCTAACTGAAATAAAACCGGAGATGCAGCAACAGTCATAAATTCTTCTCGGATGAAATGAATGGCTTGTCGATACACCCACTGAGATCCATGTGGCTGACTACTCCAGCGCAACACAGGCAATAAGCTTTCTAAGCTTAACGATTCGACAATAAAATCTTCACAGCCTTAAAATAGTATTTTATATTAAAAACAATCAAGATTTTCATTAGTAAACAAAGTATTCAACTAAAATGTGCCAATGTTAATAAGTTTTAAAACTTTATAGTTTCGGAAGCAAACAATTTATACCATGGTTAAACATATCATTGTTAATTTTAAAGCATTTTTTGTTACATGCAGCATAAAGAACTTATTAATTTAATAAAAGCACTTGAAGAAGGGGGGGGGACCAAGCCAAAAATACCCAACTAAAGTTTTAATGTTTTGCTAAAATTTTTTAACTAAATACATGAATAACATAAATAAATTGTGTAAAAAGGGAGGGAGGGGGGAATAAATTACACAGTGAAAGAAGTATAGGGTTGTTCGGAAACTAATGTCATTTTCTTATGTAGAATTCAAATAAATAAATTTTCAACAAGTATTGATTTACAAACAAGCTGTGCCTAGGCATAGGACTCGTATTTGTTAAATTTTAAAGGGATATTTTTATAAACACTTTTTTTCTTGAAAAAAAAAAAAGTGAATACCCTTCCCCTTTTTTTCACATCTACCCTCCATGAAGAATCATATTCGAAATGTTTTGAAATCGATTTTTAGGCATTCGCGAGGGCTATATTTTACAGCAAGTTTTATGGATTTCTTTTCTTGAGATCATGTAGGATATGTGAAGAAAGTTTTGGTCCCCTATCCCCCATAAGTTACGAATTTTGGAAAATGCTTTCCAAACTAGCACCTACACTAAGAAACTCACATGCTTGCCGAATTTCATATTATTTTCTTTAATAGTTTTGTCTAGGCAAAATACTGACATGGGAAAAAATGACATCACTTTCGGAACAACACAATACAATTAAAAAACTAAGCTAAAAAAATATTCTTGGCAAAAAAATGCTGCATTTCAACAAAATATAAATCTCATACATACTTTGAACAAGTGCATCCATTTCAATAAAGCGAGCAACTTCAAACAACTGCATTGCTTCTTCTACTGATGACTGTGGAACATGAACATCAGTTAAGCTTCCACGTTTAGCACTATCGGGCAACACTGCTCCAAATTCTAAAGCATCCTGATACACAGCTCGCAGTAAAATGCATGCATAACGACGAGGGATTATGCTATCATCAAGCAAAATTCGAGTCCTGTGTGTTTCATGCATGTCAGCAGATCTTCTCTGCTGTCGATGAATAACATTACGAAAGAATGGTGAACGAGCTGATAAAATAGCCCTGTGGCACCAAAATTCATTTGTTCCATGACATATTTTACAAGGTTTTCCTTCGGCATCAGTCAATATATGATCACAGATGTAGGTCTGACCACGCACAACAGAATGGCCAGTATCACTAGGAGATGTAAAACTTAAAGAAATATCACTGTATATGCCTGTTTCTAGCAAGTATTTCAGATCTTGCTCAAGAGGATTTGGTATACCAAACTGTTCACTTAACTGAAACAGAATATCAAAGTTGCCACTGTAGCTTTCAGAAACAGAGAGTTCACCAGTATATAAATATCTCAAAAGTTCATTAAACATTGATATACTAACACCAGCAATGTCAATGTCTACTGCAACTTCAGTGCAGATAGATGATAAACTGTTGAGCATTTCACGGAAAAAGGGACATCTAGCAGCTAGAATTGCACGGTGAACAGCAAATACCGTTCCCTGGTATATTAAGTTTATATCGGAACAGTACTTATTTTCAAACAGAAGACCTAAATCCTGCTTACACGAACTGGCAGCAGGGCGGGCCATTTCTGCTTGAAGAGTGATCTCTTTCAAAGCAGCAGTTGCTTCATACTCTTCTACAAGGGCAACAACATCTCGTGGACTCCAGTCGGCGATAAAGTCCCGGAAAACTTGAGCATGGTCAAACCCCTTGCTCGTTCTCCGCCTACGCGTGAAGCGCTTCCGGAGAGTGGACAATGATCCGACCTTCCTCTTCTTTTCCTTGCCATACTGGTCCACATTACCAGAGGAAAAACTAGTGCATACACTTTGAGCTTGAAGCGACGATGCCATAGGCTCTGGTTGAGTATTGCTGCATGATGCAGGTGATGAAGCACTTACTCCCATCCTGGTCAAGCTGCAGAACCATAACTATACGAAAAGCAGTCCATTTTTGAACAATTCCTAGAAGAATACAAGATGTTATGTTTTTTAAACTATGAAATTTTGCAAGTTTACCAATGTTGAACTACCAACATAATAATCAACATTATTTTTATGTTAAAATTATATTATTTTTCATTATACATATATTAAATATGATTCACCTTATGTTTTAAAAAGAAAGCATGCTGCATTCTAAGAATGTAAGCTGGTGAGTGATAATCAGGATCCAAGAATTTTTTCCAGGGTCCCACTTTTGTGAAAACTGCAGTTTTCTGTGAATTTCAACACTTATTTTTGTGAATTTTCATACCAATTTTTAATAAAAGTCACTTCTTCTGTTGTTAAAGTAATTGGTAAAACAGAGTAAAATGGTGGGTAAAATGCCAATGAAGGACTGTTTTAATCGACTGTAATTTCATGGTGGGGCCGTTTTTAATCAATTATATTTTTGTGAAGGGGCTGTTTTAATTGATTGTATTTTTGTGAAGGGGCCATTTTAATCGATTGCAATTTTGTGAAGGGCTGCAAAATGGACCCAGTTTTTGTCTGCATCGACTGATAGTGATAATGTATAATTATAGATGGGCAGGACTTAGTTATAGTGAAATCATTCAAATGAAGCTAAATTTTAAAAAAAAAGAAAGAAAGAAAAAGAAAAAGCCCATAGTGAAAAGCATAATTAGATTACCTTGCAGTCACGACGAGTCTTCAAATTTTCAATTTTGATAACAAACAGTTTACGTCTGTATAAAAGTAATGGATAGAAAACATTAGAATCTTTTAAATATTAACATACACATTTAGCAAAATCAGTATTAAACACATTTTGTGTACCATTGACAGGAGGCAAAACAGTAGCATTAGTAGTCTTACCAACACAAAAAAATAGCCAAAGTACCACACTTTTTTATAATTTTACTACCTGAAATAATAGCATTATTTTCTAAAGTTTTGTCCAAAAATGCATCCCTGATATCATGTCATTAAAAAAAAAAGAAAGAAAGAGAATTCACTAGATGAAATAATCAAATTAATTTTTCTTTTAACTTACTTACTATACTTTTCTTATTATTACACTTATTTACTTTTCTTCATCACTTTCACACATACTTACACTTCTCTTACATTATACCCTAATTGAATACAAGCCACAATCATAAATTTTCCAGTGATAGGGGTTATGCTGTCAATCACCAATGTCATAAATTGTGGATATATATATATATATATATATATATATTAATAATAATTTGCCAAAAGAAAAGTTTTGTCAAAAATGCTGCCGGTTGTAGTATATTAGAAATCTAATTTGACAAAAATTTAAAAAAAACCAGAGCTACCCCTGAGCGACATAATTAAGTTTAAAAAATGCACGATATAAAATAAATAATTAAATTTTAAAAATCTTGTTAACATTACATTTTTTAGTTCTCTTGTATACATAAGACTTTACTGAATAGAAAATGCATCATGATAAGCAAATGAGTGAGCTTATGGTGAGTACTAAGCATAAAGAATGCTTAGTACTTATGGGTAACTGTGGATTCAAATAAATGGCCTTAGAAATACTTCTAGGAATCAGTCTGGTTCTGGTAGTGGATAGAACTTGGAAAGGAAAGAGAAATAAAAAAGAGTGTATGCATGTGTTAAGACAAAACTTTAAAAGGGCTATTTGTCTAGGCAGGGTGATACTAAAGAATAGTAAAGAACTTGTAGAAATAATATAGAACAAAACATGTCGTTTTCCAAACCTCAAATTATCTGCTTAGAGTAAAAGAAAAATCGCCAAATATTTGAAAATGGTACAAAAATTGCATAGTTTAACCAAAAAAGTATCTTAAGTGGCCTTATCTTTAATTAGTAGCAAAAGTCTCCTTTTTAGTTGCTGACGGACACTTTGGTGATAAATCTTGCAAATGCTTTTTTACAAAATTGAAAAACAGAAACTTATAGTCAAGTGCAGCATTATGTGTATGGGAGACAGGAGATAATTGACTGGATTCATGTCCAGTGTATTAACCAGCAATCCTTTAAAAAGCAAAAAGTGTTACAAAATATTATTTAAATTTCCTGTAAGACATTTGTTTTTTGTGGTAAAATAAAACTGCTGAGTTATACAAGACAAAAAAAAAAAAAAAAAAAAAATCTTCTTTTACATCCTATTCCACCCATATGTTGCTGTGTTGTATCCACTTTATAAGACATCCATCCAATTTCCCTCAAGGAGGGAACTGAGTGGAGCTTTTACATAGAATAATACATAAATTTAACAAATAAGATCCTGAATAACAGTTTTAAGATGATGGAATAATTTTGCCTCAATTCAGACCGGAAAAAACTAGGTTTGTCTGGAACATATCTCCAATATACTCATCTACCCTATATATTTATTAGACAAATAGCTAGAATTCACATGCGTTTTGAGCTTAAATAAGCTGGATACTAATTTTGATATCAAATGAAAATAAAATTTTCATGCCATTTCATTTTCTTTCTTTCTTTCTTTCTTTTTTTTTTTTTTTTTTTTTTTTTTTTTTTTTTTGTAATTAGTAACCAAGAATAGTCAACTCCAGATACAGCTGAAAATTCCATAAATGACAGGTGATATTGTTTGATCCTACCCCCAACAAAGAATGTCTCTCTTTTTTCTGTTTTTGACAAGGCCAGAATCTAAGCCAGCATAGTTATGTTTAATAGGGTATAGTAGTCGGAATTTTTTCATTGCAGTGATGGAAACTAATCTTTAGAAAGCATTGACTAACAGTAGCAGGGTACTTTTGAAAGTGAACAAAAATGGAAATTTTGTTCTTGACCTTGATAAAGTGACTATCTTTCTTAAGTTTAAATACAGGACACTCACTTAAGCAGGGAGGTTAAAATTGCTAAAAATAACAATGCAGGGATGTGCCAGCTGAAATTAAATTGTGGAGCAATTAGTGGAGCAAGAAAAAAGACATTTCTGGAGCAATTTGGAGAAAGAATAAACAGATTTCTGGAGCAATTTGGAGCACAAAAAAAGTCACTTTTGGAGCACAAGAATGTCAATTTTGAGATACAAAATTTATGTTTGGAGGGAAAGGAAAAAGTCTTTAAAGGATGCCAATCTAAAAAATGAAAATTAAGGGTGTTCTTAAAAAATATTAGCTAATAACAAAAACCAGTTTTTTTTCTTTTTTTTTTTGTGTGTGTGTGTGGGGGGGGGGGGCAAAGAGGAAGGAGAGTCAGAAGCTTACGAAATAAATAAAAATTCAGTTATTTTATACATTGCTATACAAAATATCTATTTTAAATCAAAAATACAATATTTACTAAACTATATTATTCCATTTATGCCTAGTGTCCCTTTTTTGGGACAGCATTTTTGCTATCATTCGAAAACATTTATATTTCCTTGCCTTTATTCTAGCCTTAAGTCTTGAACCTCAACTCACAAAACATTTTAACATGACCCAGTAGGATGTTGACCTTTCAATTTTCATACATAATGATTTTAAAAGAAATCATCCCTTGTTCAAGAAGTTGACAGAGAAATTTATCTATTATTGCTGGCATTGGCAAAAATCGAAGAAAGTCGCAAAACTATCTGGGCACAAATGGGTTAACTACCATCAGTGGCTTATAAAAAATTTGGTAACAAAAAATTACCAATTTATATAAAATTAAATTTAAAACAGGGGTCAATTTTTACTCTTAAGGCATAGGAGTTAAAGAGATGCCAAAGAAAAAATATTCATTTTAAAGATCGATAGAGAAAGATTGAAATTAGAATGCTTAGACTGTGTGATGATTTTTGTAAAAATTTGGGAGATTTACAAACGTTTTCAATGCATGTGGAAAAATTAAAAATGTAGCAGTTTTGCTGAATTTGGAGCAAAAAATGTCCCAAAACGATCTTTTTGTAGCAGATTGGCACATCAGGATTGATTTGGCACAATTTGGAGCAATTGGAGCAGCTGGCACATCCCTGACAATGTTTCAATTTTGATTTCATTTTTAACACAAATTTTAAACAGCAGAATATAACCATTACCAAACAAAATCACACAGATTTAGTTGTAGATTGCCACTTCCTTTAGATATTGTTCAGTGAGCAGGTGGAGTTGTTTTGAGTTATGTCAGATACACCACCGCAGGAGGGTGCTCATTACATAGAGAATTTCTTTATTTAATTCGAAATTTTTTTCAATTAGAATATTTTTGATTTTGCATTGTTCTTCATAAATTTAAAAAAAAAAAAAAAAAAAAAAAAAAAAAAAAAAGCTTTTAATCTGAAATTGATTTGACCCCAAAATGATAATTTTTATCAAAGTACAGCTAAAGTATTTTTGGTGGTGATCAGAGGAATGAGGATACTGGACAATACAGAACCACTTTTAGATATGGAACAAAATCTCAACTATGGGATTGTCCCACATAATACGGGACGGTTGGTCATTTCACCTTAGATGATTCCCTATTCTATTCCCAGTACAATATTACAGGTTAAAAGTGACAGCACTTTTAGCTAACTTTAAATGGAATGTAAATTATTTCCCTAAAGACGATTTTATTTTACTTAATAAAATTTTTCTACATCTATAAGTGCAATTAATTCTCTTTGATTTACTTAAAAAGTAATTAGTATTGGTATAAAGAACTGTTTTTTATGGTGTATTAAGTTTTCTGGTTCAACACGGAGGATTTTCGGTTTTAGTGAACAAAATTTGTTAGTCCTCAGAGGTTCGCTATAACCAGAATCAATATATCTTAAAACACAAAAGCAGCTTGAGGCAAATTCTTGAAGATGCATTTGATGCAGTGTGACCATGCGCAAACTCTCCCTGACCAATCAGTAACCAGAATAAAAGCTTATTTTTTACGCATAAGTATGGCATTTCATAAGACAGTACGTCAATTTCATGTCACATTAAAAAATATGAGAAACACAATTAAGTCGAAATGTATTTCTTTTATAAATTTTTAAAGTTTATAAATTTTTAAATTGGTAATACAAATTCATGGATAACAGGAGTTTAAACTTTCAGATGATGTGTTTTTCTGAAATGATATAAATAGTTGTATTCATTTGGCAGTTTTCTTCTGAAAGCGTCAATTTGATGATGTTGAATCTACTGAATCAGTTGAGCACAATCGCCAATCACTTTTGCCCCCACTTTCGTCATGATATTGCAATGACTTCAGGTTAGTACAAGTAACTAATGAGTAACTTTACGTCAAGAGTTAAATAATTTTGCTTAGTTTTAGAGTCTACATTACTGGAATCATTTCGAATTACACATCTAAAAAAATTTTCCTTTCCTTCCGTGCGAGGAACGGGCATGCAGCTAGTTGCCTGCATATTTCTCAATGTCAATTTTGGACTGTTTTTTTTTTTTTTTTTTTTTTTTTTTTTTTTTTTTTTTTACAGTTCTATATAGGCTATTGGTTTCAGTGCAGCACTGCACCTTACTAATATTTTCAGCTTTGACAATTAAAACAACATTTTTCTTATAGTTGTTATAAATCTATTTAAAAGAGCTTTGATGCATTAGTCTGCCTGTGTGTGTATGTGTTCTGTTAACTAGTTGCCTAAAAAACCCTCTCCAGAGTGAAAAAAATTCTAGCACCACATTATCTGATAAGATTTTTTTTTTACCAGAAAATTAAAAGAACCTGCAAGCCCTAATCATACCCCTAAAAAGTAACGATATTCCCATACAAAATCCTTAAAGGGTTAAAAGTTTGTCAATTAAGTTTGTTCACTCATAGTCAAGTGTTGCACTTGACTATGAGTTTGTTTTTCAATTTTGCAAAAATACACTTTCAAATATATCACACCTTTACTGAGCCTGTATTATGTATCCAAACGAATTTATTTCAACAATTTAATTTATCTTACGTTTCACACAATCCTAAAGGGCAAGTAAAATTTATGTAAATGTATTATAAGCAGTGCTCGATTTGAGATTTTTTCAGAAGAGTAAAAATACTCCTTTTTAGAATGAGTATTTTCCTATCCACAGGAGTAATTAAAGCAACCAACAATTATGAACATTTTTAAATGCATAATTAAATTGCATTTAACAAGTAAATCATACATAATAACTCATTACACAATCTAGGTACACTGTTAATGTTGTGGCGTTGATTTCGTCGGTTTACGAACCAACAGTTTGCGAGCTAACAACCAGCGAGTCAGTTTGCGAACACACCCAGAGCGGAAAGTCCCACGAATTCACGAAGATGCAAATTGACCTTCACCAGTCTCTCCGGAGTAGATGGTTGGCAAGTATATAAACACCCAGCTGTGAGTGAAGCTCGCCAAAAAGAAAATGGCAGCATTATGTTCTATAGCTCGCGACTGATAATTTTGTTATGTTATTTGTTATCCTTAAAGTTTATTCATTTTATTTTATATCAATAAAATATGTTAGTTGTTGAGATGCTGTCTTACGGCTTATTTTAAAGTAAGCACTTTAGTGCGCAACGTAAGAAGGTGTATAATCTTCATCCCCCTCTACAATGTTAACTGACAGAGAGTTAGTGTTAAATGACAGTGAAACAGATAAATTTCACTGTTTACAGTTATAATAATAAAGCTATCATGGATTTCAGAGAGTTAACTGTAAAAAAAAATTATTTTCAAGGGGAAATCTCGCCATAATTACCGATCACGAAATGAAATTTTATATGGAAAAGCAATGTGTAAAATCATGCATTTCGAAATTCTTAAGGCGTATTTTGAATTTCTAAGGTGTGAAATATGCATCTAGAGGCGTTATCGCGATCACTGAAGTCCTAAATCTAGATATTTTTTTTAACTGTTCATGTCTTCTAAACTGCATGCTAAATGGCTTTATCAAGTTTGAACGATTTCACCCATATCACGAAACTGAACTCTGAAAATTATTCAATATGGCAATTAAAAATTAAATGCTCCTAATGCATGATGGATTAGAACAAGCAAAGCATTAATAAATTTATGTATTAATGATTTTCAAATTATTCATGGAAAAAATATGACTACTACTTTTGGTACTTGGAAAAAATTAAAGTCAATTCATGAGCATTCCAATTTAAGTAGTAAGTTATATCTTTTGAGAAAGCGATACTCTGTGAAACTGTCTGAGCATGGCGAAATGATTGAACACATTAATCACATAATGGATTTAGTTGAAAGACTTAATACTATCGGTGAGGAGATTCCTGATCAACACATAGCAGCTCTTTTACTAGTTTTAATTCCTGAATCATATAACAACCTCATTACCGCCTTAGAAGTGAGACATGAGGAATTCATAATGATAGATTTAGTGAAAAACAAATTAACTGATGAGTATAATAGATATTTAAAACAAATAGCAGATATATATTCCGTGGATAAAAATTCTTCATAAAGGCATATGTTTCATCATTTAAATCTGCATTAAATCATAATAAAAAGACAGAAAAATTCTGTAACTACTGCAAGCATAGTGTACATAATCACGTTAACTGCTTCAAATTGTAAAATAAAATTAATATCAGTTATATACATTCTAATAAAAACTGGGTAAGTTGTGAAAAATTGTACCCCATTCCTAAAATTTTTAGTTTGAATAATAAACAAAGAACATTCTACTTACATCTCAGTTTAATAATTTGGTTTCTGTTTAATAATGCTGTTTACCTGTTATGGCTATTTAAACACAGGCTGAATGATACAATTTGGCATATAATCACTGTCCGAATCAGACATATTTTCAATAGAACACAAGAATAACAAGTGAAATAAAATTCCACATGCATCTATTAAATGTCTTTTTAAACACCCTGCATAGTTTTATTTTCAGGAACTCAATGATTATTAATGCCATCTTGTGAGTGAAAATGAGGGCTAAAAATATCGAGATGGGAAAAAATCATGGCTTAGAATACCAGATAACAATTATACACTGTATTTAAAAATACCAGGTAGAAAAAAGTTAAGTCTATGCAATAATACCACGAATGTACACAGCTATGTCCTTATTTATATGTGACCATAAAAATGTACACACATATGTCCCTGGTGCACAAGGGATTAATTCAATCATTTTAAAGTTAAGAGAGAAAACTGCAGCTGCAATCATTATTACAAAAATTGAAGATTGATTTTGAAATGAGCTAGAAAGCTTTTGCTTTCAGCTTCAAAATCTTATTTCAAGCCCCACTACACATGCATAAATTTCTAAGGAACCGATAAGTATGGTTACACTTACTTATTGCCACTAATTACAAAAGTTAACAATCCAAGGTTGCTTAAATGAGTAGGTCTTATGGATATTTCTACAGAGGACTTTGAACTGTAGATTTCATTTGAACCAGTAAAACTTTATAACAATGCAGTCATAAAATGCAAGGGTTGTTGTGCAATAACCTAGAGTTATGAGCACTGATGAGACTGCTATATGACTTAAAAGGTTTTTATTTAAAAAACAATTATTTAACTATTGAACAGTTATGGTAGCTATTGGCAAGTTGCAAGGTGAAATTATCATTATAATCGAAAGCTTGCAATTGAAATTCTGTAATAAAAGAAGAGAGATAGTGGTTGGCTTTCATAATGTGATTTTTATAAACTAGTTCCTCTATTCAGATTAGGGGCACATCCAGGGCAGAAGCTGTGGGGGCTGCAGACTTCCCCCCCCCCACCTGAAATCTAATCTGGCCCATTACTTAGCTTACAATTGAAAATAGACTTACAATTTGAAACAAGCCCCCCCACACACACACACAATAAAAACCTGGATACACCAATGATTCAAATAGTTTTCAATGGTGTACTATTATTAATATTGTTTTGTAAGATGTTGTTTTAAATTTATTTAATTAATACTGCTTAAGAAATTATCCTACAATTTTCATTTATTTATTTATCATTCATGTGTTATGCTGTTTCTTAGACTACTTCACACAAAGATAAAAAACTATGAAATTTATTCATTCATGACCTCAAAACAACCATTTACCATGATTAATTTTAGCTTGAAGTTTAGTGTTTAACCTTTAGACACCAGCAGTGGCATCGCTAAGCATGGGGTGTCACCCGGTGCGGGCTCATCCGGTGTCACCCCCCCCCCCCGTAACACCTCCGTACAATTATGAGTCATCTTTGAGATTGGCTTTTTTTCACTTCGCCCTAAATTAAGTCGAAATTTTACCTAATCTCCGTAGATTATCTGACCGGTTAAAGCAGCACTAACTACCGAAGCAAGCGGCAGAAAACTAGTGCAATTTGGCCAATTCGTTCTTTCGCCCCGCCAATTTTCACCGACTTAAGAGACTCACTGACTGAAATAAGTGGCAACCACTATAGTAAGGTTTTTTTAAACGTTATTAGGCTATTATGCAACTTTCCATACCACCTATGCAAGGTAATGTACCAGATGCGGAACTGACTTTTTTTTTTTTTTTTTCACATGGAGTGTTTTTTCCAAGAGGCCAATGAAAACAATGAGCCATTGAAAAGCCTGTTTATAATACCATTACCAGACTAATAAAAATACACTGTCAGACTAATAAAAATACACGGTCAGCTAATACAAATACAGTCAGCTAATAAAAATATGGCATTTAATTCAACTAAACGTTAAATTATCTACACACTTGAAATTTAATGTCTCATGAGACCTGTTTCATTGAAACCAGTTGTTTCATTCAACACTCACTACAAAACTGCTTTACTTAAGAGTTCTTGTACATTTTAAAAGTAATGAAAATCGATAAAATTTTGACTGAATATACAGACATCTGAATATACATTACAGATTCTTTTTGACTGAATATAGGGAGTGATTCTAAACTCCCTATACAAACTTTACGGGATATAGGGCACATAATATAATGTCCTATCGCCCCTACAGTTTATAGAGTTTTGAACCGCCTTGATATTGCTGTGTAAAGTTCCACATTGCTCGTACATTGCACATAAAATTTATTTACTTTTGAATTTGGCCAATTTTAACCAATGGTTTTAAAAAAGCTGATATAAATATTGTAAGTGAATGAGCTACATTTTGTTAGTTCTATTAATGTTTTATATTCAGGATATCGTTGTAAGAAAGAAATCATTAAGAAAGCGTTTGTAACTGTGCAATAAATCATTAAATTTTGGTTTGTGGAAATTTGTTATTTCTGATTTCTTTGTTATTATTTCAGTACCTCTAGAGGATTTAAATTTCACGATTATGACGGGGTTCCTGGAAATTAATGCCTCGCAAAAATACATAATTTTACTGTATTATTTTCCATATGTGGTTCATTGCGCGGAGCCGTACATACATAAAAATCTTTTAACAAACTCAAATATTTTATGCCTATATTTAAGACAAAATTAAAGTGACATATTGTTAAGTAGAAAATACATACCTATTTTATACACTTAAAATTATTATTATTATTATTTTATTTAAGCTTTTAACTTATAAAATCTTTTATAAATTAAAATTTTATACAATACAGAGAATAAAATAATTGAGTTTGTAAAATGATTTTTATGTTCATAATCTGTACGCAGCGAACTCCATGTGAAAAACAATACCTTTTAATAATTACAATTTTTGTAGTTAGTAATACAAATAAAATAAGATATTATGTAAATATATAAAATTGCTTCCTTGTAAAGCAATTATTTATGTAAATAGGTGAACATTTATACACATGCAAGCACTCTTCTCAATTTTCATTGCTTTTAAAAGGTATAAAACCTTTAATGAAACGCAAAATTTAAAATTAAATTGTAAATTTAAATTAATACTCTCATAGCTTTCAAGGTTGCAAAGTTCCTAATTACTTCATCAAAATCTATGCTTCCGACAAAATGACTTTCAATGGATAATATTGCAAGGTCAGAGAGTCTTGATTGGCTCATTGTTGATCGCAGGTAATTTTTTATGAGTTTGAGCTTTGAAAAGCTCCTCTCGCACGAACTCACTGATGTGCAAACTGTTAAATATAATTTTAAGGCTAAGGAAAGTGTTGGAAGAGATTCCATAAAATTCCATTTAACTATAAAATTTAATATTTCTAGGGCTGTCCACTCATTAACTTCTCTCAGGCTGATATTAGCAGCTTTTAAGTGTTGTCTTAGTCGTGGAATTTCGATTTGCAGTTCGGGGCCCGATATTTCATCGTAGACATTTACAAAATAAATAAACCAGCATTTTTTTTTTCTTTTTTTGTCACTTCCCCTCTGTTGGTGTCACCCGGTGCGGCCTGTACCCCCCCCCCCCCCCGCACCCCCCACTGGACACCAGCAAGGACAACAATTGTTCTGTGGAGTGGTTTAGAGCAGAAGCGAGACTACTACTGTCCCACAAATTCACTTCTCCCTTTCTAAAACAGGTGAACTTTTCTCCGGGCTTTATTTTATTGTTTGGAAGAAAGGGGAAATGCTACAGCTTTTGAAGATAGAAAGAAATCTGCAAATGGAAGAGTTTACAAAAGAGCACATCATTAAAGGGGGTGAAAAATTTAATTTTTGCACTCTTACAGGACCCAGGGAAATATTTAATGTCATGGAGCTGGGTTCAATAGGTTAATGTACTTTTATGTAAATATTTCTAGACATTGTATTATAATAAAAGCAGTAGTAACTATAGACCTTTTAAATGACGGAAATTGGGGATACACAACTTAAGTATTGAATAGAGTGTGGATTATCAGGATTTCAATTGTTATCAGCTAAATAGCTGGGGCATTTGCATTGGAAGTAAATGAAGTTAGGATTATAGATTCTTTATCAGTAGTTTAAAAAATTCATAAAATTTTTAAGTCCTAAAAATTAAAAAAAAAATAGTTGTATCAAAAAATATCTCTTGTTGTAGCTAGTGTTAAATGTTTCCTTCAGAGAGGATTGATAAAAGTGGTTGATGTGTACTGGGTACAAAATTATGAGGGGGAAAAAATGTATATTATATATATATATATATATACAGGGTGTCTAGTGCTAATGCTGCCCAATGTCTGTTTCCTAAACCATTAGTCAGACACACACAGTTCCGATTGCAAAAATGCGTTAAATTGTATAATCTATTATATGAGAAACAATCAAAGTCAATAAATCAAATCCTATAAAATTACGAAATTTAAATTTTTTCACGGTCCCCTGGTCCTATCAGTTATATTTAGAAACATTTCTTTATCCAATTTCATGCACAATAAAAAAAAAAATTCGCCCTTCTATGATCAAAATTCACAGAGTTAAGCTGCTTAAAGTTAGAGCAGCACTTTTTGAGCTGCGAAATAGGGGTTGTATACAAAATGAATTTGTGAAAAATTAATGTACATGGTTTTGAGCCTTTTAGAAATTAGCAATTTCATAAAATATTTTATGATTGTAGATTGCAATAAAGGAGAACGCAATGTTTAACTATGCGTATCTAATAAATTAACATAAAAATATAGCCTATACTGAAAATAGAACTTTTTAAAGAGTTTTTTAAATGAATTTGTGTTAAGTAACATAAAATATAAAAACATGGGAATTAAATTTTTCAATAAACATTAAATCAGAATATCAAACATTTCAAAATACGAATATATGCAATTTTAGAAACTTAAAATAATATTACAAATTCTATTAGCGTAACATTTAATCAATGTAGCTTCCTTCGGCTGCAATGAAAACATGCACCCATGTCAAAAACTCTTCCTGTACTTTGTGCAACATACTCAGTGTTACACATCTGCATGCTACACATACACGATTTAGTAAGTCTGATGGACTTCTCAATTCTTTTTCATATACATTATTTTTCAAGAAAGTAATCTAAGGGATTCAAGTCTGGTGATCTTTATTTACACAACTTATTAAAATTCTATTACTTCATTTAGAGAAAAGATTTTCGAAAGACCCCGGATAAATTTTTCTAGAGCCTCACTATAACCTCCTGCTTATATATTAGTATTCTAAAATTAGTTTTTCTTCTTTCTCCGCATTATGCCAGAAAATTAAATTAAAACCTATAATTTAAAATTTCAATATTTATACAGTCTCTTAACAGTTCACCATAAGAGACATTTTTGAATGGGGAAAAGTGACTTAAGTCAAAATGTTTGTTGCTTCATAACTCAGTGAACTTTGGTCGTATAAGCATGATTTTTTTTTTTTTTTTTTTTTTTTTTTTTTTTTTGGGGGGGGGGGGGTGCATGAAATTGTATACAGAAAAATTTTCTAAATATAACTTATAGGACTAGGGGACCGTATAAAAATTAAAATTTTGTAAATTTTATAGGAATTTATTTATTGACTTCAATTGTTTCTGATATAATAGATTATACAATTTAAAGCATTTTTGCAACTGGAACTATGTGTCTCTGACTAACAGTTTAGGAAATAGCCATTGGACAGCATTAGCACTGGACAGCCTGTATATATATATATATATATATATATATATATATATATATATATACACACACACACACATACATATATATATAGATGGCTATTTTGCTTTTTTCAGATTTTTAAAAAAAAATTAGAAGTTTGATTTAAAATATTACATGGTATATTTTTATGATACATTCACTCACAGATTTTTAACGATGTTCACTAACACTATGGAAAGCCCTTCTGTCTCAGAGAAACAATTCAAGGATTTTAAAAGATTTTCACAGATAATTTTCTTTAAATTGAGGACCAGTTTATCAGTAAAACCATGATAAAGAGTGCTGAAGATTCCCATTTTATCTCTAGGAGCCACTGGCTCCTCAACCAGTTTCATCTAAGAGTAAGTACTTACAGCAACCGTGCAAGCAGCTGGTATTGTTTTAATTGTTAGTGGCAAGCATATATATATATATATATATATTTCCTATGGTCAGGCAATTACAGAGAACTATAAAGTTACAACCTATAACAATAGAACTTAGAACAAAAGACCAAAGTCATTGCCTTAGGAGGGAAGCATATATATATACACTGCTAGACAATTGCTAAGGACAGATCACAAATTGCAATGTAGCATAACATTAAGCGGGATATGAGGCCTAGTAAGATAAAATAAAGTTGCCACACTGTTCGCACATTAGAATACAGGGCATTTATAGTCCTGGAAAATACAAAAGGTTATGAAACATCTGAAAGAAAAAAATTCTTTTGATGCTGTGTACGGAGAAATGGAACAATGAATGTGAAAGTCAGCAGGCACGCTGGAGAAAAGTGTCAGTACGGAACATGTCCACTGTGGAGTGCGATGCAACATTTTACATGCCATACCACGCTTTGCACAACATTATCCAGAAGCTATTGAGGCAATTTATCCTATTCCTCTGTCAGTGTGCATGGATGAGGATGTTCTTGTTTGTTGGAGGACAGTTTCAACTAACAAGTTGCTTCCCCAAAGCATCCCAAACATTTTCAATGGGGTTTAGATCTGGAGAATGTGCTAGCCATACGAGGTGTTGAATACCCTCACTGTCTAGACCATGTTTGGGCAACCTTTGAAAAGTTGCGGGCGAAACTTTAGGATGTTAGCAAAGTCACAGGCCAAACTCTAGGATGTTAGCGAATTCGTGAGCCATATAATTGGGATTTTGAATGCTTTATACGGCAGGGTTGCCACTCAATTTCTGAAAAAAAATTCCCTGACTTTTACAGCTTTTCCAGACCATTATGTGATAAAAATCCAGACTAATGTTTATGACTTTATGTTTATGACGTCAACTTTGCATATGTTCTTTAATATTTTTAGCTTTCCAAAGCAAGATTAAATGCTGTTTGTTTACAAACACTGATTTTCCAGTCCAAATTATGTGATTTTCACAGGTTTTGTGCCTAAATTTGCAATTTTCCCTGCCCAGTGGCAACCCAGTATGTGTTTTATACAGGGTTTTGGTATGTTCCGAGGGACGGATCAAAAGGTATGGCAGGCCACACTTGGCAGTTGTGGTCTAGACAATCCTGAACAGCAAGTGAATCGATGGCATGGTACGTTGTTGTCCATGAAAACAAATTTATCACCGACAGCACCACGGAAAAGGTGAACAAGAGGAGGTAGAATTTCATCAATGCATCGTTAGCCCATCATAGTCCTACTCGCAACCATATGCAGTGGCGTGTGGCTATTGATAATGATGCTGGCCCATACCATGACACTGCATGTCGGAGATCAGTCCTTTTCCTGGATATTGTCTGGATGATAAGCAGTACCACTCTCATGCCAGATCAGTTGGTGTCTACAGTCTGATAATAGACTGAATCTCCTCTCAACTGAGAATAATATGCATGCCCAGTCCTGTTCAGTCTAATTGTGATGCTCATGACACCACTGCTAACAGGTGGTATGATACAGTCTGCCTCCTTCTCTTAAACATTCTGGCTACAGTTTTTTGGGAGATCTGCTGTCCTGTGGCATCAAGAAACTGATTTGTCATCCACTGAGCTGTGGCGTGCCAGTTTCTTTTTGACGATAGGACAATGTACCTGTCTCCTGTAGGCATCGTACATCTCACCAACCTCCTTGTGACACTTGCTACACATTCCAGTAGTTTTAAATGACTTCCACAGCCATGAAGCAATGCTGTGGGCATTGTTGAATGCCCTGGCAACATCTGTTATCTTTTGCCCTTCTTCAATCTTTCCAATAATTCGGCCAAGTATAACATCATCTAAGTGGTATCGAGAAGATATGCCGAAAATTACAAGTTCATCAATTAAATCTTTGACTTGGAAAAAACTTTGATGACTGGGAAAACGGAAAACTTTGACTTGGAACAACTGTCCACATGTGTCAAATCCTTTAACTCTTTAGTTCCCAGCTCCATGAAAATCCCATATCTGTTGATTCCTGGCAAAACGGCCAAAAAATGCGTTCCCCCATTGAAGGCAAGCAGGTGCTCTTTATCACAATTTGTGACAGTTTGGAACCTCCCTTCTTGAGTAGCATAGAAGCAAGATTCTTCCTACTGTGCTAATCCAAAGAATATTGATTGTAACTGCTTTTGACAACCCACTGATGCATCACGCAGTCCACGAATACACAAATTATCAGTTTCCCCAAGTCTCAAGGGGTGTAAAGTTATCAATAACTCTTATGTTGGGCAGGAAAGAACTCTCTCTTGGGCACCCAGGTTATTACAGGGACACTCTTCGGCAGGCTGGCTTAGATGGTACAGGGTCTAAAGAGTTAAAGTTCTTATCAGCGCTATCAGGTGATGAACAGATGTGGAAAAGAAAATTTGCAAATGCACACCTCTTCTTACTCTATCCCGCACTTATTCTAATTTTCCACATTTTGCTTCCTTTCATTTTGTGGTTGCTATGGGTAATAGTGTTATCCATCCATAGCAATTGTCTACCAGCGTATATATGTATATATAAATACAATTTGTCTTGAGTACTTAATGCAAAGTATATTTTTAACAGGTTTTGCTCCATTGATAGAAAATTTTTTCTTCTAAAGAAAATTCCAAATTTTTAGAAAAGCAACCAGAAGATTCAGGTTAATGGTTAAGATTTCCGAAAAATCATCATTTGTAGCATGGCGCCCGAGTATAAATTAATTGGTGGCCAAACAAGAGAATTTAGTGGCCGACTGGCGACCGGGAATCTTCAACTCCAATGATAAACATAATGTTTTCAAGAGTTGAGGTTATGTTATTATTCTATTTATTTTCATACAATCTAATGGAATATATTCCATTAAATGTTTTGTTGGTACATGCTAAAAGTTCTTAATATGTCAAAAATTGAAATTTTTAATGTCTATTTTGTAATTCTGTATAAGTTGAATAAATTAGAATATATGGTACTTCTTATGCATATTTAGATTGCTACGAATAACAATAAACCTTTTACAACTCACTTTATTTTAAGATTATACATAGTCAGTAAAGACGATATGGCATATTACAGGAGTGCAAGTAGGATACAAATATTTAGTGGCACCAGCAAAAATTTGGTACCACCAAACTTTTTTTTATATATCAAATTGTGGAAGCAAGTGTAATTTTCAGTCACACACACCGATTTTTTGGTCGCACCCTGCTACCCCTTATTTGCATACCTGAACTTATTACAGGGATCAATGCAGAGATTTTTTCCAGGGTCCCATTTTTATGAAAATGGATTATTTTATTGAATTTCAATACTTAATTTTCTGAATTTTCAGACCAATTTTTAATAAAAATCCCCTTTTTTGTTAAAATAATTGATAAAACATTAAAATTTAGAGTAAAATGGAAATGAAGGGCTGCTTTAATCAACTGTATTTTTGTAAAGGGTCCATTTTAATAGATAGTAATTTTGATAAGAGGCTGCAAAACGAACCCAAGTTTTGTCTGCATCAACTCATGTATTATAACATTGGACATTCACACAAGCAGCAAATGGCTTTAGCTTCACTTTTAGTACAACAAAAAAAATCAAGTTATAATAACAATTAAATTAGAGTTCTATAGAATTCTCTCAATCTCAAAGGATTTTTAAGGCTGCATATCAAAGTATCATGCAGGCTGTATGTTATAAGAAAATTTTTTTTATTTCATGAATTTTTCAAATTCTCCAGCAATGTACAAACTATTAAGTTTGAAATTCATCAAACATACTGTAGCATGAATTGCAAGATGCACCAGCTGCATTATTAAGGGGGGGAAAAAATGCAAATAATGAATCTATGCTTTTGATTCATAAGTTAGAAAAGGTTATAACAAAACAAAACAACAACAACAAAAAATGTTAACATTAAATTAAAATGCACAAAGAAAATGAACAAATTAACAGTTAAATGTAGAAAAAAAAATATTGCTAGAGAAAATTTCCAAACATTAATTAGTTAGTTTATATACTTGAATATAAAATTGAATAAAACATAAAAAGCAAAATTTATTAAAACTTTTCATTAAAGAGCTAAAGACACAAACATGACAGGGGTTACATTAAGTAGCATATATCAAAATACCAAATATATATATATATTTATTTAAAAAAAATATTTATTAAGAATGAGGAAATTGTACACAATACTTGTAAATTAACTCTGAAATACATATATGATCTACAGAGAGTAATTTGAATGATTTTACCAATACAAAACTAACGAGCTACACAGAATCTTTAATTCAAAGCTGAAATTTCATTGACCTCTTTAATGCATTAGTATACTATCATAACTAATGAAAACATAAAAATAATTCTATTAAAAACTCTATTTTTAATCGATTGATCACTTCGGCCAAAATACTTAATTACACGATCCTTCAAGCCCAGTAAAAAAAAATATCATATCTAGATTTTTTAATGCAATAATTAATAATAAATACAACAAGGATAAAATTATCCATTCCTTTTATTTAATAACATTTAACAATTTAATTATGATCTACCTGTAAACATTGAAATTATTAATTCAAATAAGCATAACCGAGTTAAGCCAAAAAAACAGTAACAATTAAGCCATACCTAGTAGCGATTGTAAAAACTCTAAAGGACTTTAAACTTATTTCAATAAATCATAAAACTTCTTTAGGAGCAAATGCAATCAAAATATGTTTCGGAAATGAAGTTAATTATCAATGACCTGATTACAGATCGACCCCTGGTCGAGCAAAAACACCAGACCAAAACATTCGCCATGATAGCCAGAAGTATTATGGGTTGAGGTGTTTGACATGAAAAGTTGACATACTGGCGAAGAAAGTATAGATTCGTTAGTTACGTTTACGATAATCTGGGATTATTAACAGGAAATGAGATACTTTCACTTGGAGAAGAAGAAGACTAGAAAGTCAGGTGATTAGGGTAAAGATTTTCTGGAGATGAAAACAGAATTTGTTGAAGCGTCGAGAAAGGCCTAGAGACAAATATGCATTTGAATGGGTAATAATTTACTTTGTGTGTGCATTATAGATTGCTTGCTATTGGAAACATATAGCCAGGGTTTGCAGAAACATTAAAATCAATATATTTTTTTTTTTTCCGGATAAAGCAGGCCATGGTTATCGCAGGGGCAAGAGGGATATATGGAACGTGCCTCCTATTTTGAGCCCCCCCCCCCCCTAAATTTTTACAGTTGGTGAATTTAGTTTAACGTTGGTTTTTTTTTTTTTTTTTTTCAATATAATATATACCTCATTTTTTTCTTCATTAATTTACAAGTTACAAATAGTCAAAATCTTTTTTTTAATTATTTTTCCCAATTCTAACACTCCAAAGGAAAAATATCACAGCAGATTAACGATTTTTGACAAAAGAAATACTAACAAGGTTAGTTGCTAGATTTTAACTGATTACGCGGTAATTAGCCACTCAGAGCTCTGCGATGTTTACGTTTGACGTCAGCTGCCTATTCCTAATACATTGTCAATCTGATATGTGCATATTTCATGTTGGATACCTGTTACCTCCAATTTTGTTACAAAAGACCATAGTCCTTAATCTTTCTTTCCCTTACAGTTGTTCATTGGTAATTAATCGTGGAGAATTATCGTGAAATTGGTCTCTCGGTATCATCATCATCATCATCGAATTGTTCTTGAAAGGAGGGCCTGTTCCAGAGTGGCTATTCGGACCGGCCGGTGCGGATAACTTACAGGCTATTCGGCCCGTTCTGTAGTGCTGCCATCTATATTTAAATGTTCGTACTAATAATTCACCAATAATTTATTTAAAATTGTATGTTTACTTAGACCAAAGAAAACGAATTTCGTCCGCAATTTCTATTTTTAAAATTTATATTTAAGCTTTGGTCTGAAATGAGTAAGCTTTTAATATGAGGTATAAAACTACAAAAATTTAAATTCCCGTTAATGAAATTCAGTGTAAGCTTTACAATAAAGGCAATCGTAAGTTTCCGAAAGGTTTGACGACTGGAAATAGAATTGCATGAAAATTCTTTTATACATATTTAATGTATTCATGACGTTATTTTATACGTATGTAAAATTATCAAATGAAACAAACAATTTTGCAAATTTTTATACAATTCCAATTTTAACGATCATTAAATTCATCGGAAATAATCCTCGCTTGTTAACTTTGCTTATTATTTATTTAATGAATTTTACATATATTTTTATGTAAACTATTATTTTTTTAAACATACTTCAAGTTTGCAATATATATAAAGCTTTGGTTTAATAAAATTTAATTAACTTTTACATAAGGGATGAGGGCTCCTCACGTCGTGTTCGTTTTCTTAAAATAAATTTAATGAGGCAAACAAATACAATTCTAAAGATGTAGTATCTCACGAAAGCAGGGCCCGATTATGAGCATCAGGGGCCTGGGGCATTGATGGATTTGGGAGCCCCATCTATGAAATTTGTTTTACTTTACATAAAATTTTGATATAAAAAAGAATATTTCAGAACAACATTTGAAATTGGGGCCCTGGGCAAAGTCCCTATTTGCCCATTCGATAATAAAGCCCTGCACGAAAGTAACATAAATATAATAAAGTCAATAAAAAACACAGAAATATTATATTCTGCTCCATATATTCAACTTTTTAAACCAATCATGCAATTAAACAGGTTTAGCTTTTCGAAGAATAATTCTTTTATTTTATTTATTATTTCCCCCCCCCCTTCTTTACGCGAAACATTGGAAAGAGAAATTCTAAAATGAAGGCAATATAAATTAGTTTATTTATTAATAGGTATTTCATTTAATTTTTTGTAACCATGTCCATGTATAAATGTTTTTGGAGTGCTGTAACATAGCTCAAATATAATTTTCACAGTGACCTTTTGTGTGCTAAGCAGATAATATTTTTGCACTTATTTAATTGAACAAACTAGTGTCAGGTTTAACAATATAAAAAAATCTGGAGTGACTCCACTCGACTTTCCAAACACTTACGATTAAGATCATTACCAAGCATTTTTATAAATTTTAATCGATGAATAATTCAAACATATATACCAAATTGAAGCTCAATGGAATGCGCCGTTTAAACGCTAGCGCACTTTCAAGAATTTCCCTCCATAGGCCATAATGTAAAAGAAATCTTCGTCGTAGCCCTGTAGAAAAACTGTAAGTCCTATGCGTACCAAACTCAATACCGGTCTTGCGACGGTGGTTTGCAACATATATACCCAATTAGAGCTCAATCCAATGCCCCGTTTAGGAGCTATCGTGTTCACTCACATACACACACACATACATACATACACCTCGTAAAAATAGCATAAATGAATTCAGAAGACCTCAAAACGTGTCACCAAAATCTCGAAGTCGAATTTTTACTTTCCGAACATGTACCCCTCCAAAAAAAGTATTCGAGCAAGAGAGAAATTTCCTACGTTGGTTTCGTATATTAAAAATTATTTATCATAGAATATGAATTAGGCTATGTATAAATGCGACATTTCGTATTTCCGTAAAGTTGTGCATTTTTCAAAAACTCAATTATTATTCGTAAATCTAATATAGGAAATTTCTCTCTTGCTCGAATACCTTTTTTGGAGGGTGTACCATGTAAGGAAAGTATTGTAATCATGAAAAAAATCGAATTCGAGATTTTGGTGTATTTACACGTTTTGAGGTCTTCTGAATTCATTTATGCTATTTTTACGAGATGTGTGTGTGTGTGTGTGTGGGCGCCGGCAGAATATTTCCCAGGGGGGGCAAAGACTACTCCAGGGGGAAGCAAAGACTACTCAAGGGGGGGGGGTAAAGACTACTTCAACGTATGGTTACCATGTTGGAAAGAGCAAAAAGCAGGGGAAAACACTGCATACAAAAATCCAGGGGGGGGCATTTACCCCCCTTGCCCTATGCTGCCGGCGCCCTGTTTGTGTGTATGTGAGTGAACACGATAGCTCCTGAACGGGGTATTCGATTGAGCTCAAATTCGGTGTATATGTTATAAACCACCGTCGCAAGACCGGTATTGATTTTGGCGTGTATAGGACTTTTAGTTTTTCTACAGGACTACGACAAAGATTTCTTTTACATTATGGGAGGAAATTCTTGAAAGTGCGCTAGCGTTTAAACGGTACATTCGATTGAGCTCAAATTGGGATACATGTTATAAACCACTATCGTAAGACCGGTATTGATTTTGGTGTGTATAGGACTTAGTTTTTCTACAGGGCTACGACAAAGATTTCTTTTACATTATGGCCTATGGGGAGAAATTCTTGAAAGCGCGCTTAGCGTTTAAACGGTGCATTCGATTGAGCTTCCATTTGGTATGTATGTTTGAATTATTCATCAATTAAAATTTATTTAAATGCTTGGTAATGATCTTAATCATAAGTGTTCGGAAAATTGAGTGGAGTCACTCCAGATTTTTTCATGATTACAATACTTTCCTTATATGGTACATGTTCGGAAAGTAAAAACTCTCAGGTCATAAAATGAATGATTTTTAATTTTAAATAGTTATAAGCATAGTACATTTAAGATTTTAAATTTTCACTTTGCATTGCGCTAGTTACAAGTACAGTTGCACACATTTAAGTAAATTTTAAAAATGTTTCCCCTAATACAACACATTCTCATAACATTTTTCTTTTTTAAGTTTTATGAGCACTTTGTCCTATGGCGTGAAATGGTAAAATGAGTAAGTATTCTTATAGATAAATTGTCATATTTAAAGAATATTAAGCAAAATACTAAATAAACAATGACGTTATTTTATATATTTTGCAGCACTTATATTTAAGTAATTAGCATTTCATTGGTTCTATTCATACATTTAAAACATCGAAAATTGGTTCTCAGAATTCAGTATCATCAGTATTGTCACCAGTCATTCAAGGATTCTGACCTACCGTGCGGCTGTCGATCTGGAGCTTTGGTCGGTTTTCTCTAGATGTCACGTGAATAAGCGTTTGAACCCCTTAGAAAGTTTGCCGCCTGAGACATCCCTTAGACAGATTATCCCAAGTGTAGTGTTTGCCTTAAATACACAATGCAATACAATGTATCCATTCATTTTACTATCAAATGACCAAAGAGAATATGGCACTGCGAAATATTCATAAAAGTACTGTATGATCTGTTTTGCATAAATGTTATCGGTTATGTACTAGTAGAGTTCAGCCATTATAAGAACGGACTAAGGTATCCTCCTCCATTTTTCCAAGCACATATACTTCTTCAGAAAAAAAAGGTACTATACAATTACCAATATATCAAATTAACTATATTGTTTTACTAAACAAGAACAAGGGTCGCTGATCATACTGCAATACAATAAAATAAAAGGCAAGTCGTTTCGAAATAGTACCCTACACTTTTGAGTACCATCTCTTATCTTCCATATGACAGTAAATCAACATTAAATGAGTACTAATGAATTGAAAGTTTAAATTTTATTAAAATGTAAATATGTAACCATAGGAAGTCGGGAAAAAACGCACAATATTGAAGGGGTTATTTTTTTAGATGAGCAGGGGGGGGGGCGTGAAATAAAAAAATGTAAGGCAGGAGTGGGCACACGAAAGGGCGCAAACAGAAGTACTTTCATGTATTTTGTATTTATCTCCATTGAAAATTGACATTCAGGTAATTTTCCAAGGACAGTTGTCTGATTTATAAGTGCACAGTATGCACAGTAGCCCCATTGCCCCCTAGGTTTTGGTGAAGTGAAATTTTTTTAAGCATTTGAATTTTTTTGTATCCGTTTTGCAGTAAAATGTTTCATACTCTGAAAGCCCCCCCCCCCCAGTAGAAACATTAGTATTTTCACTTAAATCCTGGTTTCAAATCAAATTTGTAGAAGAGTGGGGTGAAGGCGCTTTTTCCAGCTTCACATTAAAAACATAAAGAATGTAGGAAAAACTCTAACGGAAAAAACGCCAACCAGAAAAAAAAACTAATCCTCCCTTCACCCCCCCCCTTTAAACCAATAATTTTTACTTAAATATTGTACATGAACTTATTTCGTTGTTCAGTAAATATGATAATATATTTAATCAAATATTGGCTTGCCCCCAAATTCTTTTGTTTTTGAGTAAAGGAGGTGCTTTTGTAATTTCAGAGCATTCAATTTTAATCTATTATCATATTAATCACAAAAATTTAAAACCAAGCCACATGTCAAGATCATGAAGGTCATAAAAGGGAGGAAAGGAGGGGAGGGAAATCTTCCCTTCTTTTTCCTGGAAAAAAGGAAAGATTCCTCCAACAAAAGATACTATGACCGTCGGAAATAGTGTACGGTCAAGCAATTTCTTTGAGGTTGATTCCTGTTCAACTCACAAAATACATGTACTGTACAAACATTTTACATTTAAGAATATTATACCCAGTAAAAACATTTAAAAGCTATGTGATAATAAATATTTTATCACATTTTTTATATCAGCTATTCTATCTAGAAAGATACATCCTTTTATTGAGATTTTTTTAAACAAAATATTCAAAATTATATAAATGAAAATTTTTAAAAGCTGAATAGAAACTGAATTGACTTCAAACGATTTATTTAAATTTTAATGAAACTTAAAATCATAATAATTTCATTTTTTTTCTCTAAAATATTTAAATCATTTTTATTTCCTAGTTTTGTGGAACTTCTAAATAGTGATGAATTATATATAAATGACAATAAAACATTCAAACTAATATCAAAATATTCAGAAGCCATGTGCCTCATATTAACTAAAATCTTAAAGGTAATATGATATATTCTCTTGAAAATAATAAAATAAAGAAATAATTTAATTACTGAATTATTAATTTAATTAACTGATTGTTCAATTTGTGTGTATTCTTAGGACAAAGTCCTAGTCATTCGGTAACAAATTATAACATTTTCGAAAATTTTAAATACCATCTCTCACCTAACAGGCAATCCTAAAAAAAGAATATAAGACTCTACAGATTTAACATGCACGTTCTCTGTAATATATTACCACCTTTAGTCTGATTCGTAATCAGTTATGGATTATTATTACTGGTTTTCTTTTTATAAGTGCAAGAGTTTACTCTGATTCATGGTAATTTATCATTTAACTCTTTGGTTTTAAATAATAATTCTTAAAAATAAAGGATTTATAAGTATACCGTTACCGGGTGATTCAAAATAGATGTTAAGGCAATTATTTTTTAAACCGTAAGTGATCGAAACATACTTCCAATTAGAAAAGTTCGTCAAATTAAGACTAGCTTTCAGATATGGCATTTTTTTACTAGGGGTGGTGTACATTTAAAATACGAAATTTAGTTTTTATACGGTCCCTCTTTCTTACCCTTTATATTTAGAAGAATGTTGCTCTTTGTCTAAGAAAATTAATGAAACAAATCCCGTGTCTCTAAGTGAAATAGTTAGCGAGAAAATTAATTTTGAAAATGATGACTTATACCACTTTACCTACGGTGTTGGCGTCAGTTTTCAGTCAGTTTTAATATAAATTTTAAAAATAGAAATTGCGGACGAAATTCGTTTTCTTTGGTCTAAATAAACATACAATTTTAAATAAATTATTGGTGAATTATTAGTACGGACATTTAAATATAGATGGCAGCACTACAGAACGGGCCGAATAGCCTGCTAAGGCTATCCGCACCGGTCGGTCGTCGCGAGGATAGCAACGGCTCTGCCCTGTTGCCATGACGGTTTAACTCCAGTTGTTTGATGATGATAGTATATAGCATCGATGGGACATGTAAGAGAAAATGCAGTATCAGAACATACATAATAGAAAAGGTAAATGGTAATATATATTAGAGCAAAACAGTATGAGAATAATGCAAAATGAAAATAAATTATATACAATATATACAAGGGACTCTAGAAGACAATGTCAAGGGGGGACAAGATCAGGACTCACAAATAGGGAAGTCGTAATTTGGAAAAAAAAAAAAAAGGGGGGTACTGAGAATTTGTGCTATAATCCTACTCATTAAGCAGGAGGACAGCTTTAGGCCGTATCCGGTTGTCTGAATCGCGGAAGTCATAATCAGGGATTTCTGCAATTAGTTCATTTGGTAAGTTATAGACTTTGTCATAAAAGTGTTGGGCTTGTTTTTTAATAATTTCGTACATGGAGGGAATCATGAGATCTCTACGTATAACCGTGTTTCTCATGTATCTATGAGCATGTCTAATTTTTCGCAGTATTTTGTTGTGTTGAGTTGTGATTAAGTTTAGATTTGTTTTCGCAGCACAACCCCAAATGGGGCTAGCGTATGTACCTGCAGGGAGGACAATCATGTTGTACAGTTTTCGTTTGTTGGGAATGCTAAGTTTGCTTTGGTATAGTAACTTTGAGATAGATTTTTCGGCCGCAATCATTTTGTTACGGGCGTAGGTGGCCTGTGCCTTCCAAGTCAGTCTGGAATCCAGCATGACTCCCAAATACTTACAGGTCCTGCCCCATTCAACTCTTTGGTCATTAATATATATTGGTTTCGCAATCTTGCGGGATCTAGTGAAGTGAATGGCCTGACACTTAGAGGGATTTACTTTTAATTTCCAAGTGGCAAACCAATCTTCAAGTGTGTCAATGTGGTGCTGAATTTTGTTGACCATAGTGTCAGGGTGTGTGGATCTGGACATTATAGCCGTATCGTCTGCATATACTGCTAAAGATGTGTGAGAATCTCTTGGAATATCATTTATGTAGATGTTGAACAGTGTAGGACCAAGGAGTGATCCTTGTTGTACACCAGCCTCAATAGGAGTGTGATTGGAGTAAGTGTTGTTGATGCGGACGGAGAACTTTCGATTTCTCAGATAAGAGTTAATCAAATGAATCAACGCGTCCGGCGTGTTTATAGTGATTAGTTTGTAAATAAGTGAGTTATGGCAGACGCGGTCAAAAGCTTTGCTAATGTCCAGCATTACTGCTCCGGTGGATTCCTTGAGGTTAAAGCCCTCAGAAAGAAATTCCACTACTCTGAGGAGCTGGTGAGTGGTAGCATGTTTGGGCCTAAAGCCAAATTGCTCAGGAATGATGATGTTGTTATCCCGCAAATGAGAGCTAAGTCTCCTCAGGATAATTTTTTCAGCTACTTTACTGAGACTGCTCAGAAGGCTAATGGGTCTGTAATTTTCTGGGATAGCCAGGTTACCAGACTTAGGAATGGCACAAACAATGGCCGTTTTCCAAACATCAGGAAAAACTTTGAGATCGAGAATTGTGTTTATGATTTGAGTTATAAGATCAAGAATGTTATGTGGGATATTTTTAAGCATAAGATTATTTATGTTGTCTATGCCGGGGGCTTTTTTATTGTTAAGTTTGCTAATTATTTCGCTTACTTCTAAGTTAGTAGTAAGGGGTAAGGACTGAGTCGGGGGACGACTTAGAAAGTCCTCAATATGAGCCTTGATATCTCTATCAAAATCAGGGTTAACGAGATCAGAGTGTACAGTGAATTGTTGCTTGTAAGCTTGCGCTAGAGTGTTGGCTTTGTCCTCATCCGTGTAAGCAATACCTGAAAGGCTCTGGAGAGGGGAAAATCGTATTTTTTCCTCCGAAATCTTTTAATTATTTTCTAGGGATTGACCGATAGTATCGGCAACCGATAGTATCGGCGCCGATACCTCCTATTTTTTTAGGTATCGGTATCGGTTCTTTCGATTCTAAAAGTATCGGGAAAGTATCGGTTTCTGTTGCTTTCATCCATTTTCACCGATACTTTTCAACCGATACTTCGCTTTTCAGAAGAAACCACGCAGGCGCAACAAGCACCATTCTAGAATCTTTATTTTGGTAATGAGATAGGAGGCGTCGTGTCTTTGGCACATTTGTTTGCGCGAGTGTTTTCAAACTGTGTTTTTTTTTTTTTTTTTTTTTTTTTTTTTAATTCTAACCATCGTTAAATGTATGTCGTATCACCAAGTGTGGTATAAATTATGGACGAAGAATCGTTAGATGACAGTTTAACAGGACAATCGTCTGTTCTTCTAAATTGTTTTGAATTGGTACCCAACACTAAATACGCTATCTGCAAGGGTTGCAAAAAACAAATGTCGAGAGGTAGGCTATAATTTTACTTCAGTTTTATAAACGTTTATTTTCTCACTTCGAAAAAGTGTTCATTCATATATATATATATATATATATATATTGTTGCGGAATTACTTTGCTACTCCTGGGGTTCGTCGTTCTAAAGTCCAGTTGGTGTAAAAAGTTCAAGTAAAAAGTCACTTGTCAGGATGGAACACAAACTTTATTTCTTCTAGAACTTCGTAGAACAATCAGCTGCACACAATTCACAAGCACAATCTAGCAGTAACGTGCTTTTAACAATCCGCTTGGATCAGAAGCTCTCACAAATGCTGTATTTCTCACACAAAATAAGTCACTTTTACAGACAAAAATTCCGTGGAAATATTCAAGGGATATAGTACACTATCCCTTAAGACACAGCAATGAAGAATTTACACACAGCACTTTAAAAACAGCTTCACAAAGCAAGCTAAAACACAGCTTCTATAGCACTATCAGTTCACACAAAACAAGCGTACTCAGAGCTCTTCACACATTGAATGTTCAACTCGCAACTGACTCCTCGGGGCGATGCACGCTTCTATAAATAGCCGACGCAGGAGGTACAAGAGGTTTCCAGAAAAGTCAATTTCTCGAGGGTTCTACATAAAGCGTGAATTTTGATTACGTCATAGAAGAGAAATGTTAGGTTATTATGCGTTTTTAATGCAGGAAAAACAACTTCCAGGCCCCATTGGGAAAATCGCGCCAAATGACCAAAAAGTCGCCAAGCTTGGCGACTTTTGGCGAAATATCGCCAAATTTGGCGCCAAAAATAAGTCCTCAAAAGTGAAGAGATCTAAGCTCTAGGACTAATATTTCTCGAGTTTTCTAGAAATCCCATATATTTGAATGGGAAACCGAAACCTCCGTATCTCCGGTTCTAATTGGCCGATTTTGATGCAACAAAAAGCAAAATTTATCTATTTGAAGCGTAGAATATGAATTTTAAACCATTTTGAGCCCCAGAGCAGCGGGTTGCCCCGAAAATTCGTAACATTGCCCCCTTCCCAAGGACTGCACGTCCCGGGCAGTACAATCCCTAGTTAGGAGGTCACACAGGTACCTACACTGTATAACACTTAACAAGATCTTAACAACATAATTCAAGCAAGTAATCAATAGCACAATAAGCAAATACACATTAATAAATAAATAATCATCATAATAAATAATTACACTGTTATAAGTAATCAATGTAATAACAAATACACATTAATAAAATCCAATATATTACAAATATGTACACTAAACATGGCGTAAGTAGTGAGAGAAAGAGAGTTGAAGAAAGAGGAAGAGAAGAGAAAGACAGGAAAGGAATGAGAGTTGAAAGAAAAGAGGAATTACGCCATAGTGACCATGGTCTGAGCTAATTACAACCGCGGTAGATGGCAAGCCGATCGTAATGTACAACTCTTGGCTTCGAGTTTGGTGACTTACGAATCCGTACGATGACGTCATTCAGCCGGTTTAGGACTGTGTAAGGACCGTCCCACGGCGATTGCAGCTTGGGAGACAGGCCTTTCCGTCGAGTAGGATCCCATAGCCAAACTTTGTCACCTACGTTGAACTCGTGTCCCGTAGCCCTCATGTCGTAGCGAGTCTTCATCTTTTCCGTGTTCAGGCTGATCCGCTCCCGAGAAAAATGATGTACATCTTCAAACCGTGCCCGAAGGTTTTCCACGTACTCCTCTGGCGATGAAGGCGCATCTGGAGGGCGGCCGAACACTAGATCGGCGGGAAGACGAAGATCTCTGCCGAACAGCATCTGGGAAGGTGTGAAGCCGGTAGTCTCATGGACGGCACTCCTATAGGCCAGCAGGAACAGGGGGAGTTTCTTGTCCCAGTCCTCTTGATTCCTAGATACCAGGAGCGAGAGGTTGTTCAAAATTGTACGATTGAACCTCTCCACCATGCCGTCGGATTGTGGGTGTAAAGGCGTAGTCTGGGTTTTGTCCATTCCGAGAAGTTGGCATAGTCCTTTAAAGACTGCAGAGGTAAAGTTCGTTCCTTGGTCGGAATGAAGTTGCAGAGGTGTTCCATATCTGGAAATCCATTCTTGCACCAGTACCTCTGCTACGGTCGTAGCTTCTTGATCGGGAATAGGAAACGCTTCGGGCCATTTAGAGAAGTAGTCAATGGCAACTAGGATGTATTTGTTGCCATCCGAAGTTCGCGGAAGAGGTCCCAGGATGTCGAGGGCAATCCTCTCAAAAGGCGCTCCTACATTATAACGATGTAGTCTTCCACGGCTTCGTTTCTTCGGGCCTTTACGGGCTGCACAGGCGTCACAAGCTTGACACCAATTTTCGACGTCGCCTCGAGCCCTAACCCAGTAGAAGCGCTCGCGAACTTTCTGCAGGGTCTTGATTACGCCAAAATGGCCTCCAGTTAAGCCATTATGAAGTTCTTCTAGAACCTTCGGAATCCTCGAACGAGGGAGTACCAACTGCCATCGGAGCATCTTGCCGTCGTCCGACTCCCATTTACGATACAGGACTCCATTCCTCAGGCGAAGCGAATCCCATAAAGCCCAGTACTGTTTTGTTGCCGTACTGTAAGATGATATTTCTTGCCAACTGGGCTTAGCGCTGGATTTTTCCATAAATTCCACAATAGGTTTGATGTCGCTGTCTGCTAATTGGTCCGCCCGAACATTTTCGTCACTCCAGAGATCTTGAGATGATGCCGATGATGTAACTTGGCGGACAACGGGATGTTTCAGATCGTAATTTTTCTCTGCCCTGGAGCAATAGCGACAACTGTCTATGCAGGGCCTTCTCGACAAAGCATCTGCATTTCCATGAGATGACCCTTTCCGATGACGTATCTCGATGTCATATTCTTGTAATCGCTGTATCCACCTGGCTATTTGGCCCTCTGGATTCTTGAAATTTAGAAGCCAGGTTAAAGAGGCATGGTCCGTTCGGAGCAGGAACTTTCGGCCGTACAGGTAATGATGGAAGTGCTCCACGGCTTTAATGATAGCAAGAAGTTCCTTTCTCGTAACACAATAGTTACATTCCGCCTTCGAAAGGCATTTGCTCCAGTAGGCAATGACATGTTCTTGGCCATCTATCTCCCGGGACAAAACTGCTCCGACACTCTCCTTACTTGCGTCTGTGTCCAGGATAAATGGCTTGTCAGGGTGAGGATACGACAGGATCGGCGAAGATGTTAAAGCCGTCTTCAGTTCGTTGAATGCGTCCTCACATTCCTCAGTCCATAGAAATTTCTGTCCAGTCTCGGTCAATTTGTGAAGAGGTCTTGCAATTTGAGAAAAGCCCTTCACGAATTTTCGATAGTAAGTACACAGACCGAGAAAACTTCTTAAGTCATGGATATTTTCGGGACGACTCCAGTTCTGGACTGCGGACGTCTTTTCGGGATCGGTTCGGACTCCGTGGGCGGATATTATGTGCCCGAGGTAACGTACTTCCCGACGAAACAAATTGCACTTCGATGGACTTAGTTTCAAGTTTGCCTCTTTTAATTTCTGCAGTACCTTTCGAATGTTCTCGAGATGCTCTTCGAAAGTCCTTCCGACGATGATGATATCGTCCAAATAAACGAGACATGCTTCGTAGGAAAGTCCTCTCAACACTGTCTCCATTAGTCGCTCGAATGTAGCAGGTGCGTTGCAGAGTCCAAAAGGCATAACTTTGAACTGCCATAATCCTTGTCCCGTGGTGAACGCAGTCTTTTCACGGTCGTCGGGATGAATTTCCACTTGCCAGTAACCACTTTTCAGATCCAGAGTGGAAAACCATTCGTTTCCCGATAAAGTGTCCAAAGTGTCGTCTATCCTGGGAAGAGGGTAGTTGTCTTTCTTGGTAATGTCATTCAGACGTCTGTAGTCAACACAGAACCGGGTGGAACCATCCTTCTTCCGGACCAAAACAATCGGCGAGGCCCACGGACTAGTCGATGGCTCGATGACGTCATCACGCTGCATCTCCTCTAAAAGTCTGCTCACCTCTTCTTGCTTAGCAAACGGCAGCCGCCTAGGATGTTTGCTTGATGGGAGAATGGCTGCTTGTGTCTATTCTATGTTGCGTTAACCTCGTACGGCCAAAGTCACCGGAAGTACGAGAGAAGAGGTCTTCAAATTCAGCTATTACTTTCTCTGCAGCGCTTCTCTGTTCTGCCGTTAACTCCACGTCTTGTAATAATTCCTTCGTCAGGCACTCGGAAGATTTAGCTGTCGTTTGGTTGATGTTCTTATTAATGCAGGTAACAGGAGTGCATGTCGCCAACACTTCATTTTTCTTTATCACCTTCGACTTGTCCGTCACATTTACTACTCTAACTGGAATTTCTGTTCTCGACAAGTCCACAAGTGTTGCTCCCACAAGTACTCCTCTGATGGAATCACTATTGCTTGGGTGTTCGATTAATCCAAAACGGAATTTATTGCTTTCTTTTACTGTTCCAGAAATTATTGAATCAGTTCTGGGAGGTAGAGTGATATCAGTCTGGGCTATTATTTGCTGAACAGGCAAAACAGTTTCATTTCTAATATCGAACGCAGCTATTTCTTCTGAATCTGAACGAAGCTAGTCCAAATTAAATTTGTGCGATTTTAAAAAGTCGAGTCCGAGAATAAAAGAGTCTGTAATATTGGCGACATATACCACATGGTCGTATCTGGCATTTCCAAACGTGATTTCTACTTGCGCTTTTCCGCCCACTTCGATCTTGTCACCTGTCACAGTCTGGAGGGTCAGCGAGGGCGGAGTCCAGATAATCTTCAAGTTCAATTTCTTGGCCATATCCGTCCTTATGATGGTTACGTTCGCTCCAGTATCAATCACCATGTGACATGGGGAACCATTAACGTATCCCAGTACGAATAGTCCATCACTGCCGCCATTCACTGATGAAATCTGTAAGACTTTCAAACGGGGCTTTTGAATATCCCTCAGCCTCTGTTCCTGAAAGTCGTCTCTTTTCTGTCTTCCTTCATGGGCTTCTCTGGTGCATTGATAACTGCGATCTTTACGACGAGAGTTCTTTTGTGCGTCGCAGTATTTTCGTAAATGCCCCTCGCTATTGCACCTCCAACATTTCAATTTCTTTGGGCCATCTCTCGTTCTATCGGATCTTAATTTTCGTTCTATGAGATCTTCAATTCTCTTCAACCTGTTCTCGACGCTCTCCGTGTCTTTGTCAGCTCCCTCTTGGACCGTGACAGCTCTAACAGCATGCCGATCTTTCCTGACGGCCCGCTGAGCTGCTTCTAGCTTCATTGCGAAGACGAGAGCAGATTTCAAATCCTGATAATCTTCCAACATAAGTGACTTTTGGGTTTCTGGATCACGGATGGCTTCAATAAAATGACGCACCGCCATTTCTTCTCGGACATTATCAAGGTGGTCCATGTAAGCTAGATGACAAAGCCTATCTATGTCCGAAGCCAGCTCTTAAAGGGTCTCGCCAGATCTCTGCATCCTTGACTTAAGTTGGATTCTACTATATTCTTTCTGGCACTTCTCTCCGAATTTCATCTCCAAGGCACTGGCAAGGGCGTCAAAATCTCCTATCTTCGTCGCTCCGATAGTTTGCAATACATTAATTGCATCTCCGCTAAGGGAAGCGGCCAGTTGATTAGCTTTCTCGGACTCGCTCCAACCATTGGCTCTGGCGACGATTGAAAATTGGGTCTTGTAAGCTTCCCAGGGAGTCTTTCCGTCATAAGGCGTTAATTTCACTGCTGGGTGGCGTGACGACAACCTGATGTTTTCTGGTACCTTTCCCAGCTTTACTAACCTGTCCAGTTTTTCTTCTAGCTTGTGATCGATCTTTTTCTCAATTCTTTCCTCGCATTTCGCTTGACTTTCTTCCAGGAGTGATACTCTTTTCTCTACTTCCTCTAACCCGGTTTTCATCTCTTCGTGAGCGGTTTTTAACTCATCTAATCCGGTTTCTATTTTTCTTTGTCCATCTTCCACTTTCTTCTCTAGTCCGACCAATCCGGCTTCAATTTTCTTTTCTAAATCGGTCTTCATCTGTTCTTGTGCGGCTTTCATCTCGTCTTGTCCGGCTTTCATCTGTTCTTGTGCGGCTTTTCATCTCGTCTTGTCCGGCTTTCATCTCGTCTTGTCCGCTTTCATTTCTTGCATCATATTCATGAGCTTTTGAAGTTGTTCTTCCATTTTTTGTCTAGTCAAAACCATAAACTGGAAAATTAAAGTCTTTCTTTAGAACCCCGATTCTGACACCAAATGTTGCGGAATTACTCTGCTACTCCTGGGGTTCGTCGTTCTAAAGTCCAGTTGGTGTAAAAAGTTCAAGTAAAAAAAAAAAATCACTTGTCAGGATGGAACACAAACTTTATTTCTTCTAGAACTTCGTAGTAACCAATCAGCTGCACACAATTCACAAGCACAATCTAGCAGTAACGTGCTTTTAACAATCCGCTTGGATCAGAAGCTCTCACAAATGCTGTATTTCTCACACAAAATAAGTCACTTTTACAGACAAAAATTCCGTGGAAATATTCAAGGGATATAGTACACTATCCCTTAAGACACAGCAATGAAGAATTTACACACAGCACTTTAAAAACAGCTTCACAAAGCAAGCTAAAACACAGCTTCTATAGCACTATCAGTTCACAACAAAACAAGCGTACTCAGAGCTCTTCACACATTGAATGTTCAACTCCGCAACTGACTCCTCGGGCGATGCACGCTTCTATAAATAGCCGACGCAGGAGGTACAAGAGGTTTCGAGAAAAGTCAATTTCTCGAGGGTTCTACATAAAGCGTGAATTTTGATTACGTCATAGAAGAGAAATGTTAGGGTTATGCGTTTTTAATGCAGGAAAAACAACTTCCAGGCCCCATTGGGAAAATTGCGCCAAATGACCAAAAAAAGTCGCCAAGAGATAAGCGTGGCGATCTTTTGGCGAGAAATATCGTCCAAATTTGGCGGCCAAAAAAGATTAGTCCTCGAAAAGTGAAGAGGATCTAAAAGCTCAAGGAACCTAATATTTCTCGAGTTTTCTAGAAATCCCATAGATTTGAATGGGGAAAAACCTGAAACCGGTTGCTTTAGTCTCGTATCTTCTCCGGTGCTAAATTGGGCTCGATTTTGAATGCCAACCAAAAGCAAAACTTTTATCTAATTAGAAGCGTAGGAAATTATTTTCGAATTTTTTTAAATAAACCAAATTGGAAGCCTCCAGTTGGGTTATTTGAGGCAGCGGGTTTTTCGGTGGATTGGCCCCCTTGAAAATTATCGTATATCAATATATATACAGCATCTACTTGTTGTAAACTTAATTGGATATCTCCCGTCTAGTTTTATACGAACTCGTTTCTCGCTCGGGTGTTCCAGTTACATATAAAATTTAGTATTTTCTTCTATTAGAGAAACAGTACAGAGAATAACAGTAGATTTTTTTTTGTTTTGCATTTATTTTCAGCAAGTATTTTGTGACAAACTTTAGTTATTTTATTTGAATTCGATTTTTTAGAAAGTATATTCCTCTACATCTTTATACACTATATGGGAACAATACAATTGTTGTAGGCTAATACATCACTCCTAGATAAAAAGCGTAACATTACTCACTGCACGAAATTATTGCACGTCCGTAAACTAATTGGATCTCAATAACTCTAATGTACGAACCTATCAATGAACTCATTTTATCCTACTCTTTAACCGCTCCCGCACACAAATCTAGAGAAAAATACCCGTATATTCATGGCATATTTGTATTTGTTGCTCCACACTACGCTCCATCAGTACGTACATCCCCAACTTAACCAAAACCGTACACATCCACCTGTGTTTATATACCCTCCTTATTGTTACCGAACATGCTAAAAATAGGAAGTGAAAACTCCTGTGAAATATGTAGAAGATAAAGGCCATTCGATTTATCAATACCCATTAAAATGAACCACCCCCACTGAACCCCATTATAACCTTACTAGCCCCGTACGAGGCTGGCATCCTCCCTATCGATCTTTTATCTTCCACCTGAATAAAACAAAATAGGAATTTTGTCCTCTAAAGTTCACCTCCCTTACTAAAAAACCATTCAGGTAATCCGCTGTAATCCTACAAAACCATCGTAAAAGTCAGTAGTTATAAAAGGTGCCATAGCATTCTCAACACTGTTTGTTGTGCCCCACCGTGTGGTACCGATTTTTAATGCTTCCGGCGCAGTATGCTCTTCTGGTCCTAGCCGAGGGGACGCCTCATAAACCTTCACCATATAATAAACGTAGACATGACGATTTTTGGTCCCACACAAAAACACAAACTGCACCCCCAAAAACCATCCCCACATCTCAGCAACTCCCCAAACCACTCATAATTGTTATTTTACCCCACACTCCCGAATCCCGAATGTACCACCATTATCCGCCGTATATCCTATGACGACCAAACCAACACTGCCGAATCTCTTAAATAACTTGCCGTAGGCCTAAATGTTGGTGAATTTTGTTTTTACCACCAGGTCCCTGACTTCCTATATCTCTGCAGTATCATATAGAGGCCATATAGCGGTTAGTAAGGGTTGGATGGGAATGGGGTAAGTGTGTTTGTGTCCCCACAGTACATGCGTGTACAGCTTACTGACTGTTACACATTCAAACAAATGTAATATCCTGGTCTTCTTCGTGCTTTACCCGGCCCCCTCTTTACAAGAAGCGTATGTGTTTCATTTGCACACCCCCTCTGATGCATTCCGAGCAACAGTACGGGTCCACTGTCCACTAAGCGCACTTATGTCTTATGAAGCCTTACAGTCAACTTAACACATTTCTCGCGTCTATCTGAAACAGACGTGAATAAACGAAACCACCCGTAAAACCAAAGTCACGCATCCGGCCCAGATACCGTAACGACATGGCTTTCTCCCAGTAAACGATAATATAAGCTAAATTTACTTGTATGAATCATTAGGAGTCGACAGACTAACCACAATTTCACGCGTAACAATTCAGAGCACTAATTACTTCCAACTAACACGACATTCAATGTTATCACATATCATAGCACATCACGACGTCAAACCCTCCTATAATAGAAACAAACCGCACCCGATAATTCATTTGCATATTAATATCCCACTCAACGAGATCAGTTGCTTCCCCTAATTTCACTTTTTTATTCGTATCCTGTACATCCGGAAGGTTTCCCATTCTTGTTTGTAGCCACTGGAAAGATTCGTACTAACTGTCCTGGTTGTTCCGTCGCCTAAAACCATCGACCCTATAAGCGCTCGAGGTCGCTTCCGCTACCTGGTGTTGGGACCTTCCCTCCTAACGAATAATGTATCCTATAATGTGTGTAAGCAGTTTCTGAATATTTGTCTGAACCGCCCAAAACGTTTCAGCTAAGTGTTGCTCTTTCCTGAGAGTGAGCTTGGTCTGTGCCCTGTCACTACCCCCATTCTCACTGATGGTACCATAGTGTTTTTTTCACCAGCCAGACCCGCGCATTCACCTTAGAGATACTACTGGATGCGTTTTTCGGGGGAACGGGCTTCTTTTGCCGGACTGGCCTTTCATTTCCCCGTTAGATGCAAAGTCGATCCTTTACATTTCAAGTTCCATGGAAACCTGACTCTAGCCCCATCACAAAAAAAAACGGAACACGGCGTCTGTCCAAAAATTTATATTTCCCTTCCTAGACTACCTCACAACTGGAAAACGTTATTGATGCCATAAAAATATTTCGAGAAAAAACCTAGAGAAAGGCGCTCCGAAGGTCCAAACCACACATGTTGGATCACAAAAACGCGCTTATCAGAAGACTTCATGCGCTTGTTCAAAACAAACTCGGCGGGTTGGCCCTGCTCTTTACCCGAGTGTATGGCTCCGTATTGAAATCAGAGAGCACCTCATCTTATTGGTACCATTATTGTGCTATTTGTTTTGCCTCTAGAGGGTTCGTTGCATGTTATCAATTGACCACATCTAACTATGAAGCTGCACTCCGTCAACGGACTGGGGGGGTAGGGGGGGGTCGGGTCCGGATTGCCCACGCATCACACATACTCCGGGCTACCATAACAACAACAATTACCCAAAAAGAAGTATAGACTCTGATAGCTCCCGGGACTGTCTTTTCTGATAACTTACTTGCTTAAAAATTGCCTATGCCCATAGTGCCCCCATTCGGGCCAATCCGCAGTTGAATCTTTACTTCTAAAGGTGTGCCAGACGTATTACTGCTATACATAATAACCAACATACAATCCCCCCTACACCACATACAACTAATTTCATCAATACCTTTACTGCTTTATATTATCTATCAGATTAATAAGAGAACGTAAGGATTTGTGTACCATTCTGTTTTGAGAAGTGTAATAATTATCAATATCTAATAATTATTTATTTTGCTAATTTAAAAAGTTGAAACTGTATTAGTATAATTAGTAATACCAATTATTATTTAGTTTATTTCAAATTTTGGGGTAAAAAACATATTTCTTGTGAATGGTATTTTGTTTATATATAAGGGAAACACAGGAATAATCGGTGTGTACCTGTTCTTAGTGCGGAAAAGATCAAATGCATGGATCATCCGGATTAATTGTGACTTAACCCTGTCCGGAGAACCAAAATATTTGGATTTTCAAAAAGAACTTAAAAATGATCATATGAGTTCATATTAAAAATAAATCTTTCTAAAACATTTAATAATTCACTTAGTGGTTAAATAATTGGAGCAGATAAATAAAACCATTAATTAATGTGAACTTATTATGTATTTTAAGGGAAGAATTTACATAAGTATTTAATGAACAATATCTAAACACATATGTACTCTCATAATACTGTACAGTTTATACATTATCACAATTTAATGCAATTTAAGTAATCTAAAAAATATTTTCATATGTGAAAGGATTATAATTAAAGAAAACTTCAATACAACTTCCAAGCTTTGAAGTTGAATAAATTTCACGTGTTTACTTTTGTAAGCACAAAATCGAGGCATGAACCAAAAAGAAAGGCGCATATAGTAAGAGCAAGCAGGAAGCTGTTTTGGGTCTAATATGGAAACGTTTTATCTGGCTCATAGCAACAATTAGGTGACAAAATAGAGGTTGAGAAAAATTGATTTAAATACTTGCACCAGTCGGCACTAGAAATGGATTCTCTTATTAATATATCCCTTTAACTCCTTTCCCGCGTTTGTGTTCTGTCAAGCGTAAATGAGGGGCATCTACCTATAGGGGGGCTTGGGCGGAGGACTTTTTAAGGGCGTCTAACGCATATACACGTAACATCTGGAGAAAATCGCCCAAAACTAGACCGACAGCCACGCGAGGAGAAAGAATTCCGAACCTGCACACTAAGACGCTTCCCAGTGCTCAGCTTTTATAAATTCAGCCATTCCTCGGCATGATTGAATAGAAAAGAAGGACTAGAACTACTGTAAATTCACACTTCAATGTATCTACTACTTTTTCTTTTTAATGCTTTCTACTGGGATAAAATTTCATCATGCTGTTACTCATTTTAACGAGAACTCCACTCGCATTACAAAAACTGCCCAGAATACAGATGTAGGTTTAAATGACGTTAAATTATGTAAAGTATCGGTATCGGTTAAGTATCGGTATCGGCCGATACCATAACTTAAAAGTATCGGTATCGGCTATTTCTGAAAATGAATTTATAGGTAAAGTATCGGTATCGGTCATCGGCGAAAATGTGGTATAGGTCGATCCCTATTATTTTCCAAACATCGGACTCGTCTTGATTTAGTTCTTCTAGAAAAGACTCCCAGCGCTCTTGACGATGTATGTAGAGAGCCTCTCTAGCTAGGAATTTTTGTCGATAATAATCTTGTTTATGTAGGGGGACTTAGTGCGTTGGTAAAGACGCCTCGCTCTGTTCCTATCCCTAATCTTTTGTTTGATATCAGCAGGGAGGAGATTGAAGTTGTTATAAAGGCAATCGTAAGAGGTAAGATTTTTGGCAGTGGTTAAGGTATCATTTAAATCTTTAATTGCAGAGTTAAGTGAGGTGGGAGAGTCAAGATGCAAGTTTTCAAACTGAGCATCCAACAAAGACTCTGTGTAAATTCTCCAATTAGTACGAGTGTATGTTTTCTTAATTGGAGGAGAGTGGAAGAGCAAGTCAACACTAATATGAATGGGAAGGTGGTCAGAGTCAAACATGTCTATTGTACAAGCTGCAGTGTTATAATGAAAGTCTTTGGTGAGACAGAAATCAACAAACGAGGGATTACCTTGGGAGTAATGAATGGGGGGTGGTTGTTTTAATTAGCGCGATGTTGTTATCAGTGATAAACTTCAGGAGCTGACGGCCCCTACTACAGGTGCGAACGCAGTTCCAAGCAGTGCTGTGAGCATTAAAATCCCCAGCCATAATGACGTGGGGGTGGGAGTTAATTAGTGTTAATAAGTCTTGAGCGGGTAAGTGTTCGTTAGATCGGATGTAAATCGAGCTAAAGAGGAAGTTATTTTGGTTTATATTAATAATGACATTTGTGCACTCAAGCCGAGTGAAATTTATGTCCAATTGTCTGCTAATGAGGCTCTTTTTTACATAAATAGCTGTGCCGTGCCGCCACAGCGTCTCTGAGAAGTTTGGGTAGGAGTGTTTTGGTAAAGATTGTAGTTAGTGATGTTCTAATTTTTGTTTGGTCGGAACATTGTCTCTTGTAAGAGGACTATATCGAATGCATTTAGAGCTAGGTAGTCCCTAAGTTCCATTATGCGAGGATCCATGCTGTTCGCATTCCAGCAGAAAATATTGAGATTATTTAGATTTTGACCCATGATTTTCGTTGAAGTTACAATGAATTGTGATTATCTCAAATATTTTTAATGCTTTTTCCATATTGTCATCTTCATCATTATTTAAAACTTGTCGAAGGTCTCTAAAGAAGTTTAGTATGTTTCTGAGGCCTATTGCTTCATTTAGCTCTCGCAGAGTTTGTATAATTTCTAAAAAACTAAGCGTATTAGTTTCATTGTTTTGTTTCTTATATTTTGTGTTTCTCTTTATTTTTCTAGTTTTGTTTACAGGTCGCCGTTTGGTTTTAGTGGTGGCACCACCAGTCCTGTTTTTATTTGTTTGTTTACTAGTTTGGGGTTGGATTTTAGTCGTTTGCTTGGAGTTGTTTGTATTATCAGGTTGAATGTTTACAGCCTTGCTAGCAGTATTTGTGTCTGGTGTTGTTTTGGTGACCGTTTGAGCCTGGGGGACTTCAGCCGGAGCTTCAGTTTCCTCAAAGGGTTCTGGGTCACTGAAAACAGAACAGTCAGTGTCAGACTCATCGTCCAAAAGTTTGAATCTGTTGTGATGTGCAAAATTTGACTGTTTAGGAAGAGTTTTGGGAGTATGTTTGTTTTGGGTTAGAGTATTTGTTTTCAAAACTGAAGCGTAAGAAACATTGTTATTTACTTTCTTGCTGTTGAAGCTAGGTCGAGAATTTTTCTTATTTTTCGAGTTAGTCAAGTTTTGAGTTCCCCTAGCAAGATCGGGGGCAATTGAGTTTTCCCCTCTATTATAGGGATTTTTAGGGCAGCCAGCGTAATTAGCGGGGTGGGGGCCACTGCAGTTAGCACAAGTGGCGTCTCTAGAATCCTTAGGCAGAGTGCAGTTTTTGGCTAAATGAGGGCCGGCACATCTGAGACATTTTGGGCTTAATTTGCAGGTAAGCGAGCTGTGCCCGAAGGCTTGACAATTATAACATTGTTTGAATGGTTTGGATTTTTGAGTCTCAACTTTGACATCAATACCATAGAGCATTTCGACGTGACGTATCTGTGACGTCAGCTGAGTGACAGCTTCGCGCATCGTTCTGCGCATGCTATTTCTTTACCTAAACGTATTATTTAGCAATCTCGGTAATCCGTAAAAACTACGTGTAATCTGACGAGGTTCACTGGGTTTTCGGATTGCGAACCCTCCCCTCTGTGAAGTATGTAAACAAACTGTAGCAAGCAACAGGCGTTGGAGTTCAGATAGCAATCCATGCAATTTAACATGTATCTTTATCCCTCGCCTCCCCCCAAAAAATTCACCCTCCCCATTTTATTGTAAATATTTTTTTCAGTGTGCATGAAAGAATGTACATTATTTATTTAGAATTGTCGTAAAATTTTTAAAGCTCTACGCAAACAATTAAACTCTCATTGCAAAATTAGATATTCTTTCTAGTTTAGGATTGTGATATTTTTTTTCATTATAGTTTGATGCTTTGACTAGATAGGTTTATCCTTAGATTGACATGAATTTTAGTGCATGCTTTCTATGGATAACACTTTCTGGTGTGGTTTCTGTTGTTAAATGGGCATATAAAATTTATTAGAATAAATGAATAAAAAATATTAAAGAATTGGTTTGTTAATTATTTTTTTAAAAACACATTTTGATTAAAAATCAATTTATACATTGTTTATAGAACTAGTATTGTACCAGTGGTTGGTTTATTAAAAAAATAAAACAGGTAGTTTCTTATGTTGAAACTGCCATATGATGTGTTTATGTACAATTACTTATTGTTGCTTACCCTAAAAAAAAAAAAAAAAAAAAAACCTCTAGAATCTACTTGTTTATAATCACTAAACTTGGCTACCAGCCTTTTTATTCTTTTGCGGTATTCTAAATTAGGTATGCAGTGGAACTTCCTCTTTTATTTCACCTTGCTGTCTTGATTTTTTCTGTTGTTTCTTCGACTTCATGAAATCAAGTTTCTACTCTTCTTGTGTCCACGGACAAATGATTAAATGGTTACACTGTACTTCGTTAAAATAAATCCTTATTCTTTCACCTAAATCTATTTCCACTCTGTTCTGCGTGTAACTAATATTAGGATTAGAAATTATTCTGAAGATTCTTAGATTTTTCGGTACTTGCATATTATCCCGTTGGTCATTTCCAATAAACTATTTTTTCATCAAATGTCTGGCAAACTATACTATTAATCGTATCTAAACCATTAATAATTTCATGCATTCAGTATTTAATTTGGCGAAAAATCACTCGTCTTGTTTGACTGCCGGGGGTACGCAAGTACCAATTTTTCTTGAAGAATACTGTTTTTATCTGCTGTTTACATTCAAGAACCTAAATCATTTTATGCAGCGAAATATCGTCAAACATGAAACTTTTTTTGTAAATAACTTAAGTAATTTAAATCGTCTGACTGGCATCTCAAATTTTTTTCTATCTATCACTTGTTTGCACATAGTCTGGTTACTGTATAAATTATGTGAATATTTTCAAGTAACATTGTAATTTATGATAGTGTTGAAAAAAATTCTCTTGCATACTATCATTATGGAAGAAAGTAATTGCAAAAATTTATATATAACTCCTTTTATTATGATTGCTTTTTTTTTTTCACATCCTTCAACTAATAAATCTGATACGGACACCACATGACTTCCTTGTACCTCTATTAAATCAGAAATATTTTCAGTGCACTTCATCTAAACATATTTCGTTTGAAAGAGACAAAATACTGCAATTCTAAAGTTTACCGCCAAGCTGAGTTCAATTTTAAAGATTTGTTTTACTTAATTGGGCAATATTTTGACAAAAGCCAACAAGCTTGAGATAGTTGGCGAGATTTCAGTCACAGCTGAAATAGTTATTCATCACAGATTTTTAATGAAACGAACATATCTATAGACCTTTAATGTATTTTAAATCTTTTGGGTGACCCTGTAAATAAATTACTCAGTCGACAGCACTCAAAAGCACAGTTACATGTTACAATAGTTCTAAATACAAAATTTTAACATTCTATGGTTAAAATGGTGGTTTTAGTCATGCAAAATGCGTAATTATTTTTGGCGTTAAATTGGCAATATTTCGGCAAAACTTGACAAGGTGGATGGCAAATAGTGAGATTTTGTGCATGGACTAAACAATAACTGACTCCAGACATTAATGTATTGGAATTCTGGGAGTTGCATATTATCCCGGTAGACATTCCCGCCAAATTATTATTATTTTTTTTTAAATGTGCTGGCAAACTGCTGCCAGTTGTATTCAGAACCATCATGATTTCAAGCAACCTGCATTTATCTAAGCGAAAAATCGCTCGTCTTAGCAGAGCGCTTGGATAACATGCAAGTACCAAAATTCTTTTGGGTTGTCCTGCAAACTCTTCAAAAGATTGGAATCAAAAATCTAGGTGTACAACAAGATGTTACAACAATCTTGTATATAAAATCTCAGCAATCTACGACTAATAGTTTTTGAGATATGCAAATGAAATATATACATATATACACCAAAAGTTGCCAAGTTTGGAGACTGATGCAGTTTTTGAGGGAGGTGGCTGATCGTCACCGGACCATTATCTAACCATATGGTAAGATGTTATTCTGCTTAAAATGGATGAATGTCTCTAAAATTGCCATTGACTGTAATGTGTTGGAATTTTTTTGAGTGCTGCAGTAGAATTGTAAATGATAAAGGTACCATTTTTGATGGCAAGATTCATTTTGTAATCCTTAACAACATATATCACTTTTGATTCATTTGAAATAACTTAATATCTCTAAATTACACTTTAAGGAATTTCTGTCCATACAGCAAAATGTATGGATGTAGATGTTACAATCCTAAATAGAAAATTTCAACATTGTACGGCTCATAGTTTTTGAGATATGCGAGTTGCATACATACGTACAGATGCCAGGGAAACACTGATCAAAATGATGAAGCTGTCAGTCATAATGTTTGTACATGAATTTATAGGAACATACATACATGCGTATAATGAGATGTCTCTCAAAAACTCTTAAAAGTATATTTAGAGGTAGTCAAAATCTGGATACCCAATTTTTTTGCGATCACATACTTCTTTGTACATTATACACGGAAATAAAAATATTAGTGTTTGTAAATTGTATAGACACACACAGACACACGAATAGTGCCCCAAAAAGTGATAACATGCTTTAATTCTTTATCTATTAAAGATAATTAGGCAATGTGAATTGAAAAAATGGAAACTGAAATTCTTCCAGATTTTATTTATGCACTCGGGTATATGAAATCTGGATAAATTTCAGTTTCTCTTAATCTATTCAATCAATTCTGCGATAGAGAGAGGATAATGATAACTGTAAGTGCTTCTATAGACTCCTGTTCGCATACTTCTGTTACTGAAAATTTCATATATTGTAGTTTAGCCCCTAGTGGTGAAATGTTTTGGATTAGTGCATATTGCAAAATCTTTTACCGACACACTAGTTGTGATTGAACCGAAAAACATGGTTGCACGATGTAATCACTAAAAGTGATTACACCTAAAGTGATTATATCACTAACAGTGAATATAGTGTATATAGTGAAAACATCACTAAAAGTGATTATATATAAGTCCCAAGAACATTGAAAATTTTGCCAAGAATATTGAAAATGTGCCATAAACCAAGAAACTTGAAAAGTGTCTACTTGCCACACCGTGCTAGAAAGAAATAGCACCTAAGTGCTAATAAGGTACGAAAAAATTTCCTCTTGTTAATTTTCAAAGAGTTAACACTTTTTAAATTTGCTTACAACTACCATACAAAAAAATTCCCAATAAGTAAAATGTACCCCATGCACAAATGAGATTATGTACAAAATTTCAGCCTTTCATCATAAAAGGTCTTAAGAGATATCTATAAACAAAGATGATTGGGGTCTATACTTGAATTTGAATGTAACATATTCTTTCAAATTATCCATATGACCCTTAAAATGTGATTTTTTTCCCTTACAGAGCTACTGAAAAGTGGTTTAAGTCAGTACGTATTATCTTCATACATTTGACACTTTTCTGGATATAATTCTCAAATTTTGTACATCACCTCATTAGAATATGGAGCACATTTTACTGATTGGGGATATTTTTGTATGTGGGTTATATACAAAAAGTGTAACATTTTGGGAATTAACGAAAGAAATTTTTCAATGAGAAGACATGTAATTCTCCAGGGCTAGCGGCAATTTCTAGCAAAAAAAAGGTGCCGGAGCCTTAATATTCTTATGTTAATACTCAGTAGCGAACTGCAAACCCCTGCAATATGGGGTTGGTAGCACATTTAACTAAAATAACGATAATTTAAAGATTTTCCCATATAATAATTATTTCACAGAACAGTGATATAAAATTAAATAGTCGGAAATTAGCAGGAAGAAATATAAACATTATACAGAAAACACCCAAATTCTGATGGTCTTAGGACTCTCAAATCTGGTCGAGGTGAAGCGAATATGATTTGTCTTGTCTGCTAAAATCAGTTTGTGCTTGAAAAGGGGAAAATTTATGAATTAATGTACTAGTGTTGGGCTTCGGAGCAAAGTATTCATGAGCTTTGCTGGGTTTTGCCTAATATGTAAAAATTCACCCAGAAAAAAGAAATACAGGGTCAGAGTTCCAGCTTTTGATTTCTGTTCTGATTCTAACTAGAAACAAAATTCAAAAATGTAATTGTAGAATTGTTTAATACAATTTTATGAGCTAACATTGCGAAACAGAAATGTTTTCCAACTTATAATAAAAAGGCAGAAGCTTTATGGAATTATACATTTACATTTTGCACTCATGTTTACTGTCAATTTAAATAATTATGCAACTAAGTAAAGATTACATTAATTGGTCTACGTCTTAATTCAGTTGATTTATTGGATTATTTTTTTAATTCATATTCAGACGTATTAGATTAATTACATGTACAAATATGTTATGCGATGCATATGTTACTCTTTTTTATTAATGGGATAACTGGTCTTATTTTACAGGCATTTACATATTTAAAAGAACACTATGATAAATAATAACAGCAGTACATTTATTTTTTATAAAAGAAAAAGAAACAATCTGAATATATCGTAATAGGAATTTAAAATAAACACTTCTTTATTATAAATATTAATGGAATTTGATGTTTTCTAGGGCATACAGAATATCCGATGAATTATAATTCAAAAACAAAACTTTATTCTTGCATAAATCTCACAACGTAAGAAAATTTCGCATGCACAACAATGATATTTGTAAACAAACAGTAATCCGAATAACCTGCCGAATCTTAAAACAAACGTTGTGTTCATTCCCGTACATAATGTTGTCTTTCCGAACGCAGTACCAAGGGAAAAAGTTGCTTGAAATATCATTAAAATATTATATGTTAAGCTTTTTAAAATATTAAACGCCACCTGGGACACAAAAGTCGGATGTCTGATTAACAAATTCATCCATTACAATCATCTAAAAAATTAAATTTAATACTTTTTTTGAATGTTGAAAATAGGGTTTTTCCCATTGAAATACATTACGAGAACCCCAAGCTGTCACGCAAGACGACGACCGATCGCAGAGAGGAGGGGTCCGTCGAAATGCTCTATTAAAATCAGTTATTTTGTATATATCCTCAAAGTGCGGAGAGTTTCTCACAGTCACAACAAAGAGAGGGGGTGGCAGATTAGTTGTTTTGTTTCGCATATATGCTACTTTGAGGGGATGAAAATTCTTTTCCTTTAAAAAGTTTTCAATTTCCTCAATGGGAGTGGAAGTGGGGATACCCTTTAAAACAACCTTTTTCGGTCGCTCGATCCTGGGATCAATTGTACTGAATTTGATGTTTTTTGTTTCAAGATGCTCCTGCACCTTACAGTAGTGTGCAATGTTTTTTGTTCTGATCCTAAGTAGTTCTCCAGATAAGTCGGTTTTCGGGGCTTCGCCCAAGATATCCTTGAGTTCGCGAAGCATATCCATCCAGTTGCCGACAATTTCGGCATAAAATGTGGAGCCTCTATAGTATTTTCTTCGTTTTGGTTCCCTTGTGTACCAGATATGGAAGTGTCCATATTGGCTGAGTTTAAATCGGTTTGGGCGTGCGTGTGAGTGCTGGGCAGCTCAGCCGAAGTGGCAATGTCCGCAGCATGTTCAGTGATCATAGAATTTTCAGGAGTTTCAATGTTTGCTACAGAACTAGTATCATTAGCTAAGTTTTGGTCTTTGTTTACATTAAGATGTACTATTGTTACTTTGTTAGATGTAGTAGAAGCTGGTGACTCTTCGTCACTAGAAATGCTGCGTTTCCTACCACTAGATTTAATTTTGTAAATTTATAAGTGCCGTTTTTAAGTTGTTTAAATCTAATACTGTACTGATTGGCAATACATGCAAGTTTCTGTGGAAAATGTTGCATCATGTAATTAAACAGATTAGACTTACAGAGAACCTCTATGTTAGGTGTCAAGCAAAGAAAATTAATTGTGTGGGAAAATGTACTCACCAGGCACTGCTGTTGTTCTCCCTCGGTGCGTCGGATGAGGTCGTCATATACCTGAGTAGCACATAAAAAAGGTCAATTAACAATTATTACCTTTATTTGATCTGTAACCACACATTTGTAAGATTGCCAATTTTTTAATTTTAAGTAAATGGTAATTTAAATAACAGCTCAGCTCTGGCGGTATTTGATCCACCACGTGCGGGAGCTTGTGATTACGAACGCTCTAGTTTAAAAACTGAATACACTCAGTGTCCTTTACGAACACCTTAGAGGATAGAAACTCGTCGAACGAGTTAGCTCTTATGGCGTTTACGAGTGGTGCCTCTGATTTGCATTTGACTGCTTCCACTTTCGTTTCGAACTTCACTGCAAAGAAAAAAGAAGCAGTATTTACAAACGAACCAGAGTTTCTGATTGGCTAGTTAGTGCAGAGGCTTATCAGCTGATATAACACTGCAGATGTCCAACATCTGTTGCCATAACAACTAGAAGAGGAAGCTGTTGCCAAAGTATTCCGGTGAACATCTTCACGTGAGACTTCAATTTTAATAGAGGATAAGATTTATTAATTGCGAAATACCCATCTTTCAAGTTTTAGGACGATTTTTTCTAGAGGTAAAGTCCGTGTACGCGATGTAGCTTCATAGCATTGAGAAATTCTTGTTATTGGAAGAATATCCAGTTTGTTTGCAGATTTCTGTTTTCCTTTCATGTATGTCTGTGTGTGCGCATAGAAGTAGAATTATAATAGAACCAGCATTTTTTAATGTTTCATTTATTTGTGATGCTACTATTTTCGATTATTTCAAACCCTGTGTCTGCATGTGACCTCTACGTTCTTATAAACATTGCACAAGCACCATGCGTTGTTATTACATAATATGCATATAAGGAAAAGTTGATTTTATTGAATATTTTTTGTTCATTCCAAACAGTTCTTAGTGGGATGCATAGCTATTATTTCTAAATAGTACTTAGCATTCATTTTAGTACATATTTTCAGTTTTTGCGTTTTTAAAGCTTTCCATTTAAATCCTTATCACTGACTTTTTTTTTTTTTTTAGATTTAGCTTAAATTTATTAAAGAAATTTAAAAGCTTGTTTATGGTTGATTTCTATTAAATATTTTCCCTGAAAAGTTTCCAGTAGCGTTTCCTGTACTCTCATAATCAGAAGGTCTACTGTACAGAAACTAGAAGTAGGTAGATCAATGATGTTTTACCAAGGCTGTTCACTAGGGATTTTAAAACAGTTTCTAATTATAAAATATCTTATTTTTAATCATTTGCATAAGTGGGTGGGGGCTCAAAAGAAATTTTCCTTTAAGGGATTTTACCCTCCTTTAGAAAGTTGGATTTTCTATTACTTGAATTAAAGTCACCTAAAAATATACAATGTTTATTTAATTACACCAATTGGTAGTTCTAATATAGGGTCATTCCACAGTATTTGGCTTCACAAGTTTGAAAAAATTGTTAAATAAAAAAATAAGTGTAATACATTTTAAAGCTTGAAATCTCTTCTATTAAAGCTTGACAATAATTTAATTTTTTTTTTTTTTTTTTTTTTTTTAACTAAACAAAAATTAGAGCATTTTTTTTTACTGTCATACAGAAAAATTCATTACATTCGGGACATTATATTTTAAGTATTACTTAAAACATATTTCATTTCAAAAACAAAACTTTGTTAATTTCAAAAAGATATTCACTTCAATTATAAGAAACTTCATAGAAATCTAATTTAAGTTTTGTATAAAATATCAAAAACAATTGCAGACTTTCACATTTATATTTTGACATAAAATGTACAAATATAATACAGTAGAAGACCTGAAATCTGCAAGGCTCTAAAATCCGCACTGCCTGTTCAATGTAAACAATAAAATCTGCCCTGCCTGCTACAACTTTAGAAAACTACACTATAACCACAAAGTAAAACTAAATAAGCTATTCCCACTTGAAAAAAATATTTTATGAGTTTGTGAGCCAGAGCCGGCCCAAGGGGGGTGCGAATGTAGGCGATCGCCTAAGGCCCCGCGCTTATAGAGGCCCCGCTCCTGGGCCTTTTTATTGCTATCTCATAAGACATGATAGAGAAGAGGCCCCGCTCTTGTGCTTCGCCTGGGGCCCCGCGTGCCCCTCGGGCCGGCTCTGTGTGAGCTATGATGGTAACATTGATATCCATAAAATGACTGACAGTAACATAATTAACACTCAATTATGGTCATCTGACACAGTAACGACTGAGGATGATAAAAAAGTTGACAAAATAACATTTAATCAATGGTAGGCTCTGAGAAAGAAATATCTCAGATTTGTAGAGCAGCAAAGCTGTGTTACAGAACAGAAAATAATGGAAAAAAAAACAGAACATCCCATAGTCCTAAACTACTATTGAATTTACATGTTTAAATAAGTTGTACTATAATCTCATAATTTTGTATATTGTATTATCCCTCTGTGTTTTTATATCATGATTCTGATTAGTAACATGATTTTTTCTCTTGGTCTTTATCGTTTTTTTTTTTTTTTTTTTTTTTTTTTTTTTCCTGGGTGGAGGGGAGGGAAATAGAATAAATTTCCTATTATGACCCAAAATTCTAAAATCTGCACAAGGTCAGTAACCAAGCTGTGCGGATTTTGGGTCTTCTTCTGTATATCAAAACTAGCTGTTTTCCACGACTTCACCTGCGTCGGCTTTAGAATTAGGTCCAGACAGAAATGAGGGATGTGTGAATAACAAATATGTTTGCACTATAGACAAAAGTGACAGTAATTAAATATTTTTTATTTTTACTTCCTTGTACAGAGCATAAGGAAGTGGTACAGCAGCAACTATTAAAGACATCATTATGAATCATCTTATAAAGAAAAACATTAACACCGGCATGTTACTTACTGTTGGCTGTGATGGCACAGTAGTCAACACCGGACGTAAAGGTGATGTCATCAAACGGATGGAAAGAGAGCTTCAAAAGCCATTGCAATGGCTAATTTGCCTGTTCCATGCAAATGAGCTGCTGCTCAGGCACTTAATAGAAGTATAGATGTGCTTACTGTTAGACTATGAGGTTTTTCTAGTACGGTCGGAAAATAAACTGAAAAATTGTGAACAATTGCCTGTTGTTAAGTTTGTGCCTATCCCACGGCTAACTCCTATACCACAGCTAACCGAATTTTGCACTTATACGTTGCTGAGCCAAATTCACGATCTCATAGCATTAATATCCTACATTGCCAAAGTATATTGCCCAGTTTGGTTTATGATAAAGTCATCTCCATCATGCATAAGTGGAGCTATCCACTTATAGGGTATGATCAAGCTGTCCCAATACCTTAGCGAAGAACTTATGTCAGTGATAGATCCTGTTATTCAGCGAAATGGGTTCTTTGCCCACCCTGAAAACATTCTTTTGTCTATGCTGTCAGACAAGAGAACACACATTCAAGAGCTGGCAGCTCGTAGAATTTTGAAAGCCCGAGAACAATCCAAAATGTAAGAGATTTCAATGTTCCAATGCTGAATTTCTAGGCGCTGGATTATATTGATTTGATTGTATGTACAGTAAAAGCCGGGAGAAAGGCCACATTCGTAGAAATGTTTAAAAAAGTAAAATGTACTCGCAGAAGAGCCGCAACATCTTAAATTATTAAAACAACAATAAAGTACCATTCAAGCGCCATCAATCTTATATTAATTTTAAAAAATAATTACGATGTATTAATAAATTTATCACAGGGAAAACCGGAATACATTTGAGGAAGGAAAGGATATATAACAGTAAAATGCGGAACACTCGCTGCCCCCCCCCCCTTTCTCTTCTAGATTATTTAAAATGTTTACCACTTCTATAGATTATAGATTTCATTTCTAAATAATAGTCAGTAAAATAATAAATTAATATAAAAGAAAGCATTGTTAAAATTTACACAAGCGTATATTAAAAATAAATAATGCAAAAACTTTATTCCGATAGTCCACCATCTCTAACAACAGAACAACCTCTAACGTGAAAACGGAAGTATGAGAAAGGGGGTGGAGGGAAAATCTTCAGCTTAACCACGTGTGTGCGCACAGCAGGATATATATATATAATCCCGGGTAAAAGCAGAGTATAAGGGAAAACTCGCAATGCATCATGGGAAAGCGATCCTCCTTTCGACTAGTAATCTTTCTACCTGGCATTTTTTTCCCTCACGTAGGGGAAGCGAGGTAGAAAGCAGCTATAGTTCCTGCATTTACTCCCCATTTGTGTGCATGTAAACGGGTCCACAAAGCCACTCACGATGTCAATCTCCCTGAGTAAAACACGAGCAGTTTGTGTTTTACTAGAGATTTACCCGAAAGTATCAGTCTGAATGCACCCTCTCTCTTTTTTTTTTTTTTTTTCAAAATTTTTGCGTAATGGAAAGTTATCCCGCAGGGTGCGTCGTAACTTTTCTTTTGTGTCCCATCATCGATTTTTTGCGTATTTGACACTATATAGCGCGTAAGCGGCATCTCTGTATTTGCATGAACTTAGCCTGTGTTAATCAGGAGTAGTGCAGCTTTCTATTAGTGAAAAAGATTTGGAATCGGTTCCGTAGTTAGAGATACCCATAGAGCATAATGTGTTAGAATTATTTTGAGTGTTCCTGCTCTCGAAACCGGAAGGTGGGAGGTGCCAGGTTCAAACCCTGGTCGTTTCTATCGACCTAGCCGTTCGGAGTTTTCCGTGGTTTTCTCCGAAACCTCGCATAAATACAAGCTAGTATCCCTTAGAAAGCCCCCCACAGAAGGCATTCCCCATATAGGCCTAAGATCCTGGTGCATTCAATCGGCCTTAATCCACAAACAATCAAACAGTAATACTCAGGAATAGTGTGACTTTCAATTGGTAAAAAAAGTTTTAGAATCGGTTCAGTAGCTACAAAATGCACATAGAGTGTAATGTATTAGAATTATTTTGATTGTCTTTATAAAAAAATTATTTGTGCTGTATGCATGAAAGGTTGCCTTTATGTTAATCCAGTGAATAAACTATCTTCATTCCAAATTTTTAAATCCTTCAAATTTCTCTTATCCAAATCGTTCAACCATTTTTGTGCGATTCAGTCACAAATATCCAAACGCACAAACGTACGCATTTATATCAGAGGTTCCTAAACTTTTTTTGCCATGCCAACCTTGTGAGGCTAAAAGCATTTTAGGGCAGCTTTCTCTCGCTAAAAAAAATTGTAGTGGGTTACCTATGAATAGGAAGGTTTGGAATAAGCAGTTGAGATGCATTTTTCATTATTTCTTTTGTATTTATAATGGCTAACTATCAGGAAATTATTCTCTTGGGAAAGGACTATAGGATTTTGCTTCATCCCCCTTAATCTCAGGGAGTTCCTGTAAAAGAGGAGACTGGGCACTGAATTCTCTCGAATTTGACTGAAATATTTTCTGTTTTCCCCCACTTGGTAATTGGCTTAGCCAACCTTTTTTGTGGGATACCGGTTTAGATGAAATTTTTTTATTATAATCCCATGGTACGGAACTTAGACTTTTCTTGATCATTTCTACGGCACCCCTGGCATACGCTCGTAGTACCCCAGGGTGCCGTGGCATGCAGTTTGAGAACCTCTGATTTATATCATTGGAAATTTATGAACTTTAAGAAACACATTTGTACTTTTCTTTGTTATGCTTTTTAATTTGGTAAAAATTAACGTATTTTCCATGCCATTTCATGTTTTTCAAATGCACGCGAATCTGCAAATAGAATTTTTTCTTTATTTCAAACGCATAAATCATTTTGTTCGGGTGAAACTCGCCAAGCATGACCACCTAAAAATGGTTTTTAATTATTAGTTAAAGTAATTAAAATTTCAAAATTCTGAGCCTCAGGTTTGCATTATCGAAATCATATTCTCAAATTTTCAGACCTCTGTATGTTGTTGATTTATCTGGAGAACATTCATTTTTATTATTATAGATAGATAGATTTGGGGTAAAACACATAATTTCCGAAGTATTTCATGTTTTTCAAATGCATGCGATTCTTCACTGAAGTAATAGCATTTCTTGTTAGCTCAAAATATGAATAATTTTATATGGGCAAAACTCTCCAAGCATGGCTATGTAAAAATGATTTTTAATTAATAATTAAAAAAGTAATAAAAAAAATTAAAATTCTAAGTAGCCTATAGCCATCTCCAGGGTCCCATCCATCTCTATACCAAAATTCATCATAATCAATTCAGCGGTTTAGGCGTGAAAATGTCAGAAACAAACAAACTCACTTTTGCATTTATTATATTAGTTAGGATTGTGCTGTGGAATGTACTGTATATAACATACGAATATTTGGAAATGACCCTATATTTCTTACTTTCAAGGGCATTGACCAGAAGGTATATCAGACTAGTCATTTAATCTACCCTAGAATTCTTTCTTTTAAGCTGACATCATGGGTGAAAAGAAAAGCTGATACTTATGTATTATCTTCATGGTCATTCCTGCCAAACTATTTTTTCATCAAATATGTAGGCAAACCATTGTGAATCATATTCTGAACCATGAATCTTGGTGGACCACCGGGATAATATGCTATTACCTAAAAGCTCTTTTAAACCTTTACTCTGAATAATTGTAGTAGCCTAATTTACATATTTTAACATATTGCAACAGCTTGCTGTTAAAATAGATGATTCTCCTAACTTTCAGCACATTTCAAATGTCCATATTGTCAAAAACACATGGGTGGCAATTTTTTCAGAAAATCTGAAATATTTTCACATGAGCATTTAATTATTTGATCAAATGTAAGTAGTATTAAATAACAGAAATAAATGGTTATAATGATGTAAATGAAATAACACAATTTTCTTTAAAAGAAAAAGTCTAATGTCATATGAAAGTATAAAACTAGTTGAGAACAATGGTGGTTTGTGGGTTATTTAAAGGGATGTTCACAAAACGAATTTCGAACATAAAATATGCAGATATGACATAACTTGCAAGCTGAATTACATTTGCATTTTCAGCAGTTAAAAGAAAACATTGCATGCAACCAAAAAAAAAAAAAAAAAAAGTAATCTCTAGTCTTACATTTTGTGCTCTGGCAAAGTTTCAGCTAAGGAGTTGGCTTGATTAATTTTGTTTCAATTTTTCTTTCCAAAAAAATGTTGAAAAATGTACTGTGAAACGTCTATGAGTGGCCACCTCTATTAAGTGACCCCCTCCTCCCAACAACCAATTTTTTCAGACTACCCTATTTTACCCTATCTAAATATTAAAAGATCCTTTAAAAGAGACCTAACAACCCTCTATAAACGACTGGACCTGGTTTCTTGTCCAAAAATTTTCTTTCATTTTTTTAAAAGTAAACATAAACCACTTTCCAAACTAGTTGCTCCACTCAGGGCCATTGCAAAGACTTTTTTCAGGGGGTGGGGGAGATGTCAATAAACAGCCAAGTCAAATATCAGTTTTTATCAACGTATTATTTTTTTAATCAACTATATAACCAAGTTAATTTTTGCCAACTGAGTTTGTAATTTTGCTTAATGTACCAAAAATAGAAAGTAAATTAAAGTTTTCGTCAGTGATTGCACAATCTAGGATTTTTTCAGAAGAGTAAAAATATAATAAAAACATATAAAACATTATTTAATACGGCGGATTAATTAGTTAAAATTTTTTATTTGGGAATACCTTATTCCCCCGTACACGATATATATTTCGGTTACACACATAACCATCATCAGTCGTTTCTTGAACTCACACTAATGGCGGCTTCCTTTTTTATCTCTTCGTTCTTCTTCTTCCGGAAATTTCGATGAATGACGTCATCCCATGATTGGTCGATTGTGTGAAGCGCATCGTTGATGCTGCCATCTGTCGTCATTATTTCTAAGCTCTCACGAATGTAGGCATATATACTATTTTTAAAGTTGGCTATTTTTTTAATATTTTTAAAATCAATGGTAATGGGCTCTTCCAAAGCAAAACGTGCCAGAGCGGTACTTTGTTTCTGGAGGTTAATGTCTCGAAAATGTTCGTTTTTTCGCTCTTTAATTTTCCTTTTTGTAACGCCGATGTAGCAATTTTCTTTATTAGTGTCGTTTGATATAAAGTTAATTTTATAGATCCCTGCGGTTTCGATGGGGTTGATTGGGTCTTTTTCCGATCTAATGCGCTGAAAAATTGTTTTATTAGGTTTAATTGAAATACGGAAGTTCTTTTTACTGGCGATATTAGATAGTTTATTGGCTATCCCCCGGCTACCGCTATCCCCTTTAGCCGGGGGATAGCCAATAAACTATCTAATATCGCCAGTAAAAAGAACTTCCGTATTCCAATTAAACCTAATAAAACAATTTTTCAGCGCATTAGATCGGAAAAAGACCCAATCAACCCCATCGAAACCGCAGGGATCTATAAAATTAACTTTATATCAAACGACACTAATAAAGAAAATTGCTACATCGGCGTTACAAAAAGGAAAATTAAAGAGCGAAAAAACGAACATTTTCAAGACATTAACCTCCAGAAACAAAGTACCGCTCTGGCACGTTTTGCTTTGGAAGAGCCCATTACCATTGATTTTAAAAATATTAAAAAAATAGCCAACTTTAAAAATAGTATATATGCCTACATTCGTGAGAGCTTAGAAATAATGACGACAGATGGCAGCATCAACGATGCGCTTCACACAATCGACCAATCATGGGATGACGTCATTCATCGAAATTTCCGGAAGAAGAAGAACGAAGAGATAAAAAAGGAAGCCGCCATTAGTGTGAGTTCAAGAAACGACTGATGATGGTTATGTGTGTAACCGAAATATATATCGTGTACGGGGGAATAAGGTATTCCCAAATAAAAAATTTTAACCGAGTAAAAATATTCCTTAACCTTTTTAGAAGGAGTATTTTCTTTTTTAAAGGAGTCATTAAAACAATGAACAGTTATGCTAAATTTTCAAAAACATAATTAAATTGCATTTAACACATAAATAACTGATTATACATCTAGGTGCATAAATGTCAGTTCATCAAAAACTAGTAGTACAATAATTGGATTTTTTAAATTTAAACTCAGCAAATCATAATTATTTATCAAAATATACCAAATTTTATGTGGAAAAGCAATGTGCAAAAAAACGCATTCTGAAATTTAGGCGTATTCTGAATTTCTAAAGCGTGAAATATGCATATAGAGACATTATTACGATCACCAGTTTTTGTTGCTTTTTTTTTTTTTTGCCAAGTTTTCCAGTTAGGTATCTAATTTTGCCAGGTTTAACAGAATTAGTGAGTGTTCGGGGGAGAGACTCCCTTCCCTTAGCAAGGCCCCTGGCTCTACTCTAAATTGAAGCAGGGGCAAATGCACATACACATCATGTACCAGTCTTGTAAATTAGAAAAGAGATAAGTCAAAGAAACGAGTAATTTTACCATTTGAGTAGCACATTAATGTGATCGAGTCGCACAAAAAATGAAATTGAGAAGAAGTTGGAGGTTACTTTTGGTTGCAAGAAAATCCAAAATGCAAATTTTAAAGCAAATAGACTTTATGGCAAATTCTGAATGCATGATGAATCAGGATAAATGTTCTTTTGCCAGATGTAAAAAACGAAGTAAAGAGAAATATACATTCGGAGAGAGAAAAAAGAATGAAACAATCTGAAATTTCTAAATATTTTATTAAAATTTAAATTTTCAAAATATGTTTGTATAATTGCTTGTGTATAATTTATTATTGCTTGTGTATAAATTATTATGCATATGCAATTTCATAAATAACAAACAAAAAGAAAAATCATTTTTAACAATTTTTTTTTTATTGGCTATCAAATGTTTAAACTTCTTTGAGCGACCACCTCTCTTAGCAACTGATTTTTCATGGAACGGAGGGTGTTCGCTCCCAAGAAGCTTTACTTCTTGGTTTGCTTTAGCTCCAAAACTTTTACTGCCATTTTAACTATTTACACTAGCTTGTTTAAAAAAAAATATTGAAAAATGATAAAAATAAAGAAATGCCAAATGCATCGATTATAAAACACTTTCCAACATATCATTTTTGTACCAAATTTGGTGATGTATTGTCCTTAAATGTAGTGAGTTTTTGGAGATAATCTTAAAAGAATCTTTTATTATCACTATAAATGTAATTTGCGAGACCCTGTAAAAGAGATTTAAGTTTTTTCCATTGTTTAACTGAAGAGTAAACTGAACATTTATTATCCTTATTGTACTGCGCTTGAAATGGACTAATGTCTCTCAATTGCCATAGATAGTAATGCATTAGAATTCTTTTGAGTGTTCCTGTAGAACAACTATTAATAACATGGACATTATCTTTGATGGATAACATTATTTTGTAAGCCTTAATAACAAAAATGCCAACTTTATTTTCGTTGAAAAAATGAAATATAGCTAAAATAAGCTTTCAAGAATGACAGGCTGTAGAGCGTGATGGATTGGATTTCCTTTTCTTTTGCTTCCTGTAAAAGAACTATGAATGCTACATACACCATTTCAGTAGGGTACATGGTACTCGGTACATAGAAGGTTATTAATTTTAATGCATATTTAGGCACACTATCTTTTAGAAGCTGCTTAAACTACTGATAATTTTCAAAATGAAAAAATGCTGCCTCTCTATACTTGAATGAAGCACTGCCTGCAGCTATTCCTGATGACTGTTTTGGTTTCAAGCCTTTGTTCTTACTAATCACAACAATCTCAGCATTTGCAAGATAAATAAAAATTACTGTTTCATTAATGAGATTTATTTTCTTAAAATGAAGAAAAAAGTTGATTTGATTTTTTAAATTGTTTCCTTCTCTACTCTATATGGCATGTATATTTCTTAAGTAAAAATTTGATTAGTTTTATCTGTAAAGTGTGTTTCTAATACAGTGGCAGCTCATGGGTTAATTAAATGGAAGTTCACAAAATAAATTTCGAAAATTAAGTATGCAGGTACGATGCAACTTACACGTAGAAATATATTTGTTTCCAGCAGTAAAAGAAAAACAGCGCATGCAACTGAAAGAACATAAGTAATCTTTGGTCTTACATTTCGTCACTAAGATAAGTTTCAGCAAAGGTGTTGTCTTGATTAATTTTATTTCAATTATTTTTCAAATTATAATATTGAAAAATGGCATTGCTTTATCTCCAGAATACTTATTTTACTCCCATCTTAATCATTTACCCTAGTTTGTAAGAAATATTGTAGTGAAAAATGATAAAAATAAAGAAAATAATAAAAATGAACCTACAAAAACATAACTAACCGATTATAACAAACCAAGGGAGAATCCGGAAGAGATAACCTAAAAAAAATTCTCAGTGTGCACAATAAAAATGTGCGAACGGAATGATATCAGCAGCCACCTTACTTCTGCCGGGACTGTCCACTTTTGTTTTCAGAGAGGATTCAGAAGGGAATTATTTCCGCTCACACCTGCGGTAGTGGAGGAAATACTGTGCTGTAGTAACCTGCAAAACAGTGCATTAGCTATAAGCGTTTTTAATAATAGTGAGGGGGTTGGGGGGTGGAGAGTAAAACTCGCGTTTTAAATTCAGAAAATCTAGAAGTGTACATAGTATTTAATTTGTTAACAAGTTTATTTATTTATTTATTTATTTTTGGAGGTTCACATGCTCATGTGCTCAAAGGAAGAGTCGCCACTTTCTTAATATATCACTTTTTTTTGTGTGCTGAAGTTGATTATGATGTTGCTTTGTTTAAGTGTTATGTACTTTAGTTTCTTGAATGTTTAGCTATGTAAGTATTCATTTTAAAATACATTTTCTAATTTCATCTTAAAATAACATTTTACAATGGTTGTAGATCTAGTGATACAGGTGATCAAAATGCAGTTTTTTGTAAGAAAAGTAGTTGGCCAGTCTTTGATTTGTCGTTCTATTGCCCTTTCTCAAGCAAGATTTAGTCATGAATCATCTGTGCACAAGCCAATAAAGAAGATTCTGGTAGCAAACAGAGGTATTTTTTTTTTTCCAAAAAGTTTTGAATCATATTTAAAATTGTAATGTTTTTTATGTTCAAATTTTTATGAAATCCAACCTACATAAAAAAAAAAATTATTTATGTTCCAAAATATAAAGTCATTAGAGTTTTGATTTTTAAGTTTGTGCATTATTTCTTTTTTTATGTTTTAATTAAAACACAGAAAAATCATCATCCAAATATATATACATTAGGATGTCCCTTTTTTTTAACTGTTAAATTTTTAAATGCTCACTCTCCAGTTTGGTTCCAGTTGCTTCAAGATCGACCCATAAAAAAATTTTTGGTTGCTAAACTGATTATAACACATGCTGACTTCGAGGGAGAGTGTGAAAAATGGAAGCTATTATCAGGGCTTCAGTTTTGGCGGCAGAGCATTTCTGTCTGTTGGTTTGCAATTTTTTTGTTTGGTTCTTTTTTTTCAATCGTGTAAGCATTGAGCAAAGCGTTATGTTTATATCATACAGAGGTGCCCCCCCCCCAGCTCTAATACTCACCCCCCCATACACATATTTAAAAAAAGAAAGACTCACATGGTCTTTTTGCTCAAAAATCATTTGTTATTATTATTTTTTTTAATTTAAAAAAGAATACCTGCACACACGCGCGCACGCACACACACACACACACACACACACACATATATATATATAATAAACATACATTTTTAAAATTTAAAATTAGTATTAAAATGATTAAAGTAATTGATATTACTTTAATTTAAATTCAAAGTAGTAACTAACTTGATTTTAACGTAAAATGATTTTGCAAAATTGATTATAATGTACTTTTCATTGTTCAGTTCCTTTAATTTAATAATAAAAAATTACTTATTGATTGAAAATAAGTGCTAATTAGAATTAATTCAATTGTGACATTCAATTAGTCAAATTAATTTCAAACTATTTATATAAATTTTGCTCTTTCTGGAATGAGGAAGGAAGGTTCTGATTCCTTTCCCCATTCTTCCCCCCTCCTTGAGTACCAGAGAAAACACTTTTCTCTCAGTTAAAATTTTTTATTTGGGAATACCTTATTCCCCCATAAACGATATATATTTCGGTTACACATAAACACATAACCATCATCAGTCGTTTCTGGCCAAGTCAGAGTGAGATCCAGAAACGACTGATGATGGTTATGTGTTTATGTGTAACCGAAATATATATCGTTTACGGGGAATAAGGTATTCCCAAATAAAAAATTTTAACTGATTAATCCGCCGTATTAAATAATGTTTTATAAGTTTTTATTATTATCACTTTTCTCTCTTAACTATCAATCCCCCCCCCCCCCCCCTCCACCAGATGCATTTGCAACTGTATTTGTTTCAAAACTGATGCCAATTTGAAATGAAAATATATTTCCTTTTTTTTATAATTTAAATATTTGTATCTGCAATATACCCCCCCCCCCGCCCCCCAAAATTTCAATGATGCAACTTGTGTCATAACCCCCCCCCCCCCCTGTGGGCACCCCTGAATCATAATATGTAATGTACCATAGTCATCACTTTTTCCAGAAGCGGCACGTGGCTTGCTGATAAGTTTCATTCTGCAACTTTCTCTGGATGCATGTGGCTGTTACAGCCAAGTCTGTTCGTTGGTTTTTTTAATGTTAAAAGTTAGCTTTCTGAAATTTTGTCTCGAGAATTATGTAGTGCAAAAGAATGAGTGTTTCTTATAAGAGCTATCCATCATCAAATTACTGGGAAGAAATTGCCATCGAGGAAACAAGTGTTATCTCTTTTATTTGTAACTTACGAGAAGTAAAATTAAATGTCAGTGAAAGTGCCAATTTAACAGTACGTGAATATATAATCTTTTGGGAAAGAGCAAGAATTCTCACAAGATCCATACAACATTGCGTAAAGAAACTGATTGACTTGTATTCGTCTTGGAGGACTCTTCAAAAGAATTCAAAAAAGCAAGAGTATTTTTAAAGGCATGAAAAGAAATTTCAAGACTCTTTGAACAATCTTTTTGACATTGCTCATGCCAAAACATTTCAGCTGATAAAAATTGAAGAAGACAAATTATTTTTATTGAGAGAGCCAGGACATGTAGGCTATCTTGGAGGGATAGATAAAAAACCTTTCCGAAAAAGGAGAAAGGAAACAGAGTAGAGACAAGAAAAGGACAAATTTTCAGCCTCTACAGCTTCTGCTGTAAGTTATGTGTCCTCATCTGATGAATCATTTAACAAATTGTTCACTTCTGATGAAATGGGTAATGATGTTTCTTGCCATTTTCCAGAGAGTACACAAAGTCAGGATGTTGCGAAAAGAGGTTCGAAAAACTTTATTATTCCAAAGTTAGTGGCTTCATTAGACAGCTGACTGCAGGGTTTAAGCTGAGCTCAAATTTTTTTTAGCAAGAAATCTAAAATAAGAAAAAAAGTTTTCAGCAAAATGCTAAAAGGATAATTCGATTTTTCTCTCCAGGAAATAGTGTCTGATCTCCTTTTCCTCTATTCTTTTTGCAGTGGTCTTGAAAACTATAGACATACAGGCTTTATATTTCAATTCAATGTTGAAAATCAAATATTGTCCCCACAACTGTTTTATAACCATTCCATAACAGAAAGTTTTTACTTTTATGCATATTTCTCTTTTATATTTCAGTTCCTAATTTTTTTGAATACAGTAAAAGCTCGATTATCCGGCACCCAAGTAACCGGAAAGCTCAAGTAACCGGAAAATTTTCAGCTTCCCTCTATTTCTTTTTTGTGTCTTCTCAAAAGATTGATTAGTACGGTGGCCCCTCCTCTCCAGCTGTCCAAACAGTACGGTGGCAACAGGTGCAAATTTCCAATTACCAGAGAATACTAATATTTCTATAAATTACAATGGTGTGTTTAAAAATACGAAAGAAAAACAGCCTAAATGATTACAAAATACAAAAATGCAGCATTTCACTGTTGCGTCCGCAAGCACAGAAGGGACAACAAGGAGATAAAACAGTGATCATACTGTTCATTACTATAGCAATATGTTTACATTATTTTCAAAAAGTTCTTTTATATATTTTTTAATGATTAACTCAGAACTATGATATGTTTCATCTTTCGCGCTAAAATAAACACATAGCAGAAATGCTGATTGCAGATTATTTAAATGTAGTGATTCGTGACCTACTTTCCGGCTTAAGCATTCCAATGATTTGACTATGTTATCTCTGAACAGAAACTGAAGAGGAAGGAGGGGGGGGGGCAGGAAATAACACTCTATTTATTATTATTATTTTATCACTCTCTTAGTGTAAAGCTTTTAAGCATTGAAAATCAGCAGGTGTTATTACTTTAATTTATTATTAATCTTCCCAAGGATGCAAAGACATATTATAATAAAAGTCTTGTAACGTCTTTAAACTCTGCAATATAACATGTATTAGCATAAATTCAACTAAAATCTTGTTACAAAACTGCATAAATAAAAATTGAGCAGTATGCACACGCATAATGCCCCTCTCCCCTCCCCCTCTGGTTTTGCCGGCGAATGTTTCTATCTTTTTTTTTACAAGCTCAACTATCCGGAATTTTCACTTATCCGGCATTCGACGCTTCCCGTGCTTTCCGGATAGTCGAGCTTTTACTGTACTTTTGCAAGAAAGCAAAAGCCCATTAGTTTCATTTTAGCAAAGTCTTTCGCATTATGTGAAAAATGCGACCATATCTTAAACCTTGGCTGAGTGTGAGAGATTCTGTTTACATTCTTCATGCAGTAATAGAAGCACTTGGCCTTAATACTGAAGAGTTTGTTAATAATAAATCATCGATTTATAGAATCCAGAAGATTAACAGAAAGAAATCTGCTGAATCCATAAAAGTAGCATTTCAAAATATTTTACAAATCCTTACTGTTCACTGGGATGGTTAGCTATTACCAGCGTTAAATGTAAGAGATATGAAAGAAGAGAGACTACCAATTATTGTTTCATTTGGTAACCGAGAACAGCTCATTGGTGTTCCAAAATTACAAAATTCTTCTGGGGAAGAGAAGGCAAATGCTGTTTGGACTGCTTTAACACACTGGGGTCTGGAAAATAATGTGTAGATTTTGTGTAGGGACACAACAGCTTCAAACATTGGCCTCTTAAATGGTGCATGTATTCATTTATAACAGAAACTGAACAGAGAAATGTTGCTTTTCCCATGCCATTATCACATATACAAGTTAGTTTTATGAAGTGCATTTGAAAGTAAAATATGTGAGGCATCAAAAAGTCCTGATATACCTTCTTTTAAAGACTTCAGAAAATGTAAATGCATTAATATTGATAGTATTCAAAGTGGGAAAGATCATGTGAAACAACATTTCAATGAGACAGAAATTAATGAAATGTTAGTCATTTTGGAAAAGGAAGTGAGCAAATACCGAGAGGCGACTTTAAAGAACTCACTGAACTGTGTATAATGTTTTTGGGAGTAGATGTTGAAAAGAAGTTTAAAATTCGTCCTCCAGGTGCAATGCATCAAGCTGGTGAATGGCAAGAACAATTTATTGCTTTAAAATGTTGTTCAGATCCCAATTTACACTATCAATCGAAGAAGAGTGTGCTTTGCAACTGTGTGTGATACCATGGCTAAAGTGCAGTGCAGCTGTAAAATCACCCAAATAAGATCTATGCTTTGTAAAATCCTTAAAATCTTACAAAAGGATTGATGAAACAATTTCAAGAGCAGCCTTAAAGAAATTTACACAGCACTTGTGGTATTTATCAGAACTGTCAATTTTATCACTTTTCAATGAGGATGTGAATGCTCAAGTAAAATTGAAAATAGTTTCAAACTTAGATTGTGTGTGTCTACACATGGAAAAGAGATATATTCCTTCAGTACAAGAATTATTTGTTAAGTTTTATTATTGTTCCTATTTTTATTATTTAGAAATGCTACATTTGTATTAACACTTTGTAATTCTGTTAGTACTGTATTTTAGATAGGACATTAGATGATTTTGTGTCCATTAAAAGCAGAAACTTTTTCTATAGTCTTCGTATTGACACTTCTTTTTTGCAAGAATGCCAATCAACCTGGGAAAATAATGAGTCATATTTGGAAGTCAAACAGAAGATTAGTGTACTGAAAGCAGTTAATGACATCGCTGAGAGTGGTGTTAAATTAGTGCAGGACATTAATGGTTTATTAGCTGCTGATGAAGAGCAAAAACAGTTTGTTCTTCATTGCGTGCCAGATCATCGCAATATATAGCAAAAAATCCACTTTTAAAAGAAAATACCTGCACTAGTTTTAAGTTCTGCAGCATCAAGCATGTGATATTATTAATGTGTATATGAGTTGGTGTTTATTAAATATAATATTTAATTAATGCTTTACTTTTTTCTTAATAGATCATATCATCCACTCTAATACTGAAAATTCTGGCTCAAATCGGCACTGGTTAATTTCATCCTACAGGACTGAAACTTTACACATATGGTCAAAAGGAATAATTTTAGGGGAGGAGCAAAAAAAATTCCAGTAAAAAATTTTTTTTGACCCAAATAAGGGATACTCTAATATACACATATTTACAAATAAATGCCTTGTTCTAAAATACATATTAAATTACTTAATATTGAAGGATGGTTTGTATACTCATGTAAAATTCTGAAAGATATGATTTTCAGTATTTATTTTAAACAATTGTGCTTGAAAAAGATTTTTTCACTTATTCTTTTTTTTTTTTTTTTTTCGCTTGTGTGTGTATACTTCATAAATAAGTAAATTACGAAACATGTTTATATTTTGAAATATTTTCCAATTTTATGTTGAAAACTTACAAAAATATTTTACTGCATTAAATTAATGTGTCTTTTTTAAAGATAAATAAAAAAAAATTCATATTATACTCGGCACGTTTTTCTGCTTTTTAGATGATTTTTTATAGTTTGAGTAATATGAATTAAGTTAATTTTACAGTTCCTGAACATTTTCAGGTGAAATCGCCATTCGAGTGTTTAGGGCATGTACAGAACTTGGTATACGATCTGTTGCAATTTATTCAGAACAGGACAAAATGCATATGCATCGGCAAAAAGCTGATGAGTCTTATTTGATTGGCAAAGATTTACCTCCAGTTCAAGCATATCTGAACATTCCTGAAATAATTAAGATCTCACAGGTAATAATAAGCTCTGTATAGTTATTAATTTTAAATGGACAATGATTTAGTTAATCATTAATTTCACCTTAGCTATCTCACTGTTGAAGGGTATGGGGGATTCAGGTTATCTGCATTTAATTAAAAAGAAAATGGATGCTAGCTAATTTATTTATTTATTGCTTTGAGATATCAATAGATTCAAGATGTTGAAGTTGGACTGAATGCAAATACTTTATATAAAATTCAAAGCATAGTAGACCCCCCATAACATTAGATACATTCCGTGTTATAGGAATCCCAATTGTACTGAACCTCAGCTATACTTCACCTGGAGTGCAAAATTTGGGGTTTAATTGCTACAAAACTTATTTGCACTCCCTAGAAACACAATGATGTTTAATGTTACCATTCAAAAGTTATATTAATCACGACAGTGATTCCCAGACTGTGTGCTGCAGTGCCCTGGGGTGCTGTTGAAATTTTGAATACCCTTAAAAAGGTTTAAGTAAAAATTTCTACAGTCTTAATTCAAAAATTAGAAATAATTAATCATCAATAAGCAGAGTTATCTACTATGCAGTGTCAGCGTTTGCTGATATTTCTTAAAAATCTGTGCATTTTTAAATTTGAAATACTGAGCTAAAAAGTAGGCTTTGAAGACTTCAAATAAACAGGCTTGAAATTTATAACAAATTTTTAGTTTTATTAACAATTTTTAGTTTTATTAACAATAACAGTTTATACAAAATTTTTTGCAGCTGCAATTGTGCCCCAGAAGGCTTCAAAACACTTCATTTTAAAAGTAGTTCACAAACTTTTTTGAGAGAGGGTTCCCGAATGAACAAGGGATTAATTAGTGAATGATGCCTATTAATTAATATATCAATATTTTATTAATGCATTAAATGTCATAATTAATGAATATCACTATAATTAATGAATAATAACACCGTACCTCCCCCATACCCCAAAAGTTTATTATTTATCGGTTACACAATAACACCCCCCCCCCTTCTCTTGAGACGGGCGGGCTCCTACCCTCCCAGTCCGGGCCTGGTTTAGTTGAGTTGTAACACAGCTTCCAGTCACTAAATAATCCATGGAGTCACTGTACGCAATAGCGGGATGCATGCAGTTACTTGTGTTACTGCTTCTTGGAGGATATTTATTGAAAATAGAATTTTATGCATTTAGACATTACATTGAATCGTTCACTGTATGCCCTGAAGATGAGAGGGATAATGATTTCAATAATTCCATCGTATAAAATAATGTCCATAATTATGATAATTTAGCCCATGAATTATATGGTTGTGATTAGAACTTTTTGTGTAGTGTCACTAAAGAATACGCTATTCATGAACAATTTAGTACATCAGTGACGGAATCTGAAAATAAGAATGAACAAACTGTTTGCAGTGAAAATGTATCATCTTCTGATGAAGACACATCACAAAAAACTGCAATCACTTTCAATGAAGCAAAAGAAGGCTTTAACACCTTGCTTAATTATTCCATGCAGATGGGGGATGAAGAACTATTTAAGCATCTGACATGTGTACAGAAGCGATTAAACAATCTGTTATTACATCATATTTTAAAAAATAATAAAGTACCTACCATGTGAAGCAAAATTTTATTATATTTTTCAATTTTTTTAAAATTTAAACATATTCTAATTTCATTTATTAAAATGTATAAAAATCTCACTGTCTTTCTCTACATTTTATAAAAAGTAAATACATAGATGCTTTTTATTAATTATATCTATATAAAAGCCATTTCAGTGATAATCAGGTAATTATCAAATAAATTCCAATTCTATTGATAAAATTACGTACGCTTAAAATTTTGTCAAAATGTATCGTATTACCTGAATTCAAAGACCGACCCTCCTTAAAGACCACATTTTCTTGGTCCCAGTGGTGGTCTTTAAAAACAGGTTTCACTGTATTTATGAATCTTAAATTACTTTCCTCTTGATTTTATTACATGTATCATGGCCATACTTTTAATAAACAACATCTTGAGAATTTTTAAAAGCCACATATATTCTTTTAAATTTGAATGATACTTCATTAAAAGTATGATGCTTCAATTCTTAAAAACAGATGATACATCATAAAAAAAAAAAAAAAAAAAAAAAAAAAAAATGTCTCAGGGCAGTTAGCTTTTTCCTCAGCTCCATTCTTTAACTAACTTCAGAGCTTGCTAACATCAAAGCTAGCACAGTGCATGAAAACAAAACAAAACTCAAAACTAAACCTAGCATGTACTACCGCACTTTTAAACAATCTGCCGTGGACTGATACAAAAGAAACACCCCACTCAGATCAAGTGGTGAAGCGGCGATGTGCAATAGCCAGTCATGACATGCTACAACACATGGCGTCATCTCAAGCATACGTGTGTCTGCCAGCCCGGATCGTGACGTCACATGTCGAATTCGCAGATGTCCAAGATTGCTGAGGAAACTTTTGTTTACATTAAATTGATTACGGCCAAAGCGTAAGTGAAGCATTAAGTGCATATTAAAAGTATTTAAAACGTTCTTAGATTCAAAAAATCTGATGTCAACAACACATGACTTCCTTGCATGTGCGTCTATTAAATCAAAAATATTTTCGGCGCACTTCATCTAAACATAGTTTGTTTGAAAGAGAAAAAATATCAGTAATAGTAAGGTTTAGCAATTTCTAGCCAAATATTTGGATATCGCCAAGCTGTGTTATATTTGAAAGATTATCTTGTACAAAGGAAATTTATCTTGTACTCAAATATTTTTTTGTGCAAGCAAAGCAAATAACTTCCAAGTCCTAAAACGTTTAAGTCTGAATCCATCAAATTTTTGAGGATGCTTCTGATCACTAATTTCACACACTGTTCAACTGTGTGTGTGACATAGAAAGTAAACATAGTTTGAGTCTTTCCTAGCTTAGGTGTCTTAGTTCGGGTTTTTCTCTCGTCTATAGAAATATAACATGGGATCATAGAGAAGTTATAGTAACTGATAGTAACAGATTTTTTACATTAAAAGATAACTCTCTTTATATAATCTTCATTATACAACTTGCAGAAAGATATGTAAGTTGTGTGGTTGTTTGTTAGCCAGCATACATAGTAAGATATTTTAAGTGTGAAAATTACTTATTTTGACAAATTATTTAATTCATCAAAAACATTTCTGATAGCTGGAGGTAACATCTAAATGTAGAAATAATTTAATCCATCAACGACATTTTTGATATCTGGAGGCAACAAAGATGGAATATTAATTCTACATTTTAGTAACATCTATAGAAATAATATTCCACCTTTGCTTAGCTCCATCGCTCTGAGAATGATTAGAATTTATTTTAAAACAGTTTGATAAATAAATTTTCATGACAAATTTAAAGATTTGCTTCAACTTCAATATATTGAAGAACTAATACATAGCGTCAAAACTCTTTCTCGGTCATCAACCAGCGTGAATGCAACAATAGTACTAGACTATGCTATGCAGATCACCAAAACAATTACCGAATCAAACCGCTTGACGTATTTTTTAATGCACAGTTTTTACTTTTGCTTAAATAACTTATCAGTTACTACTAACTATCCTTCAGTAACTTTGAAAATGCGCCCAAAGAAAGTTTCACGTATAATGCATAAATTTTCAGCACTGCATGAATGTGTCTTTTCACCATTTGTCAATCAAAAATTTTCAAACAGATGACATACATTTTGTGTTCATTAAAAATAAGAGATATACAATCCACTATAAAAGCCTCCCATAGTTTCAGTTTTCAAATTCTGAATGATATTGCATTTCCATGAGATACTAACAGATATGATGGCACAGTCATTTATTAGCAGTTCAGAAATATTTCTTCAAATCCCTTCAAAATATTAAGTTCAAAGAAATCCCTTGCTTTGTGCATGCTTCTGAGCTTTGCTGTTTCTGAGCTCTAAATTGTTGCAATGAAAAGCTTTCATTGCAACAATTTACTTGAGACCTTTCCAAATTACTGCAGCATGACTAAATCAGTTCTCTAGTGCTCTAGACTACATAGCACGACATGATGAATAGTACATATATGTAATCTCAGCTGCCCAATTTGACTTAACAGTACTAAGAATAAAATTCCAACAGAAATCAATGGTTGAAGGAACTAAATTTTTCCCTCTTTTCTTCTCTACCGGTCATAAAGCACCAATGTGGTATTCCATGAGAAAGTGCATTTTTCATCGAGAATTGCAAAGTTTCAAGTGCAATGCAAAGGAAGGAGATATTATTTGATCAGAAAAATAATTTAGAAATACCTTATTAAACCCAGTGAGCTCATTTCCTGCACTATCAGAATAAAATTAGGGGAAAATAATAATGTTTTTTACTACGAATAAAAAGTGCCTATTTTTACCCAAATTTCCAAAATTCTAGTGCGATGCAGGGGCAGAAGATATTATTCAATCACTAGCAGTCCCGCACGGCGTTGCCCGTGAACCCCTTAAATTATGCGATTTACAAAATCTGACATGTAAACTGCAACTCCAGATTGGTACTCTAGGCCGCAATTGTATAACAGAACGTGCAGATAATGGTTCCAGAGTTTCAGGTACGTACTTACAAACGCACCACTAAAGACAACTCACTGCCATGGCCGTCACATATTTCCCCCAGAAATATCGTGTAATTTGCATTAAAATTACTGGAGTTATTAAATATTTCATCCAATTAGGCAAATTATCTTGTAAAATCCACAATTTTCGATTTAAATTTCTTAAAATTAGGAAATGTTAGGTCATTAAACGTATTAAATACCATAAAAAGTACCATAAAAAATTTCATGAAAAGGTCCCATTACGAAAAACGCGCCTAATGACAGAAAAATCGTCAAACTTGGCGAGTTTTGGCGAAATATCGCCAAAATTGGCACCAAAAACAAGTCCCCAAAAATTAGGTTTTTGAAGACCTACGACCCATAGAACCCGAGATTTCCAGAATATTCCATATTGATGCAACAAAAAGCAAAATGTAACTATTTAACGCATAGAATACGAATTTTAAACTGTTTTAAACCCCAGAACAGCGGGTTGCTCCCAAAATTCGTAACACAGGGTAAGAAAATTTCCGTTTTAGAACGGTTTTTAATTAATAATTAAAAAAAGTAATTAAAATTTTAAAATTCTGATTCTCAGGTGCACATTATCGGCATTCATGGGCTTATATATTAAAATTTTCAGAGTTCTGTGTGCAGTAGATTTGTCTGGAGACCGCACACAGACAGATTTACAAACATTCATTTTTATTATTATAGAGATAGATAGATTTGGCGTAAACCTGATGAAATTTTCGTGCCATTTTATGCTTCTCAAATGCAAACGATTTGTTTTATAGTAGCATTCGGGCGAAACTCGCCAAGCATGGCAACGTAAAAAACGGTTTTTTACTTTTGCGGTTACCACTCACTTCAAGCATAAATCTTTTCATGAGGCCAAAGTTCGCCAAACATGACGATCTAAAATCGGTTTTTAATTAATAATTTAAAAAGTAATTAAAATTTCAAAATTCTGAGCTTCAGGTGTACATTACCGAAGGAATGAGCTCATATGTTCGAATTTTCAGAGTTCTGCGTCCAGTAGTTTTTTCTGGACATCGCACGCATGCAGATTTTCAGACATTCATTTTTATTGATATAGATTGGCGCAAAACAGACTAAATTTCCGTGCCATTTCATGTTTTCCAATGCATGCGATTTTGTTTCACAGTATCATACTGGCGAAACTCGCCGAGCATGGCATCCTGAAAACGGTTTTTAATTAATAATTAAAAAAGTAATTAAAATTTTAAAATTCTGATTCTCAGGTGCACATTATCGGACTCATGGGCTTATATATTCAAATTTTCAGAGTTCTGCGTGCAGTAGGTTTGTCTGGAGACCGCACACATACAGACAGACAGATTTACAAACATTCATTTTTACTTTCCGAACATGTACCATGTAAGGAAAGTATTGTAATCATGAAAAAATTCGAATTCGAGATTTTGGTGTATTTACACATTTTGAGGTCTTCTGAATTCATTTATACTATTTTTACGAGATGTATGTGTGTGTGTGTGTGTTTGTGTGTATGTGAGTGAACACGATAGCTCCTGAATAGGGCATGCGATTGAGCTCAAATTGGGTATATATGTTATAAACCACCGTCGCAAGACCGGTATTGATTTTGGTGTGTATAGGACTTACAGTTTTTCTACAGGGCTAAGACAAAGATTTCTTTTACATTATGGCCTATGGAGGAAAATTCTGGAAAGTGCGCTACCGTTTAAACGGTACATTCGATTGAGCTCAAATTGGGTATACATGTTATAAACCACCATTGTAAGACCTGTATTGATTTTGATGTTTATAGGACTTATAGTTTTTCTACAGGGCTACGACAAAGATTTCTTTTACATTATGGCCCATGGGGAGAAATTCTTGAAAGTGCGCTAGCGTTTAAACGGTACATTCGATCGAGCTTCAATTTGGTATATATGTTTGAATTATTCATCGATTAAAATTTATTTAAATGCTTGGTAATGATCTTAATCGTAAGTGTTCGGAAAGTCGAGTGGAGTCACTCCAGATTTTTATTATTATAGACAATGATATTTTACACCGTTTTTATTGAACCAAAAGAGAACCTTTTCCCGCACTATTAGAATAGTGATTTAAAAAAAAAAAAAAAAAAAAAATCTGCCCACCCTTAATAACCAGTACTTTTTGTCCAATATTCTTCCATTTAAGTCTTATCTATAATCTAAGTACATTTTGATTTTATATTCTTCATTTCAGGAAAATAAAATTGATGCTATACATCCTGGTTATGGATTTCTTTCTGAAAGAGCTGATTTTGCCCAAGCCTGCATTGCTGCTGGCATCAGATTCATTGGTCCATCACCTGTAGTTATGGAAAAAATGGGAGATAAAGTGTCTGCTAGAAAGTCGGCTATTGCTGCAGGTATTTTATTCTTATTTTACTCTTGTTTTGTAAGTTTATTCTGTGGTAATGTGTTAGTTAATTAAAAAAAAGAAAAAAATCTGGTGAAAGCTATATAAAATATAGTTTTCTTTATTTTCCCTTAAAAAACCAAATCACTGTGAAAATTAATAGTTGTTGTCTACAATATTTTAAAACTTTTATTGTATGTGTGCAATATGCATATAATTTTAAAAAGTACATTTTGTTGTGTAAATTTTGTGTAAAAAAAAGAACAAGGACTCAAATTAATTTTTCCTTCTTGCATTTTTATAATAATCGGTTTTATGATAAAATAATGAAATTTCATGTATATTTGCTTACATTTTATTATTATACTATTGCCCCCAAGCTTTGTGTTTGAGGAAATAATGTAAAAATTTGCAAAAATATTTAGATTCTATTTATATTTTAGATGATGAATTCTATGCTAAAAATTATATCACCTATTAGCATTAATAGTCGGAGTAACTCTTGTTTTTGTTTTAATGAACTAATTCATAGAATTAAAACAAACTGAGCTGTGTTAAAGTTATATCTTTTATAGCTGTAGATGTTTCTTTTGTTTCATTTAACTGAAACTTGTTTGGAGGTATATACATTTATTCATTTCTAAATAGATGTTAAAGTTGTTCCTGGAACTGATACACCGGTAATAGACATTAAAGAGGCCAATGCATTTGTTGAACAACATGGTCTTCCTATTATTTTAAAAGCAGCGTATGGTGGAGGTGGCAGAGGCATGCGGGTAGTAAGGCATATGGATGTAAGTGTATTGAAAATACTCCCTTGATAAATTTGTTTTTAATTAAGGTATAAACCCAACTGTAGTTGCATATAAGTATTTTGTGATAAATTTAATAAATTCTTTTTGAAGTAATTAAATGAATAAATATTTACCTTTTTTAAATTCTAAACTTTAAAATGATCTTTTCAAGATTTCCCGATGTGTGCACTTATATTGGTTTATCTGTTTTGGCTTGCCAGTACATATATAGAACATATAAAGCTAAATATCCTCTCAAAATTCAAATTTCCCTTCAAAATTCTATAAGGGCGTGATAGCATTTGTTTCTGAACAAAGGTTTTCTCTCAGGATCTAAATTAATAAAAGGCAATTGATATATCTCCCCACAGCTCCTGTCTCATAATCTTTGCTGTTCTGAGGAATTTACAGGTACTGTGAGACCGGAGCATTTTAATAGCCCAATAAATGCGCCTTTTTTGAACTACGTGACTAACTTATAAATACTGTGACCTTAGGTAATAAGTCTCAACACCATCCAGAGAGCAGATTTTTTTTTTTTTTTTTTTTTTTTTTTCCCCCTCGTGTGTGTGTGTGACTTGTGTTGCCAGATAAATGTCTAAAAAGTTGTTAAAATTTTAATAAAATATCTAAGCCAGAAGTGTTGATTAATTTATGTCAACAGTCACAGCTACGAGATCGGGCTTGCTCTGGTGTCCACCCCCTTCCCCATGCAGATTATCCACAAGCAGCGGCTTGTTGGACCAATATGTCAATGTAAAAAGTACGCAACAAATACTGCACTGAAACTGAGAGCAGGCACAGCGCTTAAGGCTCAAAGCGAGTGTCCGACTGGTCAGTTGTTTCCTAAATACTTAACTATTCAGTGATTTCACATAGGTTTTTTAAAAATTAATTGGCAGTCTTAAAATTTTGCTTGAAAACAGAAATCTGAAAGATATTACAATGAATTTGGTTGCAATAGAAATGTGTTACTACCGTTGCAATATTCTTGCAAGACTTTAAAAAATAAAATGTAATCAGCAGCCTGTTACAAATTACCGGAAGAAAATTGTACATGTTACTTAAAGAGTAAAGTACAGCAAAATCTGTCTTGAATATGATACAGAGACTGAATATTTTTCGGTGTTTTTAATACAGAAGCCAGTTATCTGTTGAATACAAATGTATTTAAAACTACAGAATAGGATCAAAGACCCGAAAATATTTTTTCAATGGTTTTGTTTCTATTTAAAATAATATTTGTTTAGGTTAGGTTTTGCTTCATTTTGTCCTGGAGGAGAGAGGTGAAGTGTAATGACTGTTGGAAGAAATAATGTGGAATTGTTGTTTTTGAAATAATGTGGGGAAAAAAAAAACTTTCAATAATGTTTGAATGTACCTGTATAGTTTGGTACACATCATTTGTGTGCTGTATTTGCTGTTTATGTTTTGCCATTAATATTAAACTATTTGTAGAGGTTTAAAAAAGATGTGTATAATTTAGTTTGATGTATTCTTTTTTATATTCAAGCATTTGTGTGTCACCCCTCTGGGACCTTCTTTTTTATTAATGATTATGGGGTATGGAAATCCTGTGAGGTGCCTAAGGGTATAACCGTGTTTGGCATGGTGTTAACGTAATTGAACAAACAAAAGTTTGCTATGAAACTCACCTGTCTTGAAATACAAAAAACTGTAAGCTGAACTAACTTGTGAGCTACATCTGCTGAGGGTACATCTTTTCACTGCACTTAAGATCTTCAACCCTAAACTAATGGGAAGAAGATCTAGGGGTGAAACCAAAAATTTAAGAGTAGTTACCATTGGAAATACTATTAACTAAACAGCAGATATAGTTAAAAAATATAATTCTGCAGTTTCAAATCAAAACAAGAGTTTTAAGATGATTTTTGAAAAGAAATAACGAGTGGTACACTGTATACCTGAAAATAATAAACCATAATCACACAAATCAAAAAAGGTTTGCCACCATTCCTCTCGTCTGTCAGGTCAATAGATGAAAGGAAAGGATTAATGTATGGTTAAAAACTGTGTACAGAAATTCTTTATCATTCATTTTTTTAATGTACTTAATGTGTTGCAATATGAGATTTGAGGGCTTTATTTTGTTAGTAAATAAACATATCTTATATCGGACATTCATAATGTATTGTAACTCATTAATAAAAAAAATTGCTTGATATGTGATTAATAACGAAGAGCATAACAAATTTCCATACTATTGGAGATCTGTTACTTAAATCTTAGACATTCAGAGTTCTATTGATCAGCTCGTTTTGGTCATTTACTCACAATTCAATGCGCAAGAATTAAAAAAATGTATTTACTAAATTTTTATTTATAGTATCTTTATTTGAGTTTGCTTAACCTAAATCTTCTTTAATTTATAAACCTAATTTTAGGAGTTTGAAGAACTTTTCAACAGAGCTGTCTCAGAAGCTACATCTGCCTTTGGTAATGGTGCTGTATTCATTGAAAAGTTTATTGAAAAACCAAGGCATGTTGAAGTGCAAATATTAGGTAACTATTTGACAATTTACGCGTAGTTGTTCAAGACCATTTCTTCTTTTCCTCCTTAATTATAACGATTGCAGGGCATCCCAGTAACTAAAAAGGAGTCTTGCTACTAAATTAAAGATAAAGTAACTTGGATACTTTTTTGATTAAAAAATGCCATTTTCATACTATTTTAAAATATTCTGCAACTTTACTCTTGGCAAATAATTTGACAAACAGAAAAGGACAAGTTTTGTTTTTTATTTCTCTTTCTTTTGTAAGCTTTATTCGCCACTGGACTGATGTCTAGAAGCCTCCCTAGGACTGTCTATTTCCATCTCACAGCTATTCTGATTTGATCATCACAATACATTTTTGTATTCAGTAAAAGCTTATGCATGCAACAGAACTAGAAAATATAATATAATCCACATATTTCAAAAATTTTATTTTGTGCCTTTCTTTCTCTTTTTTTTTTTTTCCTTAATGTCACTAGAAGATTTATAGTTGTTAGTTGTATTCAATCAGCTTATAATGTATGAGAAGTGTGAGTTTATATGTGAAAGAGAACAATAAAATATAACGCTCAGGAGGAAAGAAAAATCCATTTGATTATTTTATCATTTGCCTTAAATGCTACAATGTCATTGATGAAATTTTGAACTGAACTTTAGAAAAAATGTGACTATATGGGCTATTAAAATCAAGAAAAAAATGTTTTTTTTTAATACTTTTTTATGTTGATGAGGATTTAATGAAAATGTGGGTTTATGGGGGAAAAAAAAGGAAAAAATTTTAATATAGTTTAATGCTTCTTTAATTTGAAATTGTCATTTTTTGGTTACATGTCTTAAACATGTACAATTTTAAAGATTATTGCTATTTTCTGAAATGTTGCATATCTGATGAATTTGCTTGACAAATTACTTTCTAAAAGATTTCACCAACTATTGTGCAATCTTGCTATTGTTATTACTATTTTCATTTTCAAAAAGTACAATTTTATGTATATATATTTCTTTTTGTGCTGTTTCAATTTGATGTGCTAATAATATTGTTAGTTTGCCAACTGGAAAAAAAAAAAAAAAAAAAAAAAAAAAGAGAGAGAACTTCTTTTTTTCCTTTTTCTGCTTTTAAACAGATATCTCCTATACCATTGACTTTCCAAATTGATCTTAATAATTTTGGTGGTCAATACACTTACAGTTGAGGATTAAAATATTAAATAAGTAAACAGCTGTCTAATGTATTGTAATCAGGTTATCAACAGTTAGTACTGTAAGTTTTGTATCAAAAATTTTAATATTATTTTGCATCATGTATATTTCTCTTATTTTGCGTTACATATATTTATCAATTCATTCTTATAGGTGACAATTATGGTAATATTATTCATTTGTTTGAAAGAGATTGTTCAGTTCAAAGACGGCATCAGAAAGTAGTTGAGATTGCTCCTGCACCCAATTTTAGCCCATCGGTTAGAATTTATTTTGTTAATTCTCTTATTTTGTATTTCTTGAGATATGTAATATTTTAAAATAATAAAAGAATATAGATTCTAAAATACTCAGTTAAAAACAACTACCTTTAAAAACCTATAAAAAGCCTTGTTCCAAGCAGAAGTACCTTTTGATCATCTCTCATGGCCATTCTCATTGACAGATCTGCTCTTGGTTCCTTTGTTGTCATTGCTGATGTCACCTTCATGACCAAGCCCCATGTGGCGGCATCTTTCATTGATGATCATGTGCTAATATAGCTTCGGAAATGGAGATCATTTTAACTGCTGCCATGTTGACCTTTGAGAAATTTCCTAAGTTAATTGAGAAATATTATTGCGTTTTGATGGCAATCTTGACGAAGCACCTAAAAGCAAAAATAACCTCAGATCTTTATCAGAGATGCCTCAGCTGAAAGAAATACCTGGTATGGGTGTAGCATGCATACACAAAGGAATGGACATATATGCAAGAAATAAAATTGTATATTTAAAAGGAATAAGAGATTATATTAAACATTTGCCAATATCGAGCATAGTTTCCACAATATGCACGTCTTTAGTTAGAATCTAAAACAGAAATAACTTCAGATTCGGTAAGCATATTTAGTAACTAGAGACACTATAGTACCACATATCTTTAAGCTTAAATATATAGATAGCATAAAAAAATTATTCCAACAAAATTTGAATCATTTCTGAGCACTAAGATTTTTAAAATTTATTCTTATGACAATTAAATTATTTTGGAATTGTTGAACATTTCCAATTAATCTTTATCAGTTTGGTTGAATCACTCTTCATTACTCAGTGTTTGCATATTCAAACAAATACTTGCAAAATTTTTACTCAAACCAATACATGACTGCAACAGTGGATTATTTAACAATATATCATTTTTTTCTTTATCAAATATGGCTTCCCATAAATTTAATTAATTATCTCATGTAAAAATAAAAAATAAAAATTTACCAAGCTCGTAACAAGTAAAATTTACATTACATGATTTCTGACTGTTGATAACTCAATCAATGTTGTAATTTTATTTGTGTACAAAGATAATTTAAGTTTGAATGAATACCTTTCTTGCAAAAAAAGGTTTTGACATTTTTGTTAAAATAAAAAGGATAAAAAAAGGAAAAGGAAAAAAATTATGTATGTGTTTAAAAGGGGGACGGAATTCCAGGTAAAAATATTGTTAAGGGGGTGGAGGGGCATAGTGCCCTGTGCCAAAATAGTGCAAAAGAAAGGTAGCTTTTGAGTGGACAACAGTATAATTGAAGAATGGGGACTTGAGCTGATCATACAGTAGCAAATGAAAGGATCTTGTTTGGAATTTCAGCAAGGAAAAATGTCTACATTCCGGATAAAATGGGAATCCGTAGGATGCTACAAATGTTAAGCTACAAATCAGCTAATCTGGAAAATGTCATTGGCAAGGGATCTATGCCAGTCATAAATCAAAAGAGAGTTGATATCACCTGAATCATACTGATGACAGGTGGTCTCTAATGACTAGGTGTAGTCGCTCCAACCTCAGGTGACTGATGTTGGCACCCGCATCGATGAAGGAAACGGTCCCAGGGGATGTTAATGTCAATCTTCTCGCTGCGCAATTAATATTTTGAATTGCTCATTCTCCTGCTGCAGGCCACCAGACACACTTTTCCTTGCCCCTTTCTATTTAGATGAGACTACATTGTTTACCCGACGTCTGCCTCCCATTCTTCAGTCATCTGGTAAGCTGCTGAACTTCTATGTCCTACGCACGCTGCATCCCAAACTCAACTGACTCGCTACTTCCTACAACCGAAGCTGCTCCCTCCAACACGCGCCTGTCACAGTGAATCAGCGTCAGCCAACAAGTTAGCGTCTTCCAAGAAGCTTGAGTCATTGCATGGGAAGAGAAGAAAAGATCAAGAAGGCAATTTCAGACTCCTAAGATGACAAAATTTTGGAAGCCCATGTGGCCAGAAATGAAGTTCAGTGAAAATTAGAACTAGTATTCAAACTGCCAAAAAATAGCATAAACTGCATGGTAAAACACTCAAAACTTAAAATTAAATGTCATCTTGTACAAAAACATAGCCAAATTTAGAAAGAAAAAAAAATCTTGATGTGAACACATAAGGGGGTCAGTATAGGGTGAAGAGAGGAAGAGAAAAAGGCAACTAATTTGTTATTAAAGAAAATGAACTTTAAGGCAAAAAAAAAAAAAAAAAAAAAAAAAATGAATAATGCAGATATACTTAATTAATTTCGAAAAAAAAAATAAAGAGGGAGAGCACATTATTATAAACAACATGAGTTAAGCCAAAATATCAATGAGATAATTGTAAAACTATTATACAAAACCTAAATATTTAAAAAAAAAAAATAAAAACTGATACATATTTAAAAAAACAAATATTCATTAAACTGAACACCTGACTGCTTTGCGGTAAAATCGTAACTTTTATTTTGAGAATTAATTAGCTATTTTTTCAATTGTTTAGATCTAATTTTATGTTTTATTTTTGCGAGATACAGGTTAGGGCTGTGCTCAATTTTCCAGATTTTAAGTCTGTTATATGTTCTTTTCAGTTACTCCAATATAGCATCCTTTTTTGTTTGTTTCATTAAAATTTAGGTTTATTTTGTAAATGCCTGCTGTGTGTGTTTCTTCTTTATTAATTAAATCTTTGTCTGTTCAGATTTTTTTTAAGATAGTCATATTTAATTGGTATTTTAATTCCTTTTTTATTGGCCGTGTGAGCTATTTTTATGCTAGTTCCTCTGCAGTATGGGATAGTGGTATTGTATTTACTTTCTTCCAGTTGTCTATTGTTGATTGTCAGTTTCTTTGATCTATTTTTTAAAAAGTTTATTAGGATAGTCAGTCTCTTTACATTGTTTCTTAATGAAATCTATTTCATTTTTTAAAAGGATGTCATTGCAGCAGATTTTGATTTCTTGATTTACATATGCTGTTATTGCAGCAATTTTAGAGTTTCATAAGGTTTTCAAATTATAGTTTACTATTTCATTATTGCTTTTCGGTTTTCTGTATACTGTAGTTAGAAAATGGTCAGTTTTATCATGGATTATTTTGACATCAAAGCAATAAAGGTTATTGTTCTCAGTTTCATAGGTGATTTGATATTATGGACAATAGCATTCAGGTTCATTAATAGTTTATTCATGCCATCTGTTTTGAATATTACAAAAATATCATCTTACATAGTGCCACAAAGGTTTTATTGTAGTGTTAAATTTTGTTTTTATTGCTTTTTCCTATTAATTTAATATTCCAATTGGTGATTATGCCTGATATTGAGAAGCCCATAGATACTCCTTGTTTCTGATGGTAAAATTGTTCATTAAGTTGGATGTCCAATTCAAAGAAAGGAAAAAAAATATATCAAATTTAAAATTTGGAAAATTAAGTACAGACTTATCTCCTATTGCTCAAAAAGGAAACACAACAATAGACTGAAACAGCATAAAAAAAAAGCTAATTTTCAAAATAAAAGGTACGGATTTTACTGCAAAGCAGTTAAAATAATCTCCACCCCTGAAGCTGTCAGTGATAGAGCTGTCAATAAAGAAGCTGTCTAGTGCATGCACCCATTGATGAAAGATGGTGCCACATGGTGCTTGACCAAGAACATGACATCGGCAATGATGTAAAAGGAACTGAGAGCAGAACTGGCGATGAGTACAGTCATGAGAGCTGACCGAAAGACGCTTCTGCTTGGAACATTGTTTTTATCTCCTGCGGGCCTAGTCACTATCTCACGGTGGCCTAGTCACTAAACTCCGTTTTTGTAAGAACACGGAAAGTGAAGCAGCACCCGGCTTGGCCAGTGCTTGTGAGGGTGAACTCCTCTCGTGGTTGGGCTACAATGGGACAGTGTACGCTAATGAGAGCTGATGCACGTAAAATCCATTGTGGTTCCAATATCCTCCATGTTTAATTCTACCTCTGGGGGTGCCAATTTCAAATGGTTGGTCCCTCATCTGGAATTGATTCAAAATTAGGGGACCACAAGCTAATTGATCTTCCTCCCACTGGGGCTCATTAAAATGGAAGCCGCCCCTTGCCTTCCTATATGGGGGATCAGGCACCACTCTGTGCTTGCTAGAGGGCATTAACAACAACATTGTTTTTTAGGCTTTTAATTTTAGTTGTATTAATATTTTATATATATATATATATAAGCATAAACTATTTCTAAGTATTACTGAACATGTATCTCAGTTTGTTTAGTCTTCAGCAATGAATTACTCTATTCGAAACATCTCTGGTAATATATCTCTGTATTTCACCAGGAGGGCAGCATGAACGGAGGTGCTTGCTTTTCTATCTTTAGGTCATGGGCGTCATAACCTATGGTGATGCGAGGACAAGTACCTCTCAATATTTTGCCTTATTAATCTTAATTATTAATAAAGTCATTTTGCAACTTGTGGTTTGCAAACTTGTGGGTATGTGTACCCCCAACATTTTGCCTTACTTATGTTAATTGTTTATAAATATAGGAAAAGCACATATTTTGGTTTTTATCCCTCCAGATAAAAAGGTAGCTGCACTTGTGTTGTAGGTTAGTTTAATTTGCAACACACCACGAAACCATTTTTTTTCTCTCTTGAAAGTATTTAAAACTTTTCTTACAAAGGCCAAATAGTCTGTCTGCACGATATGCAGTAATGGTTAACTTGGTACAGTACTACAAAGTCTCAAATTTAGACACCCAAAATTCAGAAAGATCCAAAATCTGATGTTTTGCTAATATACTTTTATGTATAGTGAAAATAACTACAATGTTTTGTTTAGATTTTTTTAATAATTTCCATTCTTAACCTTTTCAGTGCTTAACATTATCATCAAATGAAGTGGGTTTAAGATCGAATCTCAGTATATGCATGATGAGTGATCTTAATAGTTTAAAAATACATAAATCCATGTCCTCAATTTTTTTTTTTTTTTTTATTTAAATCAACTTTTATTGCATCACAATAAATTACTCCTCGTGCATTTCTTTTAAAGATGAATTATTAAAAAAAATAACAAAATTTATTTTTTAATTCTATTTTCAATCAATCTGACAAAATTTCTGGTGTATCATTATTATATGTAAAATTTTATTGCAACTAGTAAAATACTTTTTTTCTTTTTAAACATTAAAATATAAATTGCATTCAGACAATTTAAAACTTAATGAAATGTGTTTAAATTATCTTGAGCAATTTTCTATGGGCTAATTGTAAAGGTATTTACAAGGGGAAAGAATTATTTACTTATTTAGGGAAGCAGTTGAGTTACATTTATAGTTTCTTTGTAAAAATGATACTAAAATATTTTCTGTTAGTTACTAAATTGCATAATTTCAAAATGTCACCAAGAAACAAAAGAAAAGTAGAGAAATATTATAAGAAACGTTAACTGAAAATATTTTGAATGTGCTTTCATTTGTTGTTAGCAAAAAGACATGCATTTTTACTTTCCGAACATGTACTATGTAAGGAAAGTATTGTAATCATGAAAAAATTCAACTTCGAGATTTTGGTGTATTTACACGTTTTGAGGTCTTCTGAATTCATTTATTCTGATTTTACAAGATGTGTGTGTTTGTGTGTATGTGAGTGAACACTATAGCTCCTAAATGGGGCATTTGATTGAGCTCAAATTGGGTATATATGTTGTAAACCACCGTCACAAGACTGGTATTGATTTTGGTGTGTATAGGACGTATAGTTTTTCTACAGGGCTATGACAAAGATTTCTTTTACATTATGGCCTATGGGGGGAAATTCTTGAAAATGCACTAGCGTTTAAAATATTTTGAATGGGCTTTCATTTGCTGTTAGCAAAAAGACATGCATTTTTACTTTCTGAACATGTACTATGTAAGGAAAGTATTGTAATCATGAAAAAATTCAACTTCGAGATTTTGGTGTATTTACACGTTTTGAGGTCTTCTGAATTCATTTATGCTGTTTTTACGAGATGTGTGTGTGTGTGTGTTTGTGTGTATGTGAGTGAACACGATAGCTCCTAAATGGGGCATTCGATTGAGCTCAAATTGTGTATGTATGTTATAAACCACCGTCGCAAGACCGGTATTGATTTTGGTGTGTATAGGACGTATAGTTTTTCTACAGGGCTATGATAAAGATTTCTTTTACATTATGGCCTATGGGGGAAATTCTTGAAAGTGCATTAGCGTTTAAACAGTACATTTGATTGAGCTCAAATTGGGTATATATGTTGTAAACCACCGTCACAAGACTGGTATTGATTTTGGTGTGTATAGGACTTATAGTTTTTCTATTGGGCTACGACAAAGATTTCTTTTACATTATGGCATATGGGGAGAAATTCTTGCTCAAGCGTTTAAACTGTGCATTCAATTGAGCTTCAATTTATTATATATGTTTGAATTATTAATCGATTAAAATTTATTTAAATGCTTGGTAATGATCTTAATCATAAGTGTTCGGAAAGTCGAGTGGAGTCACTCCAGATTTTTTTTCTATAGTAATTATAAGTAAATGATAATTTAACATTTCAACTATTGATTGAAAACAGAGAAAGGCACTTTTTAACTGTTGGAAAAGAAAAAGTCAACAGAAATTTTGTTATGTGATGTGAAGAGGAGAAAGTTTTTGACAATGCATCAAATCTACTAAAAGAGGCCTATAAGATACTTAAGAGGAGTCTTTCTTAAGCAATGCTGAAAAGATTAAAAAAAGCTTCAGATGAGATTGATCAACGAAAGCAGAATTTAAAAAATAAATCTCTATGAAAGATGTCTGTGTGTCTGTCAGCAGCATTACGGACTAACGGCTACACCTAGAAACACCAAATTTGGTACTCTGGAAGTTCTAAACATGAAGTCGTGCACCTCAAAGCAATATTTTCAAAATTTGGCCTTTATTTGGCTTCTTTTTTATTTTATGTTTTATGTGATTTTTTGCATTTTTTCTCACCTAATATTTAATAATTGCAGTAATTATGCTGCCAGCAAAATAACATTTACATCATCGGGTAGAGGAGAAAATTTTCTTTTAAAAGCAGTTTTTTTTTCTGAATATGTAGCATAATTTGCAGATTTTTGGGAATTTTCTTATTTAAAGATAACATTTTAGAAGAATTTTTGTAAAGTAATTTTGAAACTGTCGCATCTTGAATTCTATCTGACATAACTTTTTAATAGTTTGGCAAATGATAAAACAGACATTTTGTCCTTTTTTGAAATGAAAATCAAAAAATTATATCAATTAGGGGATTTTTTATGAATTTTAATGTAACATAATGTTTAGAATTTGTAACATAATGTTTTAGAACAAAAAATGCTTCTTTATATGCATTTTGTTCTTAAAGTTTGGTCTATGAATTCAGTTACACCTTGTATATGTATATAGGTATCTTGAGTGCACCCCCCTGGAAATGATCCTGCCGGCGCCCTTAACTGTATGAGGACACCTCAGTTCAATATCATAAGTTTCTGCTATTTATTTAGCAGATGTAAAGAAAGTGATGAGTTTTGGGAGTGACCCACTCTTCTGGGGATTAAATTAGTCTGAAATTTGCACCCTACACATCAAATAATCAAAATTTGCATTTTGTTGCATGAAAACCGGTTAACTTGAACACCAGATAGGGCATTTTGGTTGTCTGGAACAACATTGGGTTTTCTCAAATTCTCCAGAAATATTGGCAATTTTTGCTTAGTTGACTTCAATTTTAAAAGCTTATTTTTGTCAAGAAATTCGACAATTTTTTGCCAAACACTCTCCAAGCTTGGCGACGTTTGGCAGGTTTTTCTTAATGGGGCCTGTAATATTTGCTTTCCTGAATTAGGATTATACATTATGTATTACTCAATTGCATTTCTATTACATAATGAAAGTTTTTGATTGATTGAGATTTCTCCAGAGATGGAATCTCTGGAATGTTCGTGCGATGTCGGGTGTAAGGTTTAAAAGTGGAGGATTGTTCCAGAGTTCAGAGCAGTTCCGCCAGCTGTTACGAGCAGATGCAAATTCTACCGAGTGCATAAGGCTCTGATTGTGTGCTTTTATAAGCGATCTATTCCTTGTTTTGAGAAGCTTATTTTTCAAAGCTGTTTGGGCTTTCTTCATTGTTGATTCCTGAGGAACTGCTGATAATTTGTCCCAAGAATTTTCACTGAATTTTAGCCCATGGGAGAAATTTTTATTATGTGTTTTTGATGCCCTCTGGCAACTGTGGAGCAGTGGCATATCCCCCATATAGGACAGTGATGGGCAGAAGGGGATGGCTACCATTTTAATGAGCCCCAGTGGAAGGAAGTCAAATTTCAATCAGGGTCCCCTAATTTTGAACCAATTTCAGAGGAGGGAACGACCTCCTGAAATCAGCAACCCCAGAGGTAACTTTGAACATGGATTTATTGCATGTGAAATACATCATCTGAGAAAGCTAATGTGTTAAACTGGCTGTTATAAACCATTTTACTGGTTAGTTATTCCTGAGATTTGTTTATAGCAGATTGTTCATAGACTTTCTAATAAAATTTGTCTTTCGTCCTTGTCAACTGAATTGTTTACATAGAACTTTATTTACACTGTACTTTTAAGCTTCGAACCAGGAAACTAGGCAGAGTTTTCTGCAACAATTATTTTGAATGTACTCTCAAAACTACTGCAATTAGATATGAATATTTTTAAATTTATCAATATGTTCTCTAACAGAAAGCAAGCAGATGTCAGCAAACTGCAGTCTGTTGGCTACAGGCTCGGTGCATGAAGCATACTTGCTGTAAATGCATATATAAACTGCTATAAATGCATATTGCTACTGCTATAGATGCATATTGCTATGATGAACTTTACCGAGGCTGTAGCACAGTACAAATAATATGCCTTTATTTGAGTATTACTAAGAACTGTCTATTTTTGTGAATTTTCATACCAGTTTTTGTAAAAAGACACTTGTTTCCTTAAAATAATTTACTAAACAAATTAAAATATACCATAAAGTGCAGTGAACGGTTCTTTTAATGGGTTGTATTTTTGTGAAGGGGTTGTAAAATGTATATATGTATATGTATGAATATAATATGGTGCATGCACACAAGCATGTCTCACTCTTAAATTTTGCCCACCCTTGCAAAAATCTTGGCAGTGCCCATGTATATATTATAGGGCTTTAACAATTATATATTTTTATTTATCTCCTAGGGACCCACATTGCCAACCTAATGTTCAGGTATTTATCATGAAAAATATTGGGGTGTTTTATCATAAAGTTGCATTTTTCCTTTGTCGTGATAAAAAAAAGAAAAACATTTAATTTTCTAAGCATTTAAAGCTTAAATTTTCATTTATAATTCATTTAATAATACAGATTTTCATTGCTTTCATTCCATATTGAGCCACATGACTTGGCTGGTTTTACTTTTATTTATTTTTTATTATATTCTGATCATAATGATATATCCTCATACAAAAACCCTTAATGGGTTAAAAGTTTGTGACGCAGCATTTTACTATATAGCTATATGACTTTTAAGTATTAACAGACTATGTATTTGAATACATTTCACTTAGTTTGGATACTATGACTCATGTAACACGTACATAAATTTTCCAGTACATAAATTTCTCAGTAAACATGTACATAAATTTTCCTTCCCCTTTTGGATAGCATGACGCAAAAGATAAATTATTGAAATAAATTCATTTGAATACATAATATAGGCTCAGTGAAAGTGTAATATATTTGGCAGTGCATTTGATAATTAAAAGCTTTGCTTGAATGTGTAAATCTTCTTTTGAAAATAAAACAAGTAATTGTAATGGAATTTAAAAACAAATCTTATAAAGTCACACCAGCGCACCACTCAAAATTTGATATCATTACTTTTAAGACCCCTATATAAAAGTCATATAGCTGTAAAGTAAAATGCTGCATCACAAAATTTCAAAATTTTAACCCGTTAAGGGCTTTTGTCTGGGAATTTTCATACTTCTCTTTATTTACTTTGATTTTTCATCTTTTCAAATGCTGATGTGCTTTTTTTGCGGAGAGGGGGGGTTCTATTTGTTGATTTTCATGCTATGTGTATTAAAAAAGAGAGAAAAATTCCTTATTGTTGTTACAAAATAGTTACTTTCCTCACTTTTTTTTAACATAAAATATTTATAAGTCCTGTAATTTAACCCACCATGAACCCATAACCTGGCTTAATGTTTAAGGATTTACTTGAAAGATGCAGCATAAAGTTTTGCATCATCTTAATTTTAAACACTCAAGCTTTATGTTTTGGTTAATGTTGTTCAAACAATTTGAAAAAACTATCAGATATTTTTAAAATTCATTTTTGCAGTTTAATAATATCAAAAGATTTTTTCAGAATAATCAAATTTGTTAAGTACTTTCTTAGAGGACTTTGGTATTTTCAGTATTTTTCTGCAGCTATTTTAGCTACTAATGTTGTTTTGACTTGCTGTTAAAGCAACCATTTTTAGTGTTATGAGTCTGTGGCAGCCCTGATAACACAATTTTAGTACACTCTTTTGCTACTTTTTAATGTATATTTAATGTTTTGGATGTAAGTAAAGGTGTTTTTCTCTTCAGATTCGTAGTAAAATGACTGAAGATGCTGTCAGGTTAGCCAAATCTGTTGGTTATCAAAATGCTGGTACTGTTGAATTTCTTGTAGATGAGAAAGGTGATTATTATTTTATTGAAGTAAATGCTAGACTCCAAGTAGAACATACAGTGACTGAAGAGATCACTGGGTAACTATAATTTTATAACGTTTTATGATGCTGTAATGTTTCGTTCAATAATTTTCAGATTTGTGTATCTCTTATTCTGCAAATAAATTAGTATTACTGCTTCAGCAATCTTTAAGATTTCTAGTCCATTTTATTTTATTTGTTAGTTTTGCGGGAAAATAAATATTTTATATTTTCTTACTATCATTAAAACATCTCATAAACAATCGACTATTGTGAAATGTATATGTGTTTATATATTTTTCCTCCCCCCCCCCATAGCATTGATTTAGTTCAGTCTCAAATTAAACTGGCTGAAGGTTATAGTCTTCCTGAGCTAGGAATGAATCAAAATCAAATTCATATGAAAGGTAGTGCAATACAGTGTCGTGTTACTACTGAAGATCCAGCAAAAAATTTTCAGCCTGATACTGGAAGAATTGAGGTATGATTTATCCTTTAGCATTATTAAATTTTTTAAATGAAGGCATTAAAGAATTATAGAGGAATTCCTATTTGTATTTATTTATAAGGCTAAACATATTTTTAGATAATAAATAAAATAACTTTCTTATTTAGAAAATAAAGATTTATGATTGTTATAATATATTTTTCTTTTTTGTTCTGAATAAAACAATTTTTCTGTTTAGGTCTTTCGAAGTGGAGAAGGGTTTGGTATTCGTTTAGATGGGGCTTCTGCATTTGCTGGTGCTGTTATTTCACCGTATTATGATTCTTTACTAGTCAAAGTTATTGCTCACGCTAATGACTTAACTTCTACTGCCTCAAAAATGAGTCGTGCTTTGAGAGAATTTAGAATTAGAGGTGTAAAAGTAAGTTTTATAAAGCAACGTTTCTGCTGTAGCTAACTATACTTTGCACTGAAAATTATTTTTTACTTTAATGTTCTTGTGTTGATTCAATTGACTCCAGTTTTTATGTTATTTTCTTTAGCTGACTCATTTCAACTGTTGTGTGTATGAATGTAAGAAGTTTTAAATGTCTTTTGAATGGTAAAGTGTATGACAGAGAGACATGGAAAGCCAGAAACCACTTCACACATTAAAAAAATCTCAAAACAATTATAGTAAACAATAAAGCATTCGAATAATTAATATTTTTATGAATTGCCTGCTCTAATAAAGTGCAACATATTAATTCTCATGTTGTTTACAATTGGAAAAATGCACTCAACATCAGTGTTTAACCAACTAATTATGTTATAAATTACTGAATAAAGTCTTTAATATTTTACATTGATATAATTAAACTTTGTGTTTATTGCAATTGAGCCTTGGGCTTTAATATACTTCTAAATATAATCTAAAGCATATATCATTAAAAGATTATTATAGCTATTTAAAAGATTATAGCTAAATATAATCTTTATGATCTTTTAAATATAATCTATAGCAGAGGTGCATCCACAGAAAGGACTATAACCCCCTACAGGTGAAGAAATAAAAGTGAAATATCTTAGAAAAAGAGAATTTTCACTTAATGAATTAAAATATTTTATTTTTAAATATTGTGTACAAATTATTTTATTTATTTATTTGTTTTTAATGTCAGTTAATAAATACTTGATACTGTACAATCATTATAACGGAGTTCAATATTTATTGCCCCATACCGTTGATCTGTAATCAACTAATTAATATCACTGAGTCTAATCTAAAAAATCTTATATTAATCTTATATATTCATTTTGTTTCTCAAATTATTAATTTTATAAAGCTAATCATGACACTTTATTTTATTAGACCAATATTCCATTTCTTCTGAATGTCCTTGAAAATCCCAAATTTTTAAGTGGAACAATTGATACGAATTTCATTGATGATCATCCACTTCTGTTTCAATTTGAAGCAACTCAAAATAGGGCACAGAAACTTCTTCGCTATGTTGGGGAGGTAATGGTGAATGGACCATCAACTCCATTAGCAACGAATTTAAAACCAGCTACTATTGATCCCCAAGTTCCTGAAATACCGTCTGGTTTGTATGCTTAATTTTAAGCATTGAATATCTCTTTGTTTAAGTTTATTATACATTTGGTGATATATTAGGAATATGAAACAATTATTCTAAATAAAATGAACTGTTAAATCAAAATTTATAGGTGTAGTTAATTATTTTAAAAGGTTGATTTTTCTTTTTGGGAAAAAGTTTTCCCTTTATTTTTAATACCTAAAAAATATTTGTAAATAGTTTAAATATAATTAAAAGAAATTCTCTTAGAATGAATTTTCAGGTCTTTAGTGAAAGTCCACTATCTATATGAATGAAATAAATTTTTGTTTGTACGTTACTTCAAAATAAAGCATTTTGCAAGTTTTATTTCAAGCTCCAACAGGACACCAACATTGTCTTACGAAAAAGTTATTCCTTTTTGTACATGCATAATGTTAAAACAGCTGAAATGTATGAAATAAAATGTAGTATGGTAGGCAGGTTTTAATTTTGAAAAGATTTCATGGAAATGGTATTAATGTGTTTATGCATTACATTTAAAATCCATTTAAAAAATAAACAAGCCATATTTACAAATATATACACAATATATATTTATATGTATAGAGTATCTCAATATCTCAAAATCAAAGCGACACTGAAAAAATTTGAGATAATGACATAGAGTTAAAGAGAGTCATTTGTAAGTGAAAACACGTTCATTTGAGAAATCAAGGTTTTGGATATCGAGGTTACTCTGTATGTTAGGGTTATGACTAAAAATTTTTTTAAATATTTTGTATCTCCTGTTTTTGCAAATGATGAACTTTTGGAATAAGATCACTCAAAAATTATTATTGAAGGTGACACTAAAAAAACCTCCTGCATAATCTCATTTCAGTTCCAGGTCGTGTCAAAAAAACCAAATAGTGCTCTTAATAATATGTGACTAATGTTTGACGGGTGTGTTTTTTGTGCTTTTCTGAATGTGTTATTCAAAATTTGTAATCGTGGATGAGGAATGTAGCAATGAATTCAACAAAAAGGTGAGATATACCTAAAATTGAAACACTTAGCCCTTTTACTCGACTACCACAAAAGACAGGCATGACTGGTTGCTATCTTGCTACTTCTGGAAACATAAATGTTAGAAGAAAAAGAATGGATCTGATAACTGGTGAAATTACCATCCTCTCTAGAGAAAATTTAACTTCCCAGTTTTAGCATAACAAACAATTATGTCAAAAGTAGTTAAACTGATTGCAGAGATTGAAAAATGAAATGATTCATTTCAAAATGAAATAGAAAATATATTTGACATGACATAATCAATTTCTATATATTTTTGTTAAGAAGAATTATACATGGTACCAACTAAATACTCAACTATCATCCATTAATTCCTCTAAGCTTATGTGAAAAAAATCTTCTATGAACCAACTGGTCAGTGCCACTGATATTGATGATGTATCATCAGATGGTCTTTTCCAAAACATCATCTGTATCTAAATCACATGAAAGTGAAAATGACAAAAGAAAACGAGTTTTCAACATCACAAGCAGTGAAGTTGGCGACCTAACTGTATGTTTAACCCTTTAACGTGCAGTGGTCCCACCCTGGGATCACCAGACTCTGATGTTTTGACTGTTGCCAGTCACGAAGAATAGATTGGATTTCTATAAAAATAGTTGCGGGTGACACAGCTCCGCGAGAATCCTTTATTTTTTAGCACGTTCATTTCCCGTAAAAAAATTGTCACGATTATTTTTAACAGCAATGACATGCTGAAAAATGGAAGAATGCGAGAACAGCTGGATAGATTGCCCAATGCTGAAAAAAGTCAGCCGTTGCCATTGCTCGACTTAACTACCAGCAAGATGGCGGACGATCAAAATGTTCATCGTGTGCCACAAATCGAGAGACCCTTTTTTGATGCAGCTGTGCGCGAGTAGTAACAGGTAATAGCAGGGTTTCTGCAGACCCAGAAAGTAAGGGAAATTGAAAAAAAGTCAGGGAAAATCAAGGAAAATGAAGAAAGGTCAGGGAAACGGAAGAAAAATCAGATTTCATTGTAAAATTCAACTTATAGTTACACCAAAAAGTAACTCTTATTTTTTCAGCCAATATCAATCATGCAAAGCAATCTACATCTCCCTTTGCAATCTTCGTCTACTTACCAAACCATTCCCCATGCATTGTGTGCATACTACAGAGTCTGTATTCAAAATGTATTGAAAGGTCACTTGAGATTTGGGATAATATTAAAATGTTTATAGGAGAAGCAAAAATCTTCCCAACAATGCAGTAGTTCTAACTGTTAAGAATGCTGTCAGTTATCCATTTATGAAATATACATTTTCTTTTTGTAAAATGGTATCAGATGCATGTGAACCATTTCTCTGCCATTACCAAACATCAAATCTATTTTTATTTGAAGATCTGCATAATTTGATTAGCACCTTAATGGCACATATTGTATCTGAAGAAATTCTTAAGAGTGCAACAACAGCATCAAAGTTAGTTGGTATAGACTTAATCAAGCTCATAAGATCTTTCACCACAGCAGAAAATGTTAATAATAGTTTTCCAGCTCAGTAACAGAGAAAGCAAAACAACAATATTCCACTCTGTGTTCTTCCAGTGAGAATGAATCGAAGGAAGAATTCAAAATTAATTCTTCTGCTCTTGAAAAGCAAGGTGTTGATGGATTTTATACAAGTTTTCTCTTAAATAATTTGAAATAAACGGAACTATGGCAAGTAATAAAAATATCCTTCATTTTGTTCTACGACAATGCTACTGTCAAAAGTGGTTTTCCAATGAATTAATCTTTATTAATTGGAAACATGCATGAACAAACAATTATAAATCAAATGCATGAACAAACAATTATAAATCAAATGCATGAACAAACAATTATAAATCAAATGCATGTCCATAATGTCATCTACTAGACAGGAGGAATAGAACATTTAATTATCAAAAAATAATAACTAATGTTCAAGGAGCTCAAAATCAAGATATCAAAGATATCAAAAGCATTTAGACAGTATTCATAAGTCAAAACAAGATTGAAAAAACAAAAAGCTAAAAAAAAATGAAACTAGAGTTTGAAATGAAAGAACTTGAGCAGAACTTGAAGCAGAATACTTGGATACTGAAATTAACATTGAAATGCAAGAACTGCAAAAATCTTAAATGTACCTATTCCTAGATTTTTTGAGATGCCAGTCTTAAAAAAATACCTTGAAAATTATTTCATAAAGTTTGTTATTTTACCAGTTTTTGTATTAAATTTAAGTGGAGATTTTAAAATGTCATACTTTAAGGAAAGATGTAATTTCTGTTTGATTATTGCTGCGTAATTGACATATCACCAAAGAAAATGAACCGATTTTCTTTGATGTACCATATATTTTTAAAACTATTTCTTGGAATTCAAACCTTATGAATATTTATATCACTCAATTTAATTCAAAACTTAAAAGTTTTTGTGAGAATTTTTACTACACAATTTAAAAGTCTATCTTTATTCCATAAAATTATTTCTTATTATGTTTTATAAAATGTTGCTGTAAAAGTGCATTTCTCATGATCTCGGAATACTTTTGTTTTAATAACTTGTAGAAATTATTTTTTCATTTTCTTTTTCTAAACTTAGAGATAATTTTAAGATGTGTTATGTATCGTATATCAACATATCTTGTCTAATTGAAATAGGCTTAATCTTTAAATTATCATAAGGCATACTTTTTTTGTGTTGTCAGATAAAAATTTTTTAAAAATATATTTATCATCGGGTGTTTATGGGGGGGGGGGGAGGCAAAAATGTATAAGTTATAAAAGAAACAAAGTAACACTGAAAATAAGTGGAATATGAAGTCCACAAAAGTGTGCGAGATAGTCAGGAAAACAAGAAACTTTGAAATCTGGAAACCCTGAATAAAGATGTAGTGCACTGCAGTCTGCCTGAAGATGGAATCAATATTCCAACGCCATCACAGTTAGGTTTTTGGTGAGTTGTGATAAGAAGTGGCAAAGATGCAACTTATAAAATAAAATCTATTTTGCAAGAACAGAAACATTTCTTCCTTTACTTCTACATTAAGCAAATTGCAAATCACAAGCATCAAATGAGTAATAATCTTGAACAATTCACTTAAAAGAATTAAATTAGGTGTAGTAAAATGTGAAAAAGAATTATTCGAGAACATTTTCTATTCACTGCAAAGTTTGCTGAATGAATTTGATGCATGGAAGAACTTCGAAATGATTGATGTGACACAACAGCAGTAAATTCTAGTTAAGTCATTGGAATTGTTAAAAATTGAAAACTGCAATTATCACAAGAGTAATTGATCAGCCACAGTACATTGACTGCCAGCATCATATTCTTGATAGAATCGCAAAACATGTATTAGAGTTCTTTATCATGAAGTTACCAAACTTACTCTAATTGAATTTGTGGACAAAAGTGATAAAACAATACCTCAAGTCTTGCAACAGTCCCACAAGCCAAAAGGTGAAATGATAACTGTTCCAAATCTAGGTTGGCAAGATGATTTTCAATTTCTGTATGAGTTATGTAGAGCATTTCATTTCTTTAAAGAAGCTGGTGCGAACCCAGAAATTAAATGTAGAGGATTACTATCTCTTCACAATGTCAGATGGAATTCACATGCTACAAATGCCTTTATTTCGTACTTCATTCTTAAATAGAGAATATCTTGGTGTGAGTTTTCATCTCCACAACATGGCTGGAATCTCAGCTTTTCTACCACATTTAACTCAGAGATTCACCAGAAACTGATGGATGGTATTTCCAAATTAAATTGCTCTGTACCCAACAACTCCACATTGTACTGAAAGATCCGTTGTAGATGTAACATATGCAAATATTTGTCCCTAATGGGGATGAAAGAGGTGGAAGGGCTACCAAAATTGCCAAATAGTTTAATATTTGAATCTGAAATTTTTTTCCACATATAAGCTTTGGCTGTGCTGAAAATACTTGCGTTACAACTTTCACTGTCATTGGTGCGAGACATTTTTTATGAAATGAACAAAATAATTGTCGTTTTCTGTATTAAAAAGTTCAATATTCACTGCAGGCAAAAAAAAAAAAATTTTTTTTTGATGTCATAACCCTACTGTATATACATATATGGTAGTTTCATTAAGTTGGGGTATTAGGAAATGCAATCCCATTTTCTCAGGAAGACTATATTATGACTATAATTTTGATATTTATGTAAGGTATTCTATTAATTATCAAATAAGATAAATTATTAAACTTGATAGTGCTTACAATTTCACTTTTTCCTACTTTTCTCTATTAAAATTACTTTTATTTGAATAAAACGTCAATCCTGTGGGATTGCAGGATCCCATGAGATTAACATATTTCAATCTTTAATTCCTGTGAAATGAAAAACAGTTCACAATTGCATTCTCTAGGTATTATAAGACATATGTCTATTGCAGCTAACTCTATACATGGAAAATATTTTATTTGGGGGGGGGGGATAGTGGGCACAACTATAGATGCAATTGTTAGCTGAGGTTTGGATAAGGATGTTTTTAACACATTGAAGACAAAGTTCTCTTAAAAACAATTTCCTTTTATTTTAAAGGCTTAATTACAAGGTTCAAAAATAAAAACAATAACATCTTTACCATAAAGAACTGCTTGCTCACACACAGTTTGAGTGAATACACATACCACTATATATATATATAGAGAGAGAGAGAGAGAGATGTAATAATAAAATAAACTTTTCCAATTTAACCTAATTTAATTTAATGTTATTTGAAAAAGCTTCTTTAATCTTTTACTCTTACTGTAAAGTTTGTTTCTCGGCCATACAAATATTATGCTCGGAGACGTTTTTTGAAGTTCCATAAGGAGAAAATTGTTGATTTAGCAGTATCTTCAGTTTTCTGTGGTTTTTGTTACTACGTGCTTTTAGAACTCCTGCATAAGCAGGTGTTTCTCATGTCTTGATTGACAATCTAGTTAACTAATTACGTTTGAGAGTAATGCCTTCGCGATCGTGCTGTGCCCTGCTAGCAGGTGTAGTAACTAAGGAGTATTTAAGCAAGAGCACGGAAATTTCGGGGGCCTTTTGCTACAAGTTTAGTCTAGCTTAGTTTTCTTAGGAGTTTAGAACATTAGATTTTGCAGGAGCTTCGAGCTTTAGTTTTTAGACGGCGATGTACGAAGATAATCCCGGAGCTAAAAGGTCGCCGGCCTGACTCCTGTCCTCTGTCCGAACTTTGAAATAAACTATTGAACCTGGAACCCCAATGGAGTTGTCTATCATTTCAACAAGGTATGGCGTAAGGCCATTCCTTACATACATATATATATATATATATATATATATACGGTCCTGACAGTCAATTATACAGTTATTATAATATATTCAAGAAAAATAACCAAGTAAAACAAATAAGCAAATGAGATATTTCTAAGCAGTTCACCTGAACACAACAACAACAACAACAACAAATGAATGACACTCTCAGTGTCTGCTAGAGCACAAGCCAATCACTGGCTGTCCCTACCAGGTGCTTAGTACTTGTTTTAAGCACTTAGTTACTCCTTATGTTCTATTTAGTGACTCTTTGAAGTTTGAAAGTTTGCATTAAGAGTAACATCAAGTATGTTATTTCAATTTAAGTTAGACTTAGCAACATTAAAGGTTTGTTTACATATTAGAAGTTACTGTAGTTTACTTATTGACCTAGTAATTTATTTTAATAAAGAGATTAGTTAAGTTTATATCTAATACTTAATAGTTAATAAATGAGTAATAGACATTTTATTGTTCTTTACATTAAATTTTAGGCACTTTAAAACTGTCAGGCCTATGTCAAACACTTAGAAAACTTATGTGTTACCTTTAACACAACAAAACAAGTATATGGCTGTGGAAGGACCAAGGGAAAACTAACTTGGGTTTTCTATTTATAATTCAACAGTTCAGTAGTAACAGTTCAAAAATATTTTTTTCTCTTTTACTGACAGCAATCCCACAAAAAGAAAAAAGTGCGGGTTTGCATTCCCTATGGAGTATTGATGAGACACCTTGGGTTAAAGCTTAGTTAATTTTTTTAAAAAGTATACAGAAGTAATTAAGAACAGAATAGATACTACCCAGGGCCTGCTAGCAATTTTCATGGATATTTCAGACAGGGGTGCAGCAATAAAAATATACAGGTTTCTCCCAATCGAAAGAGCCTATGCCTCGCTCTTTGACAGCTTGCATCATCAGCATGTGTTCAGTTGAAAAGAACTGTGGTTTCCTATTCACTTGAAAAATAACTTTGGAGACTGCCTTGCACCGGACAATGAGGCTTGGGTGAAGTTACAAGAAAGGGTGCCAAAAATCTGTGCATGGTGAGAAAACCACCTTTAATATCATAGTAACAATTTGAGAACAGAAATTGAATCGAGAAGTACCCATAAAATAAGTCTCATTACTTTCATACGAACATCTCTTAAAATATTTCACATGTATTTATATCATAATGTCTCTTTACAAATTTTCTTGTGCATTCCTGTTAATAGTTAATTATGGTACATAAAAAACTTAAAAACATGATAGTTTCTGTAATTTGTGCCACATTTTGTAAAATTTTACCATGTGATTTTGTGTTAAACATTTTTTTCTGAAACTTTTTATTACTACAATAGTCTTTTTTCATTTGTTTATAAGAGCACATAGAAAGTAATTTGTAAAGTAATATTGTAGAATTTTTTGGTGTCTGATTTAATTTTATTTTTAAAACTGTTCATAAGCTATGTGGCATTTGTTGTTTCTCCAGAATCGTAGAAATATTAAATCTATAAAAAGAAAATACTTGAGATGTAAATGTAGGTACACACATTAGTACATAGTTGGGCAGTGTCGCAAATACATGTATGTGAAGTACATTTTCAAAATACGTTTGTATCTTGTATTTTGTGTTTTCCATAGTAAAAAATAAAGTATTTTGAAGATATATTTTAAAATACATTTTCAATGTATCTTGTATTTTCAAAATACTGAAAATACATTTTGTATTCTGTCGTTAAATGAACCGTAACACCACAAATTGCTCAGGTGGGATTGTACGAATGAAAAGGATGAAATTGCTGATATTCACTTTTCCCCGTCACTTGGAATTTATGAGCTTCTGCACATGCATTACACATAGTAACTCAAGAGGTGCTAGGATCACTTATGACCATTAAATTCATCTAAACAGGAAAGGAATAAAATCTTTAGTGTTCTGTTTAGGGCTGTAAAATGATGTTTGGTTGAGGAGTTCTTTTAGATTTCCAAATGCTAATGAAGCCAAAAGAAATAAAAACATGTTTGAGTAGCATTTATTAAATTTTTAAGGGAATTTTAAATATTCTGAACTGTATTTTGCTTAGATACAGAAAAATAAGACTAAGTATTTCTGCAATAATAGGTTGGGTTAATGGTAGCTGCACAAGGGCTAACTGCCTAAGGGGGGCATGCCTTTCGAGGATGACTTTTTAAAGGGGTTTTAATGCATATTTACAGTATATCTGGTGAAAACCACCTCAAATTCCACACTATTAGATAGACAGCTGCATGTAACAGGATGAGATGAATCAAACTTTCTATTCTGCATTATGATGGTATCCTGAAATTATGTGATTGGTGTGAATGAGTGGTAACTGCATAAGCTGACGTATAAATTTACCCATAAATATGTGCTTGCAAGTTATTTTTAATTTGGGTTGGAAACTAAAGAAAACAAAAAATTAGAAAAAATATTTAATAAAATCTTAGATAATATAAATGTTTAACAAGTTATATGTTTAAAATCATAAACCAAAATTATTTTGCAAGTAAACAAAAGATGAATTAAGGAGATTCAGAAATCGCGTAACTCCGGGTTCATATGGTCAGGAAAGCGTAAGTCAATGTATTACTGTATTTTGAAACCTGTTGTACAATTTTAATTGGAAAATGTTTAAAAATTTTTGTCTGTAGAATAGAATGGAAAAGTTTAGGTGAAATACCATCAATGAAAGCTGAAAATTTCAATAATATGCAGATAATTTATATCCACCATAAATTTTTTACTCACTCAACCTACAAAACAATATGCTACAAGGTTTAATAACACAATACAAACAAATCTCCTCATGTTCGTCGCATATAACCTGAACCACAGTTCGAATCTCATCTTCACAAGACAGTTTGGGTTTTTTACGGGTACACAATCCCTAAAAATGTATTATTTTATTTCAAAAAATATCTAGAACTATGCTTATGAACTTTAAATGTCAATATATTTTTTGCAGACAAAATAATCCATTAGGTGATCAATACATAACTACATGCGTGGATTATTCTGTACACCGTACGAAAGTTTTCCAGCAGAAGTCAGCTTATCACTATGGCTGCAACAAGACTGACAGAACATATCTGTTGGTTAACACATTTCTTTTATGTTTCCCAAACCTTTATTTCATTTAAGTTTCAAATAATATCTTTAAAAGCAAATATCAATCTAGTAAAACATAATTATATTCCTTAAAACTTAAAATGCATAAGTAAGCCTTCCTCAAAGATGTAAACAAACCCTTATTGAAGGCAAAACGGCAAATGAAAATGATACTAAGAGTGAACAATGTTTTTCTCTTGATCATAATTCTTTAATGATGGGGCATGAGCGTTATGGACATTGTAATACTAGTATATTAAGAGAAATAGTTCAAAAGACAGGGATGTTAATTCTGCGCCGAGCTGCGCCGAAACACAAATTCTTGCGCCGAAGTGCGCTTTTAGCCGATTTTTGCGCCGGTCTGTGCCGAATACGTCATTTTGACTCTTTCAGGGTGCGCCGAAACACAAATATTGCGCCGAACTGCGCTTTTAGCCGATTTTTGCGCCGGTCTGTGCCGAATACGTCATTTTCACTCTTCGTTAAATTTTTGCCACGCTCATTTATCTTTTAAATCGTGTATGGAAAGCTAGTTAGCAGTAAAGCAAGATTCAAACTGCGTACGAAAGCTGCATTCCGAAGCCATTCTACCCGCCCCGGATCGGACCAGTCGCGCTTTGTTAGTCACCTCAATCAGGGCCGGCCAGATAGGCAAACATGTAATCATCGCAACGGGCACCGTTTTTTGTTTATGAAGGGGCACGATTTCCAACTTAAAATCATAAAAGCAATTTTGAAAAAAGTAAAAGGGACGTCTTTTTCTACGTTTGCAGGGTGGAGTGGGTGTCATGTACCGCAGGGCCGCCCCTGATCTAAACCAGACCGGTCCGTAAAGAAAACAGTATATTACGGTTACGTCCCAGCCCCTAAAAAATCACGGTTTATGACCCGGCCCGTAGCAAGAATGAAAATTGGATGCATGACCGGTTTAGAAATCAGAATCTAGGCTGTCTGAATTAATAGAATATTTCATTTCAAAATAATCCGGAAATCCGCTGCCAGTGGTGTAGTCGCGGGGGGTAGAGATCTGTGCAGGCCCAGGCTTTTGCAGCACGATTCATTCAAGGCACAGGCTGACCTCAGCATTTTCTAGAATGGACCGGAACAAGCATATACTCTTAAAGACGGTCCTCTGCGCTTGCAAAATCGAGCCTTTCCGGAAATTTTTGCTCTCCTAAAATTTGGACAAGACCAAACGATTGGCTTGTGATTCCCCCCCTTCCTTAAATCATGATTAATATACGAGCTAGACAGGGTCTGAATTTTTTATTTTGATTAAATGCCGGGCCGGGCTAGACTTTTCGGCCTGTGAAGATCATGATCGGGGAGATGCCGCCTCACTACTTCTTCATTCGAGCTTATGTCAGCAAAAGTAAGCGTTCTTCAGTTTTCATCATGGACGCATGATTTTTGAGTCTTCAGTTGCCAGTGTTCCTAAACCTTTTTTCTTAAAACCACACCACTGTTTTTCTTTTTGTGTGTGTGCAGGCTCTACGAGAGGGGGCAGACGGGGCGACGCCTCTGGGCCCGTGTTCAGCCAAAGTGCGTCCGCAAATTTTTCAGAATGTGTTACGAATTTCATTTATAGATCCGTAATTAAAGTCTTTATTTTAAAATAGACTAAATTTTGAATGCATAATTCTAGAATGATATAAACGGCAGAAATGTTAATTCTACCATTTAAATATTAGTATTTTTACAACCTTCGAACATGCATTAAAAGTACCATTGCATATAAGAAAGACTTTCCTCCCACTCTCTTTCCATTTAGCATTTATATGAAAACCATTAAAAAGAGCAGTTTCACACACACACACAAAAAAAAAAAATTCCTTCCGTCCATGTAAAAAAATTCCTTCCGTCCATGTATTGTTTTTACCAAGTTGCTGATAGCATAGCCTGTATACACCCTTTTTTTTCCCAGAGCTTTCCTAAAGTGCTTTCAAATAGTGTTTTGCTTTTAGCAAATGGTGTTTGCTTGCAAACTTTGCTTTTCTTGTATGCATTTATTGTGTTCCTAAATCTTCAATTTTATGCTCCAAAATCATGTTAATTCTGATCTCGAATCTTAGTTTTCCTCTCGGAAACTATTTTTTTGTGCTCCCGAGGTGCTCCCAAATGGAATTTTTCTGCTCCCGAGGTGCTCCCAAATGAAATTTTTTCTGCTCCCGGGGTGCTCCCAAATCGAGTGTTGGAGTTAACATCCCTGAAAAGATGATGGTAAATGGTATTACAAAATTAAGTGGTCGAGAACATATATGTGAAGCATGTAAATTGGCTAAAAGTACTCAGTGTAGTCATCCTAGGCTACCAGAAATTAGATCATCGAAATTATTAGAACTGGTACATACTGATGTATGGGGTCCGGCCCCAGTAACATCAATGAAGGGATACAGATTATAGATGACTTTAGTAGGCGTGCATTTTGTTTCCCCCTAAAAACAAAAGATGAAGTATTTCCTAAACTTAAAGAATTTATAACTCTGGTAGAAAGACAAACAAATAAGAAAGTTAAGGTGATTAGGAGTGATAATGGCCTAGAGTATTGTAATCAAAGAATTTTTAATGTATTAAGAGAATTGGGAATTAAACATGAAAAAACAAGTGTATATTCACCACAGATGAATGGGGTCGCTAAACAAACTTGTGTTGCGCAGAGTCCAATGGAAGCAGAATTCATAAGTGTGTCAGAAGTTGCTAAAGAAGTCAAGTATATATGTTCGGTGTTATCACAATTACAAGCCAGGTATGGATTCCAACTCGAAAAACCCATCATCAATTGTGACAGCTCGGCAGCAATCCAGTTTACAAAACATAGACTTCAGAATATAAGAAATAGATACATTGATTTAAGATACTTGTTTGTTACAGAACTTTATGAACAAGGACTGTTTGATATTAAACATATAAGAAGTGTTTGCAATATTGCAGATTTATTAACAAAACCTCCCAAGAGGAGTCATTTTGAATATTTAAGATCATTTTTACTTAATTAAATTGTATGTATTCATTTAATGTTTCCTAAGTTATTAAGAGAGAGAGAAAAAAAAAAAAAACCTTTAGAGACTTCGATTATAGTATGTTTGGGAAAGAGGGGCATTGTGTTGGTTAACACATTTCTTTTATGTTTCCCAAACCTTTATTTCATTTAAGTTTCAAATAATATCTTTAAAAGCAAATATCAATCTAGTAAAACATAATTATATTCCTTAAAACTTAAAATGCATAAGTAAGCCTTCCTCAAAGATGTAAACAAACCCTTCCTTATTGAAGCACACAATATCAAGGACACTTCAATGATAGGTTAGATGCACACGCAGCTGGGTGGGGAGGCATACCAAGGTCAATTATATATTGTTTACTTCAAATGGTGTATTTTATACACCAGCACATGTAATTAAAGGTTAAAAGTAAAACTTTATAACAAATTTGATTACATGGTGTATTTATGTTCAAACATTTAATTGAAATCATTAAGTAATAAATATATAGATATATATGCAGAGGTTTATTTTATATACTATGACTTTTGGAAATTAAAGTTTTTATAAACTATTTTGACACTAACTAATGTACATTCATTGTTCATAGGTTAAAAGAATACTATTTTTAATTATATTTTGAGTATCAATGCAATTTCTCAGAAATAGTCCGTTTTGTATTCAATTCCTATACTGGGGAAATTTTGAAGGTACTGTAAAAGAAACATAGGTTTTTAATGCAACTACTTCAATTGTTTACGTTTTCCACTTTAAAATATATTTAAATAAAATAAACTGGGATCTTCAGTAGAAAATTTAGCGTACTCCTAAATAAAATACTTACTCCTAATTAAAATTTTTACATGTATTTTGTATTTTGAAAATACATGGAGTTTGTATTTTTACAGTTCAGAAATTATTTTGCACTTTAATGGGTTTGAATCAATGTATCTAGTGTTTTGTATTGAAAGTACATTTTCTATGTATTTTGCTCAACTCTGCATTAGTATATATCAATAACTTAAAACAGTATATATTATCTGTTTTTATGTGTTATTGAAAATTGTGCTTGTAGCATCGCTGACACATTTTATTATTGAAGTTGAATTTTCAGTGTTATAGTACTTATGTCTTACAATTATTTGCTTATAGGTTTCAAACCTTCTAAAGGCTTTAGAGATATATTGTTAAGGGAAGGGCCTGAAGCATTTAGTAAAGCAGTGAGAAACCATAAAGGTTTATTGCTTATGGACACAACTTTCAGAGATGCCCATCAGTCATTACTAGCCACTCGAGTGAGATCATATGATCTTCTTCGAATATCTCCATTTGTTGCTCATAACTTCAACAATTTTTTCAGCTTGGAAAATTGGGGAGGTAAACATATTTTTTTTAGTTTTGTTTTAGATTGAATTCTTTTAAAAATCTGTGTTTATAAAGAGTAGTATTACTATAGAAAACTATTTTCAGGCCTGGAATATTGTATTGTAATGGGTTGATCGGAAAGTAATTTTGTTTTTTCGCAACAGAGGACTTAATTGTATTTTTCCACAGCCAACTTCACTCTTAAGCCACATAATCATTATATATTTTGACAGCTTATATAGCAAGCTTGCTTGCGAAAAAATTTCAATTGATTCTGTGTAGTAGTTTTTGGTTAGTACCCTTTTAATAAATATGGAAACTAAAAAGTGGCATTTTCGACATGTTATGCTTTTCTCTATTGAAAAGGTAAAAATACTATTTAAGAAAGAAAAAAATTATCTGATGTGTATGGAGAAGTATTCAGAGAATGCCAGTGCCAAAACCAGTTTTTCAAAATTTTGATACAGCAATTTTGATTTTGAAGATGCACCATGCCAATTGAAGCTAATGAAGATACAATAAAGGCATTAATTGATGAAAACAGGCAAATAACAACTCATTAGATTAAATTTATCAAATTCGACCATTCACATTTGAAATTCTTCAAAGCTCGACATATGGGTCCCTCATATCTATGTATATATAAATACGCTAAGCAAAACCTTAGTGTCCCTTTTGCAGCGCACTGCCCGAACGGATGACCGTGAAATCCGGCACAGTTAAAGTTCGTATGGAATTGTTTGTGTAGTATGCTAATGCACCTTAAAAAATTAGAGAAGTAATTTGGCATGCAGTATTTCGCACCAAGTCGGCCGATGGTTCCATTGTTGTGTCAATTTTGAAATAAAAACACTTAGTTTCAGCAGGACTATAGGGTTATACTATTTCAACAAATTTTGCACATCTATGTATATATAAATACGCTAAGTAAAACCTTAGTGTCCCTTTTGCAGCGCACTGCCCAAACGGATGACCGTGAAATTTGGCTCAGTTAAAGTTCGTATGGAATTGTTTGTGCGAATGTTAAAATTTTTGTGTAGTATGCTAATGCACTGTAAAAAATTAGAGAAGTAATTTGGCACATAGTATTTCACGCCAAGTAGGCCGATGGTTCCATTGTTGTGTCAATTTTGAAATAACAACACTTAGTTTCAGTTTCAGCAGGACTATAGGGTTATACTATTACAACAAAATTTGCAAAAAGGGGAATTATTTCCCCAGTTTGGTAATATGCCAATGACTAAATTGCGCTTTAGCAATGTGCTTGGCGACTTTTTTTATACGGCGGCAGTCATTCGAATAAAAAACAAATTTATTGAGTCAGCAAGGTTTCATACATCAGTGGTACGCCTCAGCAAGTAGAATTGAATCATTTGACTTTTTAAGATTTTATAACTCCAAACATAATGAGGTCTTTAGCAGAGGATAGTTCCAGGTTCAATTTTCTTAAATTGTTCAAAATGCAAGCTGAATGCGTGAAATCCAAGGTCGGTAGAGGGAGATGACTCTATGACCCATTCGCTGGAGCTGCCTTTGTATTTAGCAAAATGTGATAGAGTTTTTATAAAAACACAGTCTTCGCAGAAAAGTGTGGCGGTTGTAAAGTGAAATTGTACAAAAGTGGTCATTAAAGACAGATAGTCTCCAAGCCAAGGAGGTCACTTTAGTAGGTTCCAGTGTATAAGGAATGGTGAGACATTCTTTGACAGAAGAACTTTATTCACACTCAAATTTAAAAAAAAAAAAAAAAAAAAGCTTTATAGTCGAATTTTGACCACTGGCAGACAACTAGTTCTTAAAAAACGAAAGGACTTTCTGAATAACCTTATAGATGACGAAAAATACACTCAAAATGCCGGTGTTATATGATATATACTGGTCTTCTTCAAACAAGCCCTTCGACTCACTGGGCAGAGGGAGTGAAAGAATTTTTTGGTCGAAATGATCGTAACCTCTTATAAGTAACATTTTATGTGTGTTTTTTTCAAAGTTTTTATTTATTTTAACCCTATGGATTATAAAAAACAAAAGACATTTTTAAATTATTAAGTATTTTTCAAATAGCTTCAATTTTCTATACATGATCTGTATCCCTTTTGTTGTTATGACATGTTATGTGTACAAGAATCCATAGTATATTATAGTATCCTATATATTAATACACTAAGTTTAAGATGTTTGCATCCCTTTTTAGAAAAAACCTCGCAATTACTCCACATAAATTTTATATCATTTTATAGAGAATTGCTTGCTCTACTTTCATCATCAACTAAAAAATTTACTATTGCTTTTGTTTTTGTAAATTAATAGGTGGAATGCCCATGCCAAATGACGGCGATAACTCACCATTTCTAGGAACCATTACCGTTTTTCTTTGTAATGGAGAGAAACATTATAGCTGTTGAGTATTGCGATTTGCGAAAAAACTTGCGTGAAGAGATGATATTCTAGGAGTTACGAAGTAGTGGTTCTTGTATATTTAGCATCAGTTTACCAGTGAAATTCTCAGTTAGTGCAAGGCCAACGTGCATATGAAATATGACGTCATTGTGGGGTTCATGTGTTACGCTTTGCAAGTGAAATCGCTCGTGAATGTAGAACCGCTGGCTAGATGGGTGCAAGAGTTTTGTTTGATGTGATTTGCGATTGATTTCGTTATACAAGAATCTGGCCGGCTTGTAAAGAATAAATTTTTAAAAAAAATCTGAAATTCTTAGAAATTTTGTTTACGCACATGGCTGGAAGAATTTCAGCTTTTTTTTTTTTTTTAATTCTATTCAATCAATTCTGCCATATAGCAGAAAATGATAACTGTAAGTGCTCCTATAGACTCCTGTTCGCGTAATTTTGTTGCTGAAAATGGCATCCATTGTTGTTTGGCCCCTAGTGGTGAAATGTTTTGGATGAGTGCGTATTGGAAAATCTAAAGTACCCATTTCAGTTATGAAATTAGATCCTTGATCTGAATTTAATTCTATGCTAAAATCTCCTCCTTCAGCAACGTTTCGAATGTAGCGTCTAATTTATCTTCATAAGAAATTCAAGGACTAGTATATGTAACTGCAAATCTCACTTTATCTTGAATATACGCAATGACCATTTGAACAACATTGATCTGGCTCGTGTAGGCACAAGTAAAGTGTTTCATATTCTTTTTATAAAGTTTTCCTCTATAAAAATCATACCTCCAGATGGCTTTCTGTTTTGGAAACCACTGTCTATCCGTTCGACCAAAGTGAATCCTGGTATTTGAAAATCATCTGAAGGGATAGTCCATGTTTCCGGTAGCAATATCAAATCACTCTGCAGAAATATGAATCTAACAGAAAAGTGACCACGGCTTGCCGAAAGCAATAAATAATTTTTGTAATTTTGCAAAGTGATGTCCCACTTATTTAGTGGGAATTATTTGCACGGGTACCGCTAGTTAAAAAATGAATAACATTAGTAAGAAATTTTGAGGGTTTTGTTTTTTAGCCTATATGTGTCTTAAAATGTCATTTGGAACCAAAGCTGCCAACTCTTTTTGATTTCCAGGAAGACTTCTTCATATTGAACTTTTCTTCTGTCTTCCTGCTGGAAGATTAAATCTCCTTTTTTCAGCTTTTCTGCCATTTTCCCTTACATATTGCTAGAATTTAAAAAAAGAAAGATAATAAAAAACAAAGAGGTTATTTTAGAGGTGAGATGCATGAATATAATTTATATTTTGAACTCAACTTATTTTACTGTTGCAGCCCTTCTTATCTTGCTGCTGTTTTATGAGGGTCAACTATAAGAATATATGTATAGTTAAAAAAATAAGCTGCAGTGTCATAGAAGAAATCGGAAATGAGGTTAAAAACACTATTTAGCAAAAGTTGACTGCCATTGAACTGCCTCTAAATATTTAAATGATGTAAAATTAGAGTTGAGATTTTTTTTTTTTTTTTTACAAAACGGAAACAGACAAGAATAAATGAAGTGTAAGGCTGTTACATTTTTGACTTTCAAAAAGTAAGGACCACATTGTAAGAGTAAGGACCTAATTTGCTCACATTTTATTTTTATAGGTGCTACATTTGATGTTGCAATGCGGTTTCTTCATGAGTGCCCATGGGAAAGACTTCAAGCAATGAGAAATTTGATTCCTAATGTTCCATTTCAAATGCTGTTGCGTGGAGCAAATGCTGTTGGTTATACTTCTTATCCTGATAATGTTGTGTACAAGTTAGTGTATATTTAATTTCCTGATGAATTTTATAATGAAAATGTATGTAAAGTCTAAAACAGTTAATCCCTTTTATATAATAAATTTTAGTTACCGTAAATTCCTGCGTATAACACGCCGGTTATATAAATGATAAATTTAAAAATAAGGAAAAGATGAGCATAAAAAAAATGAGATTTCTACATGTACCTGAATGTTGTTTATTTAATAGAAATGACATACCTTATGAACTTCAATTTTCATTATCGAACAGCATAAAAAGCTCATCATATTCATCTTCCGTTAATATTTTCAGGAACATGATCAAATTCAATTTCATCTTCACTATCACGGTTACTCTGATCCCTAAATAAATAGTTATCATGCGTTCCATCTAGATTGTTTGATATACTAAATTTTTTAAATGACTTTTTAATTATGTCAGGTTTAATTTCATCCCATGCTTGTATTATCCACTCACACACTATTTCTAGACTGGCATGATGCATTTCACCTCCTTCCGTAAATGTTTTATCTCCTTCCAACATCCACGTATTCCAAAATCGTTTTAAAATTCCTTAGAATGGTTTATTAATACACACATCTAAAGGTTGAACTAATGGCGTTAATCCGGCTGGAATAACTGCCATGTCTGTGTTACACTCGTTCATTAATTTCTCTGTATTATCCGTTAAATGCGATCTGAACATATCCCAAACTAACAAGCTTTCTGAATTCCATAGGGCAAGTCTGTGATTGCAAAGTGAAGGGTGCGTGTTATACGGAGGATATACATAAAAATTAAAAAATGAAGTTTAAAATTATAGGTGTGCGTTATATGCCAGCATTTACGGTATGTAAAAAAGGGAAAAGCTATTCATTATTCAAATTTTATGTTACCTGAAAGCTAAAATATGTTTATTTCTTTTGAGAATTGTGAATATGACACTCTTGCTCATATCATCATCAGAGAAATGTTGAATGAATGGAAAAATTAAAATTAATTTATAAATATAAAACTGTTAAAATTGTATTTGAAAGGTTTATTAACTATTAAAATTGTATTTGAAAGTCTCTTTATATATTGTACAGTGAAATCTTTTGACTCTGGAAGGGTGTGAATGCTGAAATCAAGTACCTCAAACAGTGTTCTCTCTCTCTAAATATTTTGTGAATCTAAGTACAGAAAATAAATTATAAAAAAATTAAGCTATAAAATGTTGGTAGCTTTTTATTTATTAGCCCACACACAAAAAAAGGGGAAGAAACACTGCTTAAAATAAATCTCAATAAGGTTACAAAAATTGTATCTTAAATTTAGCCGAAATTGTATCTTAAATTTAGCTGCACTTTTATGGAGGAAATATTTTTTAAACAAAAATTATTTTGAATACTATAAATGAAAATAAATCTCAATAAGGTTACAAAAATGTGATGAAAGAAGAATGTCAAAGATATTAACGAGTCATTCCATGTCAAATCAACACACTGATTCAGACTTGATGTCTCAGATTTTGATAATTTTTGGTATTCAGTAATATATCATTGACTTATGAAAAAATACCAAAAAAGTTATGTAGCACAATTATTTTTAAAGTTATTAAATTTTAAAGATTTAAATTTTTATGATAAAAATTCATATTTTGGCACCTTTAGATGCCTATAGGCTGGTAACCAGTGATGGATAAAGCTGAGTGTGGTGTCATTTTAAAGCTATTGAATGGGGCTTTTGATATGATATACCACAAGATAGGGTACAATTTATATTATTATTATTATAGGATTACAATTTTTTAAAAATTTAAATTTCTCAAAAAGTGGCAATTTTAAAAATTCCAAAATATTATCAAATATAGTTTGTAATGTCTTAATACATACAGCAAAATTCTATCATGGGATCAGGAGATACTGTGCTTCAGAAATACACGTGTTGTGAAAAATACCAGAATTAGTATCGTTTCAGAAAATTTTGAATATTTCATAGAACAAAACAAGCAACACATTTCAATGAAACAAGCAGTGGCTATTACTTTTACATTTTTTTTATAATGGAGAAAGGTCACATAGACACTTACCATTAAAACTCCAATATTATGAGTAAAGTTAAGGGTTAACAAATTAGTTCATTGAGACTTCAATCGTTAGAAGATACCCACACATTTGTTCACTTCACTGTCTGGTAAACTGTATGTTCGGCCAGTCTGTGTGACAGGGTTAATTTTGCATATCACATCTGCAAAAGGGATCTACAGTGTATCAGGTGGTGTGGGATATATAAATGAGGGGAATGGACCTGAAGGATGGAGGAATGTAACTTGCAGTTTACTGAAATCTTCATCTTTATCAAGAACATAACTCAACCACCAAGTGTCACCATAGATTAATGTTACATACCCACTAATATCTGCAAATAATATCTACTGCTTGTCCTTTACAATAGGAAATATGCTCGAAATAACTGCAGAAGAAAATAATTTCACATTTACTTTGGTTCCACATTTGAGAGGTATGAAGGCATGAAATTTCTGGGTGCGTGATATAGTTACAGCTGTATTGTACCGATTGGCCAATTGTTCTTCAATTTAAATGTATTCTTCAAGGGTCACAAATACAAAGTCTATGTTAGATATGTTCTGATGTGACCATTCAAACAGTTGCCTTGCATCCATAATTTGGTCCTTATACAGTCTTTGTAGGCTTGCTCTGGCTGCTAGTCTTTTGACTGTGGCCCCCAGCCCATTGCATGGTCCTTTGCCCCTTTGCCATGTGCTGTTGCTGAAAAATGCCATTCAGCCTCAGTTCCAAAATCTTGCTTAGATTACACAAGTTTATTATGATTACTCAAGTTAATTTTTTTTTTTCCTTTTATTGGACCGCAGAGCCATCAGAAAAATAGAAGATTTTGTTGGGAGGTCTTTGAAACTTGCATTTCAGATATTCCATCAACTTTGTCAGGAACAAGTAGATGGCTGTAGTGTTGTGGTTGAGGCAGTCTGATATTATTACAAAATTTAAAAGTTTGACTTTAAAATACACCACAAAAGGGTGAATGGTTGCCTGACTTTGACCAATGATATAATTGTGCCTCATCTTTCAAAATGATCGAATAATTCCCAGAAAAGTCACAAATGATAGCCACTTCACATTCCAAAGGATTTTCCTTTGTATGTCTCATAAATGCACTTTGTCCTTTTGAAGTTTTTCACAAAATGCATCAACAAATTCACTAACCGGCTTTTTAATTATTTCCAAGTTACATCGATCCACAGAGATCCACTGTCTGTATGTGACAGTCTCAATTGCATTGCCTTCATATGATTTTTTCAAAAGTTCTCTAATTCTTTTAGTACCTGGACATGAAGCACAATTTGAAAAGAAGCAGTCAGTTGACGTTGGGCTAGAAACTATCATTTGCAGGCAGTTCTTGTATGTTTTAATTTTGCCATCCATCATTGAACTCATTCGTGCATTTTCAAACATAAGCTGCACATTCTGATGAGTGGTGCACACACAGACTGAGTGTGTTCCACTCTGGCCTGCTAGAACACAATTTTTAGGCCTAAGTTCTGCAAACACAGAAAATCCAACTTTTACAGTTGGGAATTTTTCTCTGAAAACTCTATACGCTTCTTTTAAATTATTAAGCATTAACCTTTTTGAAACATGTTCTTTACCACTTGTGCTGTTGTCTTTCACTGATATAAAGTCCTTCATCCCTGGCATCACTCTGCTCATTTCGTCACTTGTAAAAAATTCTTTAACAATAACAATGGTATGATTTGACAGACTTTTTCCTGGTTCCAGATCAGGACCAGACAAGGCACCCTTTTTGATCAACAATGTCTTGGCTTGTCAAACTAAGTAGAGGCCGAAAATTCATGCATTATTTTCCTCACACTCCAGCTGTCAGGCATAAGAGTCAGTAGTTGAAGCTTCTTCCTACTAGTGAAGCTGCTGTACACCTTCTTTACATGTGTAAAGAACTCATCCTGTGAATCATCATCCTTATCATCACTAGATGCATTCACTACCAGTTTTCTCTTGACAGCCATATTAATTTTGTTGGCCTTCTCAGTAGAGAAAATTTTGGATTGCATCCTCATTATGTCTACAGGCGACTCTCCCAGATCTAAAAGACAGCTGTTCAGAGAACTCAAAGCTTCCGATTCATTTGAAAATGGCATATCAATAGGTGCTTCTTCAATTTCAGTATCAGACTGACTTTCTTCTTGTATGTTGCTAGTTACAGTGGAAATTTCTCTGTTTACATTTTTTAACTTTATCAGCTGCTTTCTACGACTGTCACAGACCTTGGATAACTCAGGTGTTCCTGGAATCAAGTCACACATCCATGAAGTAACATGTCTTAAATGTTACTTGCATGGGAGTGATTAGGCTTGTTAAAAGAATTAAAACAAGCCATTTTTACTTTCTTGTCAGTAGTATCCATCATGCAAGTGAGTAATTAACTAGGAAAAGTGCTGTAGCCAAGAAATGGGTTGTGTTCTAAAGATACAATATCACTGGAAACATCAGAATGAACTTCCTACTACAAGCAACTCTGATGCTCCACTGGTAAAAAAAAATTAAAGGAACAACAATAAACAAGTGCTGTATGCTAATTCTCTGAAATGAACTTCAATGAAACATGATTGGTTGGTTTCTCACTGTCATCATCATCGGGTAATCCAATGGGATTCACCTTAGTTGTTAATATATTTGCATATTTGAGTAAAAGGGGATTTGTGGGCTAATCAGCTTCAGTTTTCTTTTAAAGAGAGGTTTCCAAACATAATACTATAAAGTAATCATTTCGTTTTATTAATTTAATAGTGTTCTGCACACTGCATAGCAAAATTAGTAATTAAAAAATAAAATTTTAATAATTTGGTACTTTATTTATAAAACATGTGTATTTCTGAAGCCCAGTATCTCCTGATCCCATTGAGATCCCATGATAGAATTTTGCTGTATGTATTAAGGCATTACAAACTATATTTGATAATATTTTGGAATTTTTAAAATTGCCACTTTTTGATAAATTTAAATTTTAAAATTTAATTTCAAAAATTTCAATTTTTTAAAAATTGTAACCCCTATTTTGTGGCATATCATATTAAAGTCCCATTCAACAGCTTTAACCCATTAGCCGCTGGTGTTGCGTTGATGCAACAGTCAAAATAAATGCGTATTAAAAAATAACTATGGAACGTATTTTATATTAACGAATTATATTGTGTAGGGAATGCTATTGGGAATATTAAAGTAAATAAACATTTGTTTTCAACAGTAATTTTCTTTATAATAATTAAGCTTGAATTTGAAGCTAAATTTGAGCAAAAGTTTCGATCAGGTATTTTTGATGAAAAAATTTAACGAAAGAAACCTATGCATTAGGGTTGATCTATTTTTAGTCAAGGTCAAAGTTTGTCGGATCATTCCACCAATAAGCTGTTTGTATTCATGGGGGGGAGAAGTGGAAAGCAGGTGTTGCACTGGCGCAACGTCAGCAGAAAAAGGGTATCCCCCCTTTTCACCCGCGCTGTTAGATGCTCTTGTATCGCATTCATTTTGTGTCGTAAAAATGCCGAGAAAGAAATACCTTACGTTAGAGGAAGCCCTTCAAAGATTTTTTGAAGAAGATACAGATGATGAAAACAATGATGAAGACCAGCATGAAACTGATATTGTTGTTGTTCCACCAGAAATTGCAGAAGCTAGTGATGAAGAAGAAGGGAATGATAATGTTTTGAATAATGATAATGAAATTTTACCAAACGATACTGCTGGGGAAATTGAAATTCACCAAAAAAAATAAATTTCAGCACTCTAAAAGTAGTGTTAGTCAAACGAAGAAGTTTAAAAAACGGAAGACTGAAAATTTGAAATGGACGAAAAAAGAGCCATCAGCTGTGCCTCAGGTAAAAAATGATGAAAAAGATAAACTGGAAACGATAAAAGCCAAAATACAAGATAAAAGTAGTGGAGAGATTTTCAATCTTCTTTTTGATCCAGATATTTTCTCTCTTCTTGTAGAACAGACAAATTTATACGCTCAGCAAAAGAATCGTCCAGAATTCATTGCAACTGAGGCCTACATGAGAAGGTTTATTGGAATATTATTACTTACGGGATATCATTCTTTGCCACAAGAAGAAATGTACTGGTCTCTTGATAATGACATTTCTGTTCCTATTGTACGAGAAGCGATGTCACGTTCGCAGTACAGGAGTATGAAACAGAATTTGCATTTAGCTGACAATAGTCGAATAGACAATACTGATAAACTATACAAAGTGAGACCGTATTTAGACTTGTTAAATAAAAAATTTCAACAGTTTGGTATATTCTCACACGACCTGAGTATAGACGAGCAAATGATTCCTTATCGAGGCAAACATTCGGCAAAGATGTTTTTAAAAGGGAAACCTATAAGATTTGGATACAAAGCATGGACTCTGGCACCATCTGATGGATATGTATTTCATTTTGATATTTATGCTGGTAAGTCGACAGCTCCGAAATTTTCAGAATACGAAGAATTTGGTCTTGGTGGAAGTGTAGTGTTAAATTTGCTTAGAGTTGTTGAAAGTCCCGTCAATCATGCTATTTACTTTGATAATTTTTTCACCTCTTTTCACCTTCTTTGTCATTTGAAAAAAAAAAAAAAGGTTTCAGCGCTACAGGAACAATTCAAGAAAATCGGATACAAATGTGCCCACTGGAAACCGTGAAATGCATTCGAAAGAAAGACAGAGGCTATTACGATTTCAAATATGAAGAGGAAAACAAAATAATTTTTGTCCGATGGAACGATAACTCAGTTGTAACTGTTGGTTCAACATTCGGAAAAATTGAACCCGTAAAAAGTGTTTCCCGTTATTCCAGAATGCATAAGAAAAAGGTGTTTGTACCCCATCCTCATCTTATTGAACAATATAACACCAAAATGGGAGGAGTCGATTAATGTGATACTTTAGTTGCTAATTACAGGATAAGAGTTCGAGGTAAAAAATGGTGGTGGCCAATATTTACTAACTATATTGATGTATCTTTGACAAATGCGTGGAAAGTTTCACGACTATCTGCTACTGGAAATAAAAAGTCTCTTTTAGATTTCAGACGCGAGGTAACATTATTCCTTTTGCAAACACCTGTTGATAGCAGAGAGTTATCTAAAAATCAACGGCAAGACCCAGTAAATTTAGCATTCCAAAGTCATTACAAGGAAGTGGTGGACATTTTATCATAAGGTCCGAGGATAACAGAAGACTGCGATGTAAGAAATGCCATAGCCAAACTGTTTATAGATGCAAAGTATGTAAAGTAGCTTTACACCACGATTGTAGTGAAGCTTTTCATACTTGAAGATAGCAACAAAAAACTATCAGTATTTGTAAAACAACTATGTTGTCAATTTTGTTAATAAATTACTTGATATGTAGATTTCTAAAACTTTAAAAGTGGTCCAGCACTCTAATCAAATAAAACTGCTCTCTAGTACAATCATGTTCGTTTCGTATCCTTATTTCGCTGACGTTGCGCGAACGCAACACTCGTTTTTTCCACAGGTAAGAGCTTTTTTTTTACTTTCACTGTAGATTTATGTTATACATGCTTAATTTAGTATACAGAATTATTTGTGTAGAAAAAAAATAATTCCTTCTAGTTTCGGCGGTTAATGGGTTAAAATGAGACCACTCTCAGCTTTATACCATCACTGGTTGCCAGCCTATAGGCATCTAAAGGTGCTAAAATATGAATTTTTTCATCAAAATTTAAATCTTTAAAAATTAATAACTTCAGAAATAATTGTGCTATATAACTGAAATTTTGTATTTTTTCATTAGTCTGTGATATATTGCTGCATACCAAAAATTATGAAAATCTGAGACATCAATTCGGAAAATCTCCCAAAATTGTGTTGATTTGACATGGAATGACCCTAACTCAAAAGATAAAATAACTTACAGGTATCATTTAATTTAATAATTTATTATTGAGATTAGTTCATTTAATTTTCTAGAAAGCACATATGGAAGATGATTTTGAAAAATTTATGCACTATTTAATTCCCAGTGAAGGAATTTTTTTAAAAATAGTATTGACAAATTTTTAAAAAATATCTTCATACATTAGAGATTCCATTTAAAGTCATTCATTTTTTTTTTTTTTTTTTTTCAAATTAATCACCCAAATGTTGAAGTAAAAATCAATTATTTATGTTAGCACTGTTTAACTGTAAATACTTTATTAAGGCTAAATTTTAATGTAAAATGTTTCCTAAAAATTTCATTTTTGTATGAAAATAATTAGATTATTTCTAAGATATGATTTTCATGTTCTATTTTTTACTTTGGCATTTTTACTAGATTTTGTGACTTAGCCAAGCAATGTGGAATGGATGTTTTCAGAGTATTTGACTCATTGAACTATTTACCAAATCTTATATTGGGAATGGATGCTGCTGGCAAAGCTGGTAAATGCTTTGTTAATAAGTTTAGTTTCTTACTAATATTTTTTCTTTTTATGCATGAACATAAGTAAAGTAACTTTTGCTGTTCCATATAAGATCTGGGGGGGGGGGATTGTTGTTAACTGTAGCATATTGCTACTACCACCCCATAAATACAAAACAGAAAATTTAATTATATTTACCTAAACCCATTTTTAGGGTCTCTAAGCAATAGCCCAAATCTCAATTCTGAATATTTTAAATGAAAATTAACCATCACATTTTGTGTATCTACATAAGCTAATGTAACAGCAAGATTGTGAAGGCATTTTTCTTGAAACTAGAAAAATGCTAATGCTCTCTGGCAGCCTTGGGGCGGTGCCAGATCTCCCATGCAGGCGATAGGCAGAAGGGGCAGCTTCCATTTTAATGAGCCATAGTGGGAGGAAGTCCGACTCAGTTTGGGGTCCCCTAATTTTGAACCAATTCCAGAGGAGGGACCAACCCCCTGAAATCGGCACCCCCTGAGGTATCATTTAACAACTTGGAGTACATTGGAGCCATGACGTATTTTATGTGCACCAGCTCCCATCAGTATACACGGTCCTACAGCAGTCGAGCCAAGAGGAAGTTGACCCTCCCAAAGCACTGGCCAAGACGGATGCTGTTTCACCTGCTGTGTTCTTATGGGAACGGAGTTTAGTGCCAAGACCACTGCGGGACTCTGGCATAGTGGTAACAATATGAACTTGTAGTATGAAATTCCAAACAAAGGTAGTAATCTTAAAATCCTTAACATTTGTTCAGTATTATTCTCCTGTAAAAAGAGCTTAAAGAATTTCTGTAATTCAAGTTCATTTCACTCTGCCCTAAAAAAAGGTAATGACCACTGCCACTGCCGCTGTGAAAAGCTTGTTCTGCCCTCTCCTCCAAAACTGTGGGATTTGAGTTTCGACAAAAGTGTCCATGGATTCAGAAAATTCCGGGGAAACCGACAAATTGACTTAAATTTTGAGATTCCAATTATTTTAGAAGATATTAATAAAAAACTGAAAAAATAAGCCTAATGGTTGCCAGGCTTGGCAATTTTCACCAGCATAAAATCATTCATGCCTTTGCAACAAAGCAATTCCTGCATGAAATTAGCAACCATGATGCAGAATTACGCAATTTTTACACCAAATTAAAAAGTAAGTGAAATGAATAAGTGTGTGACACAAAGTTCACAATTTTCAAATAATAAGTTCTCGCATAACAGGAGTTTAAAATTGATGCCAATTCGTTTTTCTAATACTTTTTCTATAATAATTATAACTGATTTAAAAACTGCCATTTTCTGATCAGGTACAATCTGGAAAAACGCTACCTCAAGCAGGGTGAATCTAAATACTATGTGTGTTCCAAAATGTTAGCACCCAGTATTTTGAAAAGGAAAAATAATTCAAATGCATGTTATGGTAAAGCTGGTTAGGTTCAGCTTGGGTATTTGCCACCTGTAGAAATATTTGGTGGTGTTAACAATGCCATCATAGCAAGTACAGCTTGGATATTTGCCTGCTTGGCAAGATGCTATATTTCGCTTCGCTAAATGAGCTAATCTGCAAAGGATTATGTATATGAATGCATGGATAACTGTTTTCACAGTAACCTTACATGAACAATTATTATCAGTTATGAGCATGTGTAAATCTCCAAATAATGAAAAGTTGCTATTAGTAGCAAGATAAAATAGCTGTTCCATAGTTTTTATCAAACAAAACAATTTTCTTAGAAATAATTATTAACTATACATATACGCAACTCACCAGTTTATGAAAAATTGCCATGGATGGCAAATACGCAAGGTGTTCCATAGGTTTTACACAATTTAAAATAGTGTGAAATTGTTCCAAGGAACATGCAACCAAGGAATGTGTAGCTACCAAGGAAGGTGTAGCTCGGTAATATTCTATCACATCTAATCTTTGGGTTTTGTCAATTTTGCATTTTTTACAAATAAGTCTTATTAGGGGCCAAAGGCCTCTTAAGAAAAGCGAGCATAGCAAGTCTAGGGGCTTTGGCCCTTAGTCATAAAAGAAAATTCAAAGATAAGTAATAGTCATTGATATAAGTTAGTTGCTATGCACCTTCACACATTTTTTTGCTTGTATATTGTACATTTATTAATTTGTAATTTATCTGATTATTTTTATTTTCTGGATAGATGTTACAAATATTTAGTTATTTCCTTTTTACTTATTTATTAAATGTTCTTGACTTTTTTCCCCCTTCAAGGTGGTGTTGTTGAGGGTGCAATTTCTTATACTGGTGATGTGTCCAATCCAAAGCGCACAAAATATGATTTGAATTATTACTTGAAATTGTCTGATGAACTTGTAAAAGCTGGTACACATATTCTATGCATTAAGGTAAATGGAACATAATTATGACTTGTTTATGGTTTAATGATTCTAAAAATTTTAGATTTTTTTCAATACAATATTCTCTTGATTAACTGGAATCAGATAATCCAGGACGGTCCCAATTTATTATGCTAATGATATGGGAAAATTAGTACAAAGCACCATGGTTAAAAAAATCATGGAGGACAATTTTATCAAAAGACAAAAATGAAATTCTTACAGAAGATGATGATAGTATTAAATTGCAGAGAAATTGAAGGTTTGAGAAAGTGAGACTTCTGAAAACTGCAGTGCAACGATGGATTGATGAAGTTTGAAATTGAAGATCTAGCACGTATTCATGTTACATCTGGAGAAAAACCACCCAAAATTCTAAATTGTTATATTGACAGGGTGTCTACCAGCGACTAAAACGGCGACTGTTGCTACTATTTTAAACATAAGGTGACTTGGGTGACTTTTTTGAATAAAAAACATCATTTTCATCCCATTTTCAAGTTTTTGGCTACTTGTTCATTATTCCAGATGACTAATTTTGAAAATCAAACTTCACAGAGTGTCCAGAAGTTTGGAAATGTACCTACTTGAATTTTTTCAAATCGGAAATTATTCTTGAAAATACAGAATTTTCAAGCATAAATCCATTAACCCATTTTCAGTCAGCTTCGGAAAATCTCTCTTCCACCAAAGAACATGGCCAAATTGGCAACAGCTCTGCTTTAAAACAATTTTAGGTGGAGAAAGGGGTGGAAACTCTTGATACAAACAAAATTTGTGTCTGCTTTGCAGTCGCTTCACAGAATTGTAATCAGTGATTACAAGAATGCAGTTCTTTCGCCGCCTGCATAAAGACTCTTCCTTTTAAAAGCCCTGCATTTAAAAGGAAGAGTCTCTTTTTCTTTCAAATACAGTGGTTAACCTGGTGAGCTGCTTATTTTAGTGAAAATCGGTGTGAACTGAACTAAATGGCCAAATTACAGTGGTTCACCCCTGGTAAATGTCAGTAGCCAGTGCCACTTTATCCGATCAGGCAATCGTTGGATGTTAAGTAAAAATTCTACCTAATTAAGTCTTGTGGTGAAGTGAAAGCCAGTAAAAAATAATTCATTTGTTTGGAGGGGTTATAGGGATTCCATCAGAACAATTTTTAATAAACTTAACAGAATTTTAATAATAAAAATAATGAGTTCCATCATTTTATGGTACAATAGTAAAAATTATTGCCTCACATGTCCGCATGCTTCGTCGTTGTTCTCATATTGTTCATATCATTCATAAATTTTTATCGTTGATCTCCGCTTCCTATGCGCATGGATACATATTTTACTGTGAATTGTGGCTCAGAAACTCTCTTCTCTGGTGGCGTAACATGACAGTTGTTCTGATTCCGCATTAGTTGATTAGATCTTGTAGACTATCCTTTGAGTTTTGTGTAAATTAAATATGGTTTATAGTTCAAAAAGTGATCATTCTTTGCCCCCCCAAAAAATGCAACTGTTAGAAGAGTATGACAAACTTCCGAGCATGAGTCAATGGGAAGCTGCTTTGAAGTGAGGGATCCCACAGCAATCACTCAGCCTGATTTATTGAAAAAGTGAGCCACATTGACTTTTAGTGATCCCGTGTTGCAAGAATGAAAAAGAAAACGTGAAGAAAAAAGTAAATTACCTGATCAGGCATTATTGTTGTGGTTCCAACAGTCTTTATCAATGACTGCCCTTATCAGTCGTAGCATTTTAATGCAGAAATCCAAAGACTTAACTGAAAAGTTAGTGGAAGTAAATTTTAAAGCTACAGGCAGGGGGGTAACGAGATGGAAAGAGAGGCATGACATTGTTTTTAAAAAGCTACATGGGGAAAAACAAAACATGGACGAAACAGGAGCTTCTGATTAAATAAAAAGTGAATTGCCTAAAATTACAGAACAATACTCACGCGAAAATGTGTTTAATCTTGACGAAACTGGGCTGTATTATCAGGCTACACCTGACCGCTGTATGATGTTCAAGAATTCCAACTTTTCAGGAGGTAAAAAAATCATGGAGAGAATTACATTAGCTCTGACATGTAACATGACAAGGTCTGTAAAATGCAAACCGCTTGTTATTAGGAAGAGCAAACAACCAAGGTGTCTCAAAGGAGTAAAAACACTACCAGTAGATTATAAAAACAATGCTCACGCTTGGATGACTTCAGCAATATTCAAAGCATACTTGAGGAAGTGGGATTCACAGCTGATGCATAAAATTGCTCTCCTTCTCGACTATTGTGCTCAACCCTCAAATTTAGTTTTTAAAAATATTGATCTGATCTTCCTTTCAACACCACCTCCTTGATTCAGCCTCTTGACCAAGGCGTAATTAAAGCCTTCAAAACTTTCTATTGGTCAGCTATGAGGCAGAAAATAATCAATGCGATACATGCAAAAGTGGGAACAGCCAATGAAATTGCAAAACATATTTCTATAATCGATGTGCAATTCACATGTCTCGCACAGCATGGGAGAAAGTTTCGGAAACTTGCATCGTGAACTGTTTCAAGAAAGCTGGAGTGATTGCCCTAGAGCCTGCCCAAATGCATATTGAGGCTGAGACCAAATTTATCTACATTGATATCCCCCAGCTGAAAGAGCGGTGTACTATGAATGGGTAAATGTAGACCAAGACCTTCCATCTCATCACATCTTGAAAAATTGCAGAAATTGCTGCGACAGTTATCCATCCAACACCCGAGACCAGTGAGCCTGATGATGATTATGACGATGTACGCCCGAACCTGGTACCTGTTACAAGAATAGAAATGTGGAACACTGTAGACACTTTACGAAGAGCACTTGAAAAGAATATCGTGAGTGATCACCTCTTTCTAACTTTAAATGAAATCGAATGTGCTCTAAATGACACTATGCCCTTAAAACAGACTCTTCATTTCAGATTTCCCCCAAGAAGTCGTAAATTTGATTTTTTAAAAATAAATGAACATATTTATTTTTCTTTGTCTGTTTACTTCTTTATAAATAAAGCAATGTGTAAACTGACCGTTAGTTAGTTCGTCTGTATCTCGCGTAGCTCCGAAACAAGTGATCATAGACCTACCAAAATTTGTATGGAAATTCTCCAGGACAGGTCCCGACACACCTCGAAGCGATTTTTTTCGATATTCAAATTATTTTAGGAGATATCGATAAAAAACGTGTTGCTAAATTATAATCTTTGCTCTCGCCATTTCACAATTGTAACCCCGCAGTGGAAAGAGCAAGGTTTGAGCATATCTAGGTTTCCATATTTGGCAAGTTTATTAAATGATTCAGACTCTTGAAGTAAAAATAAAAGAACAATGATTTTTTTTAGATTAAATTATTTGTAAGGTTATTTTTTAATTAAAGTATCATGTGCATGTGAAATCAGAGCAGGAATGAAATGTTTTATACTCAAAAGAAAAACAGGATTTGGAAATTTTCCAAAACTAAAATGTGCAACTTTAATTTGTCAACAAATAAAATGGTTGATAGCGATTTTGAGAAGATGTGATTCTAGCACCAAGCGCTATTTATCGTCTGCTTCTTCTACTTGAATTATGAATACACCTGAATGAGTTTTTAAACTTTATTTCAGTTCGATTTATGCATTTTTCCTGCACAGCTTTTTCTCATCTATTTCTAATGTATTACATCCAGAAAAAGTATGTTAGAAATATCAATTTTAATTTTTTTTAATCACACTCATGAATAATGATAGACTTTCCAACTTAATGGAATAAGGAAAGAAAATAGGGAAGACCATGGATTATAATACACTTTTAATCTATAGCGCTTTAGTGCTTTTTTAAAATCTGAAAGTGTTTCAGATTTTCTTGCTTTTTTTTCCCTTTCCGTTTTTTGATAAAGGCCAATATATCCAGAAGCTCTTCCAAATTAATATAAGACGAAAATAATTTGTTCCTTTTTGTAAGTTTTTATCATTTAACCATCTTATTTTTGTAACCAGGGGCAGCCTGACACAGTAGCCATTGCATCGGGATGCTGGCTTCGAAGGTGCTTCATATCGAACTCAAAAACTAAGTAGAGCATAAAAGGGGCGTCTCTTTTTATATAAGCAGGGGGCGACACTTACCATAGGGCCGCTCCTGTTTGTAACCATCTTAATTTTAAATTCCATTCAGAATCTGAGATTTCAGTGCCAAGGAAAATGGTGAGGAACAGGATTCTCTCCGGACAAGATTTATTAAGATGGTGAACCAACTGGCTGCCGGAGGCGGCTAGATGTTACATAAATATGTGCATATGTTGAACTTCTGAATACATTTTAATTTAATTTATTGATTTTTTTCTTAAATTTTACCTTGGTCCCACCGTTTATTTTGGATTTCGGTTATTCCGTTCAAAGTCAATCAGTCCTGATATGACCAGAATAAACGGTGACCACTGTATTTTAGTACAAGCTGTTTGAGAGCAGAGCAGCTGTGTGAGAGAGTACTCTATATATCTCTCTGAGAGATATACTCTGTACTCTCTGAGAGAGTATTTTATTTATTTATTTGCCTTTATATTGTTTCAAAACCTCATTTATCTTTCCATGTGTGTGTGGTGTGGTGTGGGGGAGGATTGGGTAGATTATACTTAAACTAAATGTCTATTGTTTTGTGTTTTAGAACACAAAATAAATAAATGACTAAGCTTAAATGTTTCTATTTTTCTCTATAATCGATAAGGATATTTTCTTAATAAAACAATTTTTTTTATAGAAGTAGATTTTAATGGATATTTAAGAATTATTAAAAAAAATACTTCATAATTTTTATCTCAATTCCAAAATGCTTGCTTACATAGGATATGGCTGGATTGCTGAAACCCCAGGCAGCAAAGCTCTTGATAACTGCCCTAAGAGATCGTCATCCAGATGTACCTATTCATATTCATACCCATGATACTGCTGGTGCTGGTGTGGCATGCACTCTTGCCTGTGCTGAAGCGTCTGCTGATATAGTTGATGTTGCTGTGGATTCCATGTCTGGAATGACATCTCAGCCTAGTATGGGTGCTGTTGTAGCATGCTTGGATGGTACAGAACATAGTACTGGTAAGGAAACATCAATAAAATAAATTTTATTCTTATTTAAAAACTTGTCATGCATTGTGTTTTTAAATCAACTTCAAGAAATTAGGCAGTTCCATAATGTATATATATGTGAAGAATTCTGGGTACCCTCTTTGCAATGACTTCTTTTTGGAAAGAATGGCAGTGTAGGCTAGTTGAAGTTAACACTAGAAAGATAGAGGAGCTTTTATGGCCCCTTGCATTCTTTATTGTTCAGTAATTCCAATAATAACGAACTGAAAGTAGTGCAACTTTCTGATTCTTCTTAATTTGATCCTATATCATTATTTATTTTGTTATTTATCTGTTAGCCTCACAGAAGTGTAAATATTGAACCTTCTACCTAGAATGACGGCAGGGGCCCCTGCGGTATTTTACAATAATACGAGAAATTCCTCCTTTCTTGTTATCTCTTCCACATGACAAATGCTATTCAGTGAGTTCATTTGGACTTGATATTTTCTTTTGTATAGGATAGAAATTCAATCCCTCCCCCCAACCCCACTGCTGACAGTGGTGGTAGCCGGACACATGAACAAAAGCGATTGCTCTCCCAGAAAAAAATAAATATTGCTTTTGTCATGTACAGATAATGCAGTGATACACATACTCAGTTTTTATTTAGTAACCTGAAAAAATGTGTTGAGCATGTGGAGTTACTCTGGAATAAATTTTAAAAGAATTACAACGATGAGATGAAATTGATTCTGGTGATAGTGAAATTAGTGATTTGGACGAAGACAAAGAATATTTTCCCACAAAAAACAATTCTGATGATGAATCTGAATGTATTTCTGAGAACGGTGGTGAATGCTATGAAACTAACATCTCGGAAAAAGAATGTTCAGAAACAAACCCCCAAGAGTCTACAGACAGTAGACCAAAACTTGAATGTGCAAAGTCTACCCACAATTGGGAACGAAGAAATTTCTGCAGATGGATCATTATGGAAAGTAATTTCACCTTCTGGGACATTAGGCAGATTTACAGCACAAAACGTATTGAAAGAAATGAAAGGTCCAACATCCTACGCAAAGAGAAATATTTGTAAAAATAGTATGCTTAGTGCTTGGAGACTAATTTTCAGCACAGAAGAGGAAACACACCGTTGTCTAAATAAAAACACTTGGACTGTATCGTTTGATGAATTTGAAGCTTGTATGCAAGAGGCTTGTTTGGTGCGAAAAACATTCCTTTGAATTCTTTGTGATTGAGCATTTGGGGTCCAAAATTTTTCTCAGAGACTATGGCCAGAGATCATTTCAAAGAAATCTTGTGTCTCCTTCATTTGATCACAAAACAGAAAGATTGGAGCGACTTAAGTCTGATAAATTTGCTCTGGCTTCTGATTTATGGTACTCTTTCATTGAAAACAGTGCATCTTGTTATAAACCGGGAGTAGATCTCACTGTAGATGAACAACTTCTTCCATCAAAGGCTAAATGCCCTTTCACACAGTATATTCCAAGCAAATCGGACAAATTTGAGATAAAATTTTGGCTACTTGTTTGTGTAGATACAAATGGTTTTCAATGGTTTTTTCAGATCAATGGTTTTCTGTACACAGGTGCAGACAAAGAGCGGCCAGCTGACCAAGCTGCTTATAAACATGTTGTTATAAAGTTGGCTCAACTTTACTTGGGAAAAGGAAGAAATATAACTACCAGCAGTTATTTTACTACTGCAAAAATTAGTTGAAAAATTGAAGTCCCAGTCAACAAGCCTAGTTGGAATTCTCAGAAGAGATTGCAGAGAGGTGCCACCATCAGCAAAACTGGGAAAACAAAATCTTTATTCCACTATTATATACAGTGGAGTTAGTGATATGACATTAACTGTTTATCAAGGGAAGAAAAATAAAAATGTTTTGCTGCTAAGTTCTCTTCATAAGAACATAATCATCGACAACTGAGAAAAAAAAAAAGACAAACTATTACATATTACAATCAAACAAAGTACAGTGTAGTCATAGTCGATCAAATAATATTCCTCTATAGCTCCAAATCAGGGACTCATCGTTGGCCTATGCACATGTTCTTTAATATTTTGAATGTATCTGCTATAAATGCACGGATTTTATATAAAGAGGTTACCGTGAAGAAAAAAGCTTAGTCCCAGAGATTTTATCCAACAGTTATATGAAGAACTCTGTGGTCCTTACATGTCATCAAGAAATACAACTGATGCAAGCAAACCAATTGAGCAATGTATAAGCAGACAAGACAAAACTCTTAAAAAGAGAGTCAAATGTAGGATAAAAAGGTAACCTAACATGGAACCCATGTCCCGATTGCAAAAATGCAGTTTGTGGCAAATGTGCTTCGAGGGAAGTGCGGTGCATGAAGTGTTATGGAAACTGTACAAAATTAAATAAATCAGGTTAATGTATAAATTTTCAGTGTCATGAATTAAAGTAGCATATTTTATTTCATTTTAATATTATCTGTAATTATTATTTTCTAGAATGGGGAAACTTAATTTTCTCAACAATGAATATATAAATATTAGTGATGGGTAGTTCATGAACAAACTAGTTCATTGAACTAGTTCACTACAATGAACTAAAGAACTAAATAGTTCAACTAAATGAACTATAGTTCGTTCAAATGAACTATCTAGTTCATTGAACTACTTAGTTCATTTTGAACTACTTAGTTCATTTTGAACTATTTAGTTCATTTTGAACTAGATAGTTCGTATTGAACTAGATAGTTCGTATTGAACTAGATAGTTCGTATTGAACTAGATAGTTCGTATTGAACTATTTAGTTCCTTTAGAACTATTTAGTTCCTTTTGAACTAGATAGTTCGTATTGAACTAGATAGTTCGTATTGAACTATTTAGTTCCTTTAGAACTATTTAGTTCCTTTTGAACTAGATAGTTCGTATTGAACTAGATAGTTCCTTTTGAACTAGATAGTTCCTTTTGAACTAGATAGTTCCTTTTGAACTATTTAGTTCCTTTTGAACTATTTAGTTCCTTTTGAACTAGATAGTTCGTTTTGAACTATTTAGTTCGTATTGAACTAGATAGTTCCTTTTGAACTAGATAGTTCCTTTTGAGCTAGATAGTTCCTTTTGAACTATTTAGTTCCTTTTGAACTAGATAGTTCGTATTGAACTAGATAGTTCCTTTTGAACTAGATAGTTCGTTTTGAATTATTTAGTTCATTTTAGTTCAACATGAACAAGATAGTTCAACTTGAACTACTTAGTTCAATTTAATATTATTCCACTTCACTGCAAATGTCCTTTGGGGGTGCTTCTGCTTCCGCGAGCATACAGCTTGGGAAAAGTAAACTGCTACTGTTTTAGGGCAGCGTGAAGGCCGGTCGTGTGGGAAGGGTGAGAAAATGTGCATTCTTCCTGGAATTCAATTCGTAGCTCGTACTGTATTCTTCTTGTCTGTGCAGTGTGCTCTATTCTAATCTGATTCTTTGCAGTGCATTTTTCCACTTCCGTGAAAGTAATGTGTGGAGGATTGTGTCCGTGGCGCACAAGACATTGCATGTTGCATGTCGATCAGATCAGCCCTAAAGAGAGAGGGTTGTTCAAATTATAGCGATTTCTTTTTTTTTTAATTTAATAGATTTTTTAAAGAATATTATGGATTTAGAATAAATAACTGCGCTTCAACAATTCAACTAATGAAAAAGCTGTAGACAATCACCTTTTTTAAATAATTTTTAAATTATATATATATAAAATATTCTTTTGTTTAAGGTTTTCTTATGAGAGAGGAAAAGAAACTACAAGCTTATTTTAAATTAACAACCTTAATTCTCAAAACCGTAGTTTAAACCTGGTGGTTAAAAAGCAAAAACAAACTTGCTCCGTTTAATTTTCTTGCACTCTTATTTTTTACTAAGATTCTTACTTCACGTTACGTCTGGAGAAAACCTACGAAAATTCCAGGCCGTTAGATCGACAGCCGCGCGATGGGACTCGAACCCGGGACCTTCACACTTCGGCCGTCTACCATTTTCACTGAGATAAACACTGTGCCATGGTGAGGTTTGTATTCATGCTAATATCTTCCCAATACGTTCTAAGTCAAAAATGGAACCGAAGTAGAAAAAAAAAAAACTTTTTTGCACATTTGATTGGGGACTGCGCATTTTATCTGAACTTTAATTTCATATTCTGATTTTAATTAACTAGCATCTGGCGAGGGCAGATTATAATTGCATTATGCATTACATGGTGTCACAATGAATACTAAAACATGATCGAAATCGGAAGTAGAAATTTTTAAAAAATACAAGAAATGTTTCATAAATTGAGTATTTTTACTTTGGTTAAATTAGTTTTTTTTATTTAATGGTAAATTATTTGGTGGGCCAGTGGCGTACCCAGAATATCTATTTGGGGGTGCATATTGCCATTACTACGAAAAAAGTACTGCATTACTGGGTAAAATCAGGAAAATATGGTATTGTGAGTGCCTATATGTAAGGGTAGGTTGAGAGGGGGAAGTTTTCCCTCCCCCTTATCACAGCTATCGATTTCATAACATACTGAAATCTTTCACATTAATTAAGATCTGAAGTGTTTGAAAACTCAAAATAAGCCATCTCCTCGAAAAAAAAAAAACAACGTTCGCTAATTTCTGTTTAAGATGTAAAATATTACAGTGTTCAAAAATTTATTACTGCTAACTGAAACTGTTTTTAATGTATACCTTCACTACCATTGTACTATTACTGACGCAGCACTTTTTAAAAGCTTGCACAATAACTTCAGATGGAATCTCCAACCAGGACTCTCTCACCCACTGCGCAACTGTTACCAAATCTACTTTTTTAAATTTCCGCTTTTAGTTACGGCTTTGTCTTCTATCGCCATCCATTTAGATCTCAGTCTATCTTTAGATGGCTTGTTTAAGGAAACATCCAGAGGTAGTCTGCCAGGTATTACAGCCATTTCTGTTTTTATTTCACAGCATTTGTGCTTCACTTTATCCATGAGATGAGCCCTGAAGGAGTCCCAAACAAGCATTGACAGTTTATTAAACACAGCACCTTTTCTTTGGTTCCATGTTGTATTTTCCATCCAGTCCAAGATGCCGACCTCATCCATCCAGCCTTTCCCATGCGCACATACTAAAACTCCGCTTGGGAATTTCACACTTTTAGACAGTGTCTTTCTTTTAAAGATAACCGTAGGCGGTAATCGGCTTCCATCTGCCATGCAGCACAAAACTACCGTAAAGCGGCATTTTTCATGGCTAGTTGTTTTTACAAGAACCGTCTTGGAGCCTTTAGTCTCAACAGTATAGTTTAACGGCAAATCGAATGACACATGAGTTTTGTCCATATTGCTGATTTGACTCATTTCAAAGTGGTATTCTTTTCTGAGTTTATGATGTGCCATTGAAAAGCCTCAACTTTTATTTCCAATTCCGAGGGAAGTTTTTGTGCGAGCTCTTATGCACAAGTTGTACCGGTTCATGAACTGGTTGCACCATCCTACTGAGGCTAACAAATGTGCTGGCTTGCTTTGAGCAAATTCAGGCTGCTTCATTAAATTTAGTGCCCTGACTCTGAAAGCTGTACGGGTTATAATTAACCCGTTCATCCGAGAATCTTCTATCCATTTAGTGAGTTTCTCCTCCAGAGCTGGATACATGGGCCAACAACCACATGCTGCTTTTTTTTATTTCGGAATCTGTTCTAATTCCCTGTGTTTTTTTTTTCTCCATTTGCAAGCTTCTTTCTCATTAATGGAGAAAAGTCGAGCAGCGGCAGCCATGCTGTTATTAGAACTTTCCGCAAATGCGATCACTTGAAGCTTGAAATTTGCAGTGTAGGAATTCCTCTTTCCGGTCATCTTTCAAACAAAAAATAATATGGCACATACGGAAGGCTTGTACTCACAACCGATCATAATACAAATGAATGAAAAAAAAAATGTGCTAACTTCAAATAGGGTTACCAGAGTTAAAACTGTCGCCATTGGCGTTAGCTTTCAGGAAACCCTCCCTTCCCAAAGGCACATGGGCCCTTAATCTGCTGTATAGGAATGGAATGTTAATTCAATAAACTGCAACAAGCAAAAAAGAGAGTAGAGTTGCCGGGGGGGGGAGGGGGGGGGCACCATAGATAATCTATTGCAATTGTATATTCTGGAGGACGAAAAGTTCCAACATACAAATACAAAAGGGGTAATCAATCAGGGAGACCCTGAAGGCAAGCAGTTCTAAGGAGAGGATAAGAATCAAAGGTGCATTGATTTAGAATAAATTTTACTTGTTAACAAATGTTTTGAAATGTTTGATAAATTTTATTAGTAGTATCACTCATTTAACTGCATTACTTAATAAAATTTTTTCTGTGCAAAGAAATCTCTCTAGGTATATATTTTAAAAACTTTATCAAAGATGAAATCATATAAGAAAATTATTATATACATATTTCTTTGGTTTTAGGTATTTCTCTGGAAAAGGTATCTCAGTATTCTGCTTTTTGGGAACAAACTCGCACTTTGTATGCTCCATTTGAATGCACTGTAACAATGAAAAGTGGAAATGCTGACGTATATGAAAATGAAATTCCCGGTGGTCAATATACTAATCTCCAGTTCCAGGCATTTAGTTTGGGCTTGGGCGAGCATTTTGAAAAAATAAAGAAATCATATACAGAAGCAAATAAATTACTAGGTGATCTCATAAAAGTAAGTAAATAACTTCAATGAACCAAAATACTTTATTCACAAGATTTTACAAACTCTTTTTGATGAAGCATTGAATATTTTGAATTGGGCAATTAGGATTCAGTACTAATTTTTCAAAAGTATGTTTTCAGCTGTAAATATAAATACATAGTATTTTCTATTTTGTTAAACAGCTTCGCTCTATTTTTGCATTTTTTTTTTTTTTTTTTTTTTTTTATATATATATATGAAATGGGGAAAAGTTAATAGCAAAAAATATATGATTGAAAAGTGATTAGATTACAAAACCTTTTAATATTTCACAAAAATGGAAAATGAGTCATAAAATAAAGAGGGAACAAAATAACTGTTTAGTACAGGCTTGTCAAACTGAAGGGCCAACATGGGCCATATAAACAAGGTAAAATAACTAAAACCTTGTAAACATAACACATAAAAGGTACTTATCAATTTATACATGCATTTTGATTTTTAAAAAATTGAGTCCCAGTCTGTATATGGACTTCTGCTGCAGCTGACAAAGATTGAATTTTATTTTCAAAGTTTTCATTATTTTATCTTTTAAACATCAGTTTCTTTCTTTTCTTGTTTTCTTTTTGTCATATAATCAATTCTAAATTTATGTGCCTGACAAAAAAGGTATAAATAATGCTTACATATCATTGTATTTGTAGAGCTGTACAAATAATCCTTAATGGTCCTGAATTTGACACTCTCGGTCTAGTTTGTGTTAAGGCAAGCCTACATGAGGGGCATCTGCTCACAGGCATATGAGGGGGGGAGCAGTCCTGGTCAGAGGACTTTTTAAGAGGTTCTGATGCATATTTACATTACATCTGGAAAAATCCAACCAAAACTCCAGACCTTTAGATCTACAGCTGCACAGTAGGCCTCAAATGCGGGACCTTCACACTTCGACCATCTACCATGTTCAGTGTTTTATTCACTCTGCCATGGTGGGGCCCTCTTACTTTAGTAAACAGATAAGTGATGTCTGAACACTTTTCATTCTGAATGTCTTAAGTGACATTTTTTAGTAGATATTTAATAAAATCAATGCAAAGTAAATGTGAGTAACAAAACTGCTTACATTATATATTACTGAACAGAACAGCAAATGTATTATGTAAATTTACGAGAAAAAAAAAAGAAAAAAATCTAAGAACCTTTGGTGATTTTATGGAAAGTCTTTGTTATTAAGTAACTTTTGAAAAATGATACTGAATACTGGTATATAGTGTTAAAATCCTTAGTAGTAGAATAAACTGTGCACATTTGAAAATTATACAGCTAAAAAGCTTGTCTCAGTCATCAAATTTCTTTTTATCTGTTTATTGAATTTATGACTAGTAAAACTCATTCAGTAAACAAATCAAGTATATTGTACCACATTTGTTAATGATAATATTTTGCTGAAGTAAATGAATGGGATATAGAAAATGGGTGGGAGACAGTTCCTTTGGAAAACTGAGAAAATCCTTTCATTATTATTATCATTATTTTTTAGGTTACACCAACATCCAAAGTTGTTGGTGATCTTGCTCAATTTATGGTACAAAACAAACTGTCTGCTAAAGATGTAGAAGAAAGGGCAGAAGATCTCAGTTTTCCAAGCTCGGTGATAGAGTTCATGCAAGGTTACATTGGTGTACCTCATGGTGGTTTTGTAGAGCCTCTAAGAACTAAGGTATGTGACATGTTAAATTACTAGCTCTGTTTTGATCTGTGGTTGAAATGGCAACAAAATTTTGGGCAAATGTATTATGTGTTCAGTAATGGAATAGAATTAATCCATTATGTATTTTGGGCAAATGTAAATTTGCCCAAATTCCCCCAATACAATTGTAATTGCATTGGGGGATGCCCAATTGCATCCTCCAATGCAATTACTTTGCAATTACAATTGGGCAATTGCCCAATTTTGCAATTACCCAATGCAATTACAATTGGGGGATGCCCATTGGGGGATTGCCCAAATACAATTGTAAATTTTGGGCAAATGTATTATGCGTTCAGTAATGGAATAGAATTAATCCATTACTGACACGCAACTTGTCTATCATTAAATGTCTTGAAAAACCTTCTTCCTCGATACACTTCCATTTTTATCTAAAACCCGATAGTGTAATTTTCATTTATAAAAAGTTCTTAACTATTTAACATTTGAATTATAGAACCATTTAACATCAGTACAAAACCATTTAATGTCCACATAGCTTTTAATACAATGCTAGGTAAAATTGAGTTATTGTCATCCCCAGCACAGCAGTTTTTGTCTCTGACCTTTTTCAATGACCTTAACTTTGTCTTCAGCTCAATCTCAATTTTTCAACTTCATACTTAACAAAAACTTTTTTAAAAACATTATCTTTTCTACTATGTTTTATTTGAATAAATATATCCATTGAAAAAGTAATATGACCTTTGAATGCATTTCACATAATATTCCTGAAAACAATATCCATGTTACAAACTATTCACTCTTGCCCTATGCCCACTGGGTTAGAAATACGCTTGCCAAAATATTCATATAAAGTCCATTTTGCTGTGTCTTTGATTGCGATGTTTAGAATAGCTGAAGAATTTAATTTAGTAACATTTCAACTGAGTAAATTTAATAAAGATAATATTAATATCTCTCAGGAAACTTGGTTATATGAATGGAATACCTGATATAATAACAATTGAATAAGTAACACATATAATGTTGCTTTGAACAAGTCTAACTATACAACTAAAGACAGCATAATTTGTCTCTCTATTCTAAAAAAAAGTAAAGGCCGCTGTCGCCGCCGCTGTCAAAAGCTTGTCAGCTGTCAAAAGCTTGTCAGCGTATCTCCTCCTAAACCGTGGGGATTTGAGTTTCGACTAAGGTGCCCACAGATTCAAAAAATTCCGAGGAACCTGCTAAGCTGATTTAAATTTCGAAAATCGAATTATTTTAGAAGATATTAATAAAAAACTGAAAAAATAAACCGAATGGTTGCCAGATTTGGCATAAAATCATTCATTCCTGTGCAACAAAGCGTTTCCAAGTATCTAGAATCACGTGAAATTTACAAACATGAGTTAGAATTACGCCCATTTTACGCCAAAATAAAAACTATATGAAATAAGTAACTCAAAATGTGTTACACAAAGTTGACAATTTTCAAATAGTAAGTTCGCTTAGACAACAGGAGTTTAGAATGAGCGATTATTCGTTTTTCCAAAACAGAATAACTAATATCTTGAAAATGAAAAATAATTAAAATGCAGATTATTTTAAAGCCGGTTCTCGTCCAGCTGGATTATTTGCTACCAGTAGAAATATTTGGCGGCGTTAACTATGCCATTATAGCAGTTACAGTACACTTTGGATATTTGCTAGCACGACGAGATGGTATAATTCGTGGTGCTAAGTATGCCAATCTGCAAACGATTATGTAAATGAAAATATGGATAACGGTTTTCCGGTAACCTTACATGAACAGTAATTATAGGTTGTGAGCATGTGTAAATCGCCAAATAATGAAAAGTTGCCATGGGTGGCAAGCTATCCTATCTGTTCCATAGCTTTTATTAACTTTACATGTACGCAAGATGCCAAATAATGAAAAATCGCCATGGGTGGCAAATTCGAAGGTGTCCAATAGGTTTTAAATTATTAAAAATACAGCTGAAACAGATGTTCTGATTTTATTATGCTTTAGCTCCTAATTAATATAACTTTTGAATGGCAACATTGAAAATCATTGTGTTTCTGAAGAGTGCAAATAATTTTTCCAGTGATTATAAGCGGAGTCTGCATTCCAGGTGTAGTATAGCTCAGGACCCATACAACATGGATTCCCATAACAAAATATCTTCCGTGTTATGAGGGGGAGGGGGTCTACTGTAGTGTGAAGTTTAAATTTTTATGTACCAATGAACATGCAAGAACCAAGCAATGCGTAGCTCAGTAACATTCTATCTGATCCAATCTTCGGGTTTTGTCTGTTGAAATTATGTCTTTTTTACGAATAATCCTGATTATGGGCCGAATGCTTCATACGAAAAGCGAGCGTAGCGAGTCTGGGGGCCTTGGCCCCTAGTATATTTTTTAAAAAAAGAAGACGACTCCAAGACAACATTCACAGAGACTTAATACATATATTCTGGTACTTACGAATTATCCCCAGCGGTCCGCCAAGACGAGCGATTTTTTGCCCAGAGAAATGTCATGCATAAGAAATAATTAATGGTTTTGAATACGATTGGCAAACAGTATGTCAACTCATTTCACGAAAAAATAGTTTGGCGGGAATGACTGCCGGGATAATACGCAAGTACCTATATTCTATGTAGGGAAGATCAGGTCTAGTTGGCTACAGGGTTAAGAAGGTGCAGTCCTCATTCTGCTGTTTATAGACAGATTGCAAAGCCAGTTACAAAGTAACTTTTTTCTTCCTTCCTCCAAATACCTTGTATTTTTGCAGCATTTCCTACCTGCAGTGGATATTTACAATGATATTTCCCTTTTTTTGCATTGGCAGTTAATTTTTAGGGACTTCATTATTTTTCTAATTTCTAATATTCATCTTAATAGTTGCGTTTTCACTTGTGTATTACTATCTACTCCATACGTGATTTATTTCAATTTTTTAAGTTTAGAGGGTTATGTATCTCATTTTGTAAAAAAAATGTGTTACAAGGCTAACAAGCGGGTACTGAATATGATTTAAGTTGGCTCAGTGTACCAACTAAACCTGTTACATTGTTTCAAAATATTTTCTACTATTTTATCCTGTTTTAGATTAATCATTGCGTATAAATTGACAAGCAAATTTTAGAACAAGTGTTTCACTATAAAGGTAAAAAAAGGGCCATCTTACCTTTTAACCCTTTAATGCCCAAGTTATTTTAAAATTTGTATTTAAATGAAAAAATTTTACAGTATTGTTAAAATGTCAGGAAATAAGTGTTTCTGAGGTTTTATCTCATTTCAGTTGTTAGAATTAAAAATATGGACTGTCCTGTAAATAGGACGCTGGGCGGATGTGTAATACATATTGATGCAGTTTTAAGCGTTATTACTCTCAAGATTTTAACCATGGAAATCTTTCAAATACTCTTAAAAAATGTACCAGGATAAATAAAACAAAGAAAAAACACTTACTGAAAAACAAAATAATTTATAAATTTAAATATAAATATACAGAATTCTAAAATTCAGGAAAACAGGTAGTACATAACTTTACATCACACTTAATACAATATGTAAGAGGTTTCCCTGAGCACTCTTAAAGCTGACATCTTCTCTGTTTCTTTTTCCAATGATGTGATCTTTACCATTTTTAACCCTAGGCTGTCGATAATATTTTTTTTTTATGTTGGATTAGATAATGGTCTGCCAGTGTTTTTTCTAATTTTAGGTATGAAGTAGCAATATAAAACGTCAAATATCTTTGATACTTTTCTCCTCTTGAGAAACATAATTTTAAATAATATAAGTGTTAACTAATGCCATATCCAAGATTCTGATGAAATTGGCCATACCACTCTTTACTCCACGAATTTTTTCGGGTGTTTCTCTAGAAGCCAGTCAAGTTGATCTACACTTCCCATATGTCTATTGTATTCATTGATTATGTTAGATTGATCAACTTTCTTTATTTCTTGTTGTCCTTAGCACAAAAGCTAAAAATGGTTCTAAATAATCAAAATGAGTAGCAAGTGTTATGCAAGTATTATCACTCGATTATACCATAGTAATTTGGTCTTCAGTATCAAATGAGAAGTCTTAAGATCCTCTGCTTTTTTTTTTGTTTGTGTGTGTGTCTGTGTGTGTCAGAATTTTAGCGGGTTTGATCAGGCATTTAGCAAGCTTGTTACTTCTAACTGTACCGGTTGTTTAAAATCTTCTCTGATTAAATTCTACTAACAGATCATAAGAAAAGTAATTATCAAAGAAAACAGTCTAGCTATTGGGATCAGGAACTGCATTTAGCATATTTTTTACAACTTATGAACTTAAAGGTTTTTGTACAAAGGTTCGAAAGCTCTTTTCCACTATATAGATTAAAATTGTAGCAATACCCGTTTTGCCCACATAATGCCCAAAACTTATAACCGAACCTTATTGGTTTTCCTTTCAAAAACTGTTTAAAGGAATGATGACAGTAGGATATTATCGTCATTTCAACCACTGAGAGATATTTCTCAAAGGTACTAAATTTTTAAAAATTCTCATTTATCTTAGTGATTATATTTCTCACTTTAAATAGGCAGTCATGTTTGTTGGATTTTGCTTTATTATTATCTGCAAAATGAAGCATAGTTTCTATTTTTAAATATTTATTCAGGGCCATTGCATTTCTCATAATTGAAACTGCAAGATCTTCTTCTTCAGACCAATAATCATCCTCACTGTATTATGGTATCCAGAAAAAAATCAAAAAACCTGAAAACACTTTTAGCTCATCCATAGTAATTTTAAAGTTTGGTTTGTTTTCCCATTGTTGAAAATATTTCTCACCAGAGGAGACTCAGACATTGGGGTCACCGATTTTGATGAAATGCTGATGGGTTATAGGGGACCCATTGTAAAGTAAAATACCAAATAATTAGCTGCCAACTCCCCTTATTTTCAAGAAAATTCCATTTAAACGTTTGATGCACTGTTATATACCAATTATTTGGATAATCGTTTGTGTTCTCTGTGATGCCGTGGTTCCGCATTTGGCCAGAGATCAAGAGGTCTCAGGCTTGTATCCGATTGAATCTGCTCTGTTTTTTTTTTTCTTTTTTTCTCCCTTAAAAATTCATAAAACAGTTTAAAATTATATAAAAGCAATTATGTGAAAATTATACTGTGAATCTGCTCTGTTTTTTCATTTTTTTTTCTCCCTTAAAAATTCATAAAACAGTTTAAAATGATATAAAAATATTTATGTAAAAATTATACTGTGACTTATTTTGTAAAACTGGAGTTATAAAGTTTTTTGTTGTGCATATATTTGATAATTTACTAATGCTTTTAGGGAAGAATGATAAAAATGGATTAGCTTCTTTCTTCATTTTGGATGATGCTATTATTGTTTAGTTTCCCATTCAGCTAAAATGTGTTACACACATGTAATTACAGTTGAAGATTCAACATTCGGTATAAATGATAAGTTAAACCTTTTTATGTGCTTAAAACATTTATGATTTGATGCAGAATGCAAAATGGATATAATTTTACATTTGTCAAACTTTGCAAATAGTGGTTAGCAAAATAATAATAATAATAATTATTATTATTATTATAATAATAAAATACCAGGAACTTTTTGCTCCCAAGTGGAAAAAACTAGAGAGAATTTAATAAAAGAATATTCCAATGTGAATGTAACATGTTCAAAGTCCAGGAAATTTTCAACAAGTAACCACTATGCTTCATTTTTTGACTGAATTTTGAAACCAGGGAACGAGAAGTTTTAGGAAAGGTCAAACGATTCCAGAAATTTATGACAAAATATTTTTATGATGATGAAAGTAATTCACCTTGTCCCCTAAAAGTAATCCCACTTAAATGTACATCATTTTTCAGCAATGTGTGTTTTTTGAATGTGATGAGCAATTTTACTAGAAATTTTAAAAAATGCAAAATTACAACTCATTTACAATTCTCCATACTTGATGCAAAATTAACAGGAATTCGTAACCTGAGAAGATGCAAAAAAAATTCCTTAAGTCATGCATTTTCTGCTATCACCACACTCACACGTTCTTTTCTGAAACCTTAAAACATGCATGGTTTGCAGCAAAATTTTTTGATAAAAGGCAGATATTTCTGAATGTAAATGAAATTTTTTCTCATAAACAGAAATGAGAAGGCGATGTGAATGCAGAAATATTTCTTTCATATGTTGTAGCAGATGTCCAATCAATTTGTTTTGCAAGTTTTTTGGACAAATATCATCCTTCCTCAATTACACATCTGTAAAAGTACCAAATAACTTTTTGAAATGTGATTGATAATTAATATTATTCAATTTTATTTGATAGAATAGTGTTTATTCAATAAATCGTGTCAATTTTCTAATGTGTGACATTTTAAACTGTTTTATGAATTTTTAAAGAGGAAAAAAAAATGATAAACAGAGTGGATTCAATCCGATACAAACCTAAGACCTCTCAATCTCTGGCCAAATGTGGAACCTCGGCACCACAGATATTGCAAACGATTATTTAAATAATTGGTATATAACAGTGCATCAAATGTTTAAATGGAATTTTCTTGAAAATAAAGGAGAGTCGGTGGCTAATTCTTTGGCATTTTACTTTACAATGGGTCTCCTATAACCCATCAACATTTCATAAAAATCAGTGATCCCAATGCCTGAGCTTACCCTTGTCAGTTTCACACAAAATTTAATCCAAAATGGATGCATTAAAAAAGTCTTCAAATATGTGAGCAGTTTGATAAGTCCGTGCAAAGTCTAAACGATGTTTCCACTATACCGTCTAATGCTATTTCCATTTTCTAGCAATCTTTGGAGATTCGTTGATGAAGTTTCTTTTGTATATAAAATTTTCCCAAATTAACGGGTTCCCTCATCTCCACCCCCACCTTGCACAGTGGAAACACAGAAGAAGTTTCATCCATGTGTCTTTGTAATATAGAAAGGCAAGTGGCCATGGACATAACCAGTTGTCTTTCTATGTTAGAAAAATGCAGGGATGAATATTATTCTCTGTGTAATGTGGGAGTGGAGGGGAAAGAATGTGTTCATTTGGGAAATTTTTATCCAAAAAAAATTTTTCATCCAAAAGAAATTTCGTCGACAAATCTCCAGATTGCTAGAAAATGGATATTGCCATGATACGGTATACTGAAGCCACCGCTTAGACTTTACATGGACTTATTGAACTGCCCACATATTTCTGAAGGAGTGCAGGACTCTAACAAGCTTTTAGGTTATCAAAATTGACTTTCTAAGAATTTCCTTCATTCACAAATTCATAAGTAGGATTTGATTTTACTAACGTTGCTTTACACCCCTTTTTCAGCTTTTTTGTGGGCCTAATATCCAATTTAGAATGAATACTTTTTTTTTCGTCTCATACGATATTTTGAGGTAGCATTATCTTTACTATCGATTCTGTTATTTATATCAGCGTCGAATGAATTATTTTCATCATTATTTTCTGACTCATGATCTGATAAATCGAGTTCTACTATACTTGGTACCTACTGAACGGTGCGACATCCAGTTTCACTATCATCAACACCTTCCTCATCTGTCAGTTCATCTATGTCAGGTGGTAACGCTGTAATATCCAGCTCAATCTGCTCAGAAAAAAGGTGTTTCAAAGCTTCTTCAGCTGTCCTTAAAAAACTTTTGCCAAAGCATTTCAGAATGTAATAAGAAAAATGTAAAAAATGAACAAAAATGCTCAGTTTCCTATTTATAGGGCAGTAAATTGATCCTTTATTTTAAACCATAAAATTATATTTTTCACAATGAAATTTATTCAGAAACACTCTTAGGGCAAAGAAAAAATAAAAAATGACGTTTGTTTGATACTTATACACGAATCACACCAGTTTATAGAAAGATGTTCTCAATCTACTCCGGACATAGTAAAATGGTACCTTTCATTCTTCAGCAGCAGACAAGGAAAGTGGGTTACACTGGTTCCCAGCAGGGTGGAGGGCAGAGTCAGAATGCTGGGATGCACACGTGTGCAAATAAATCCAGTAAGATAAGTTTACTTGAGATACAGGAAGAGAATGAAGTTGTCCTATTTATAGGAAGCTGGGCATTAATGGGTTAAAGTGCCTCAGACTGACACTTTTTGCTTTTCCATTTGTATGTGTAACCAGGAACTGTAAAAAGTCAAAGAACTTGTAAAAACTGCACTGCCACTGGCATGCTGACCAATAAACATCAAATCACTGCAAACACAGAGAAAAGTGCACTGAAATGTTTAGGCACATAAGGCTTGCTTGATATTCTATTTTGTTTTTGTGATAACTGCAGCTCATAATGATTTCAAGTAGAACAAAAGCTGCTCATAGTTTTTGTTGCATTAATTATTTTTTATAATTTAAAGTTTACATTGCACCGAAGTAGGTTATTTTTGCTGGTAAAAGTAAAATTGATTTCTTAATGCAATTGATTAAGCATGTGTCTTATTTGAGTTTCATAGAACATTTTATGGAGCATGTGCCAACTTACATAGTAGATTTTGGCTGCTTGTTCCTTAACTCCTCGATATTTATAGCCAAATATTTGTGCTCTGAAGTTGCAGTTCAATTTTGCTAAAAAACTTAACAAGAAATTATTAAAAATCATCAATTAAAAACTGTGCCTACTAGCCTCAGTCTCCATAGCATATTATCAAGGTTTTATTATTTTGCCCTATATGGAAAATTCCATGTGATTTTTTTAACCTATAAAAGTTGTAAAGAAGACATTGAAAAATGTTATAGTAGGAAACTTAAAAAAAAAAAATTGTAGGAACTTGTAACTTAGAATGTAATTTATAATAACTCTAGTTAATTTTTGGATATTTCAGTATGCTATTAACTTTTAGATTTTGAAAGGCATGGCCAGAATTGAAGGACGTCCTGGAGAAAGCTTGCCTTCATTAGATTTTGATGCTCTTAAAGCAGAATTGGAGGACAAACATGGTAGTCCAATTTCTGCTTATGATGTTATGAGTGCTGCTATGTACCCAAAAGTTTGTGATGACTTTCTTTCATTTCGTAATACATATGGCCCTGTTGACTGCTTAAATACTCGAATCTTCTTAGTTGGACCAAAAGTAGCAGAGGAATTTGAGGTAAGATTTTTATTGTAATTATAAGCTGAAGTACCCATTGTTGATGGGATAATATGTAATGCAGATTTCCTTGAGTTCCTTTGACTATTGAGTTTAAAAGAATGCTTAAGTATATTTAAAATATATTTTAAAAATTACATTTATATAACAAACTTAAACAGTTGACGAAATCTCTTTAAAAAGCTTTAAAGGAGTGATGTAGAGAACTTTTATGAGAACATATTTTTGAATTATGGATGCTCCATTGTATTTCACTTTTACAAAACTAGGTGATTTCACATATACTGTCTACAGAATTTAATTATTTGTAGCTTATAACTGTATTTATAAGTAAATATCTCATTAAATATTTTATCTGTAAATTTTGTATGTAGGTTAACATTGAAAAAGGGAAAACATTACATATCAAAACTCTTGCTGTGTCAGAAAAAAAGAACAGTGCTGGTGAGAGAGAAGTGTTTTTTGAGTTGAATGGGCAGCTGCGCTCTGTTTTTATCAGAGATAAATCTGTAAAAGAGGTAATGAACTAATTTATTTCTTATGTGATTATCTATTGTTATTTTGTGTGTGCATATTTGTGGACTTGTAACTATTTTTGCTTCGAATACATTTTTAGCGTTGGATGGTTACTGCAGCATAATCCTTCAGTTTGGTAAGCACCAAAGTGACATGTACAGGGAAAAATGTACTTGAATTAATAATTTCTTTAAACAGTTATGGAAATGGAATTAAAAAATAATAAATAATGCAGAATCATAGCTCCCAAACTATGTTTTATTAAGATCATCAAAACATGCCATTACTCTATCACATACACTTTCATTCTGGAACTAAATATTGAAGTGTAAATGGGGGGGGGGGGGAATATGTAGTCAAAATTATTTCACGGGCAATCATTTTATGAAAGTAAAAATTATTTTAGTGGTCAGATGAAAGGCAAATTTTTCATCAGCATGTGCAAGTTGTTTCTCATCTCTTTTTATCTGAAAGATTAAAAAATATATTAGTTGTTAACTACAAGATGGAAACAATATACATCCTAGTTTTATGAAAATTATTGTCTTGTATAGAGCATTTTTTGACCAGTATTAGGCTTTGTTTTAACCCCTTGGGTGTGGATTTATTTGAAGAAATTCTTATGTTTGGAATTTATATCATGGTCAGATCTAGCTACAAAGTGACTTTATTGGCAACCCTGACTGAAAAAAAAATATTCTCTACAACAGTTACAAATAACTCTTGCCATGAACAAGAATGTGTATGTTGAATTTTATTCTAGTTTGAATGAGGAAAGTATTGTATCATCAATCAAATAGGTAGTTTTTATCCAACTTTTTTTTAAAAATATCATAAGGAGATTCTTTCTTATAAAATTAAAAATTTAAGGAACAGGAAAATTATGATTGTTTTACTTGATCAGTGTGTTTAGCAGTCGGGAAATCAGGGAAATGTCCTTAAATTTTTTCACATCGGGAAAGTTCGGAATTATGCTTGAAAATATTGAATTTCTAGTCAGCATCAGGAAATCTTCTCTCTTTTACCAAAGAAATACATGGCTAAATTGGCAACAGCTCTGCTGTAGAACAATTTTAGGTGGAGAAAGAGGTGGAAACTTGATACATACAAATTTTGTGTCTGTTTTGCGACTGCTGCACAAAAATGAAATAGCCAATTGCGAGAATGCAAGACTTTCATTGTCTGTGCACGACCCTGAGATGTTCGTTTTTGCTGTACTACATGCGGAGCAAAAACCCAATTGACAGTGCGAAAATGCATGGTGGTGGGGTAGTTGAGATAATTTTGAATTCGCCATTTGGGAAATTCAAAATTTTGGCGAGGGGGGGGGGGGAAATTCTCTCCGATCCCTGAAGTGTTGGATGTTGTGTTTATGTAATTACAAACTACTACACGACAATAATTATTAAGATTTTTTTCCTCGTTACGAAATCCATCTTTGTAGCATACTATAGAGAAACTACTATTGTCTGTCATCCCCCCCCCCTCTGGGGGTACGTGCTTCATTTGCTCTCCTCTAGTGTCAGGCCTCTGCATACATATTGAGAAAAATTGCAAATGATGCCAATTACAATAAAAATTTGAATTTTAAAAAAATGTTTTCATCACTTTGGGTCTGGAAATTTATGTGATTTTGAAAAATTCGTTGGTAAATCAACAGATTCCCATGTTTTTGTGATTACCAAACTTGAATTTTTTGTTGAAATAAAGCATAATGACTGTCTTACAACAACTTTTCTAAAAGTGTAGACTTTATTAAATGAAAACATTTGGTATTTTAAAATACAAATCCTGGCACACTTTTGAATTTTCAATGCATGAGGAAGGAGAAAAATCATTAAGACATCTTAAAAGAGTAATATACTTATTCTTACTTGCTAACTTTTATACTTTCAACTTAGTTTATGCTTTTTCGCCAATATTTACAATTTAATGCAAAACTCTTTTTTTTTGTGCTTTGAAATGAATTTTGATTTTTTTCAAGTATAATAAAATCATAACCCATATTTTGTTTTAAAAAGTAATATCTTAAAATTTATCATTCATGAGATTTTTCAAATTTAAATTATTTGCACTTTTTAAAATATGAAATAGTAAAGAAAAAATTTCATTGAAGATGGCAGGTTCAAATATGAATAATAGTAATAATAATGAAATTAAAATAAAGGATGTTTTGATTAGGGAAAAAAAAAAATTAAGCAAACAACTTGGCATGTTTATGTTTTGTTTTTAGTTCCCAATTCCTTCTCAGTAGTAATTTTACAGTGCTTTCTAATCTATTACAAAATTGCTTTTTTCCTTCCTTAATATGCTTAAAATCGTTGGATACAAGAGTAACATTTTTCTTTTTTTAAATTTATTTCCTTTTTAATGTGAGTAAATTTTGAAATTTGTCGAATATCCTAACTAATATTATAAATGCGAAAGTGAGTTTGTTTGTTTGTTTATGACGCTTTCAAGCCTAAACCGCTGAAATGATTAGGATGAATTTGGGTTTAGATATAGGTGGGACCTTGGAGATGGTTATAGGTTACTTAGAATTTTAGATTTTTAATTATTAATTAAAAACCATTTTTACATTGCCATGCTTAACGAGTTTCGCCCGTATCGAATGATTCATGTTTTGAGCTAATAAGAATGCTATTACTTCAATAAAGAAGCGTGTGCATTTGAAAAAATTAAATACCACAGAAATTATGCCAATTTTATGCCAAATCTATCTATCTGTAATAATAAAGATGAATGTTCTCCGGACAAATCTACAGAAAGCAGAGCTTTGAAAATTTGAGCATGACTGAGCCCATAACTTCGGTAAAGTGCACCTGAGGCTGAGAATTTTGAAATTTTAACTACTTTTCTAACTATTAATTAAAAACCGTTTTATCGCCCGCACAAAATGATTTATGGTTTTGAAATAAAGCAGAAATTCTATTTGCAAAATCATATGCATTTGAAAAACATGAATTGGCATGGAAATTATGTTGATTTTATGCCAAATTAAAAAGCATAAGTAAAAAAAGGGGTACTTATATGTATTATCCTGGCAGTCCGCCAAGTCGAGCGATTTTTTGCCGAGATAAATTCCGGGCACATGAAATTATTAATGGTTTTGAATACGATTGGCAACTCATTTGACGAAAAAACAGTTTGGCGGGAATGACCGCCGGGATAATATGTAAGTACCAAGAGAAGTCCAGGTGTGTTTCTTAAAGTTCATAAATTTCCAAATCCTACCAATAATATAAATGTGTACGTTTGTGTGTTTGGATGTTTTTGACTGAATCACACAAAAATGGTTGAACAGATTCGGAAAATCTTGTAATGAAAATAGCTTATGCCCTGGATTAACATACAGGCAACCTTTCAAGCATATAGCATAAATAATTCTTTTACAAAGACACTCAAAAGAATTCTAATGCATTGCGCTCTATAGAAATTTTGTAGCTACTAAACCGATTCTAAAACTTTTTTCACTGATTGAAAGTTACATTATTCCTGAGTATTATTGTTTGTTTTTGGATTAAGACCAATTGGCTGCACTAGGGTCCTAGGTCTATATGGGGAATTCCTCTGTGGGGGACTTTCTAAGGGATCATAGCCAGTATTTACGCGAGGTTTTTTAGAAAACCACGGAAAACTGGGACCGGCTAGGTCGACAGGGCGACCGGGGTTTGAACCTGGCACCTCTTGCCTTGCAGTTTTGAGAGCAGAACTTCTTAGACACTGGTGGCATCCTAAGTGTTATAGGCTGCCTTTAATGCATATATCACAGATAGTTCTTTCACAGAGATGCTAATAAGAATTACATTACGCTCTATGTGTATCTCTGTAACTACTGAACCGATTCCTAAACTTTTTCTACTGATAGTAAGCTACAGTATTCTTGAGTATTATAGGCTAAAATCATGCATGTAGCGCATATAGGCTATAGGCTATGCGCATGTAGCGCATATAGGCTAAAAATATGCATGTAGCGTAAATAGTTCCTTTACAGGAACAAATAAAATAATTCTAATACATTACGCTCTCTGGGTATCTCTGTAACTACAGCATAGCTGCCAAGTGTTCCGTTTTTTGAGCTTTGTTCCGTGAATACGTTTTTAAGCCAAAATGTTCCGTTTTTCAGCTTCTGTGTAAAAATTTTTAAAAATTATAAGAAAAAAGGAAAATTGTGTACATATTTAGCTTTTGGTAAATCATTTATCCTTGTAGACAAGTCAATAAATTTAATTGAATGATATTTATCTTATTATTCTTTCAAGTATTTATTACATTAAACATTTAAGTGTATTGTAGAAACTGAGCTAAGTTAAGTATATTTTATTTTTATAAATTAATGCTTATATATGCACATCATCTCTCTACACATGATAATTTAATTTTGTTAATGTAAGATCTTTAATTGTATATTTAATCATACATTTCATGATCACACACTTTGTTCCTTATTTCTGATTTTATGAGCACGTGCTGTGTTCCTTATTTTTTTCTTGGAAGGTTGGCAGCCATGCTACAGAACCGATTCTAAAACTTTTTCACTAATAGAAAGCTGCTCTATTTCTGATTAACATAAGCTAAAATTCATGCATATAGCATAAATATTTCTTTTACAAAATAGTTTGCAAATACTGCCGTAACTGTCTCTATTCGCCAAATGCCTGAAAAAATCTAAATTTAGTAACTCTGCATATTCTCTTATTTTAAATGAAGTATACTGCCATGCATTATATTTCTTTTGAAACAAGTAAAAAGCAAATAATATTTAAATGCAATTTCTTTTGTCGCAAATATGTGTTATTCACACATGCTTAATTTCTCTCGGGACCTAATTCTAAAGCAGACGCAGACAAAGTCGCGGGTAGCAGCTAGTATATATATACAGTGAAATACGTTTAACACGAAATGAGACAACGGTACGGAATGCAAAATATGCAATTTAATGCATTTTTGTTCTTTTACACGAAACAAAAATCGTTTAAAATGAAAAAAAGTTCATTTTTAATCTTCAGTCATTTGTAATCTTCCATGTTTGCAACAAATCACTTGAACGTTTTTGTGGAAAATAAATTTTATTTAAATTCTGGGAAATGGTTTTTCTACCTTTTGTCATCCTAGAAGTATTAATAGCATCATCCATCAGGTCTTTCCCCCTCTCCCCTCTCCCCTTAATGAATAAAATTCTAATCTGTATCAAAGAAACGGCGATTGGTGATAATGCACTTTCTTTAGCATTGCAAGAATCAGTCAAGAATGAGAGTGAGCCGACTTTTAACAAAATATTTGGGAAAGTCTCAGAATTACTGGACTGCCCAACAATATCAATAAATGAATATGTTTCATTCAATAATGATGTAACTACAGCACCGGTTATGACAGAAAAAGAGATTTTGAATATTGTTCAAAATCCAAAAGATTCTGTTGATTCCGACAACGAATCTGACAACCGATTCAACGATGCAGTTCCCCTCGCTTTTCCTTCAGAAGTGCAAAAAGTGACAAACAGTCTACGCAGTTATTTAGATGCGCATTCTAATGGAGAAATGAATGAAACTATGGACGATCTTGAAAATTTGTGGACAATATGGCTCTGAAAAATACATTTCAAATAAAGATAACTTTTTTTTCTCCCCAAAATAGTATTTTTTGTAATTGCTTTTTATCCCAATGAATGCAACCTACTTGTTGTTTAACAGGAAATCGATATAAAATATAAGAACATCGAAAATATGGTAAGTTTTGTTCTTTTTTTTACGAATCTTTGAACACGAAAAAATATTTTGGTCCATTCGGTTTCATGTTAAACATTTTTCACTGTATTTAATTTCAACAGATTTTCAGTTCATATTTTCTGAAAAATGGAAGAATTTAAAAAAAAAAAAAAAAAAAAAACTATGAACAGAACATTAGAACTATCACTATTATATATGTATGCATATATATACATCAGGTAGGTTGATCATTGTCCCTCGCCGCAAAAAGAATTTTTGTTAGTTTTAGTTGGATGTTAGTAATTAAACCTGTTTGTGAGAAATTATACTGTTTCCACCTTTGGACTCAGTCCCAAATTTTTTTTCTAGCTATCTCCTGATATATACAATACAATGCTATTAATTGATAAAAACAATTCTATTTTCTATTGAATATCTTAGTATTCAATATCAAGCCTATACTAAATAACAAATTATAAGTTTTAAAAACTGAAAATCTTTCAAAAGTGACTTTTCAGTTTAGAAAACCATTATTTACTGACACATTTGGGTGAAATGTTTGACTGCGTTTGTATTTATTAAAGTAATATATAATAATTCCGCTAATATGAGATCCATGAAAACTGTCATTTTGTGTTGTACAGTTAAGATGAAAGATAACAATCACGTATTGTATGGTGGGGGGAAAAAATTGCTGCTCCCACAAAGTTTTTTTAAAAACATATTTGGACTTTCCATGAGCTAGAATTCTGGAAAAGGTTCAGACCGTGTAAGAATAGATAGAAAAGCTTCTTAGGACATCTCCTAAAACACACTTATTGATAGAAAGATGTACCTGGTGTTTTTTGTATTACTCTTATCTTGTTTTTACTTAAATTTTTCCACTTCTACAGCTTTATTACTTACTTATTAGCAAGTTTTATTAAAGCAAACTTATATTTTGTCAAATTGGTGTTAAAATTTTTATTTGAAATCACTGTGTGACTGCTTAACATTCAAAAGAACTATACTTATAATTACTTTCAAACTGTGAATTGCATGTATACTTAGAATTTTAGCTTTTTTCATATGGCATTTTATGTATGCTAAAGTTTGAAACACACATATCTTATTTTTCTGCCTGGAAGGATGTCTATTTTTCTTAGCCAGGGGATAATGGTTTTTTGAAAAAAAAAAAAAAAAAAAAAAAAAAAAAAAAAAAAAAAAAAAACATTAAATATGGTGATAATTTGTTATCTGAGGGTACTTGAAAAATTTAGAGATGATCCTTGAAATGTGCTTGAATTTTTACCAACAATTCTGCTGGACACCCTATTGATGAAATTATTTCTAAAATTCATTACTGTCATAAGTGATTGATTAAATTAATAATGCATACATGCATTAAAATAGCCCAACAAAAATGTTTTTAATCACTTATTAAAATGCATCTGAAAACTGTGTTTGAAGGTTATTTTAATTAATTGGAATATTATTTTTGTTTATGTTAACTTACTATGTGTAAATTAGCAATTTAGGTTAACTTTAGTTTTAGTCAAATAGTGTCCAGAACAATAGAATGCCATATTTAAATAATAAATAAAACTGCGAGAAATGCACTTCTCATAATGCATTTACTCATTACCATAGTTACACCAGCTATACAAAACAAAGATTTTGATGAAGTTTTTTGACAGAAATTGTAACCTGAGAGCACTGTTTAATGGTTCAACCACATTTTATCTGGTAAACTTTCTTTATATTGTGTTAAATAATTGTATGCATCAGTTGGACTTCAAAAAAAAAAAAAAAATATCGTAATAGAGAGAATTATTGTGTTGAAAGGAAAAAATATTGTAATAGGGAGAATTATTGTGTTGGAAGGGATAGTATTACCATCGTTGTAGAAATAATTAGTGCTACAAAATTGGCATTATACAGAGAACTGCTTTGCATTAATCTAAAGGAAACTGAGCCAGGATTATGAAAAAATACTGCGATAGAAAGAATCATCGCTATAGAGAATATCATTGTAGTGATATTCTACTATATTACTAAGTTTCTCTCATTGCTTGACAATTAATTGTTTATTAGCCTACTGTTATCAACTTCAAATGTAAAAATAAGTGTATGTAAGAGTTACATGGTAAGAAAATAGCTTAAGCATGTTGTGGAATGTATTATTTTCATATTAAAAAAACAGTTTTTTAATACTCTGAAATATCATTTCAATGATTTTTTATGACTTTGAATGAATTTTCATGGTTCTAATTTTTTTAATTTATGAATAATGAAGAAATATTGATATTTTTCTGCATTTATTTATATTTTAATGAGATATGTTTTAATAGAGAGAGATAGTAAAATGTTTCCATCCCCCCATAATTATTTTTAATGAAAATCTCTTGTATGTATTATTATAAAAGCACTAGTACACAGATAAAATTTCTAAGGTGTTCAGATTTTTACATTTGTCTTGTTTTCCTTTTTAGAACTGTGAAGCAGTGATTGCACAGTTTAACACATGAGTAACTTATATCAAATTTTCGCTTCTTCAAAATCATTTTTTCTCTTTATAGGAAGTACATATTCATCCCAAAGCTGATAAATCTAAGAAAGGTTCTGTTGGTGCTCCTATGCCTGGTACTGTTATCGATATTAAAATTGAAGAAGGAAAAAGGGTTGAAAAAGGAGATGCTATGTTTATTCTAAGTGCTATGAAAATGGAAATGGTTGTTCAAGCTCCAGTCTCTGGTATCGTCAAAAAACTTTTTGTTTCTAAGGAATCAAGGATCGAGGGAAATGATCTCCTTGTTGAAATTGAAGAATAGGCTTTCTAAAATAACTTGAAAATCTGTGTTCTATTATGAATTGAAGCACTTATACATTGTCTTTATGGTGAATTTTATTCAAAATTAAAAGTATGTGCATTTTATTCATTCAAGTTCTTCCCATGCTGGGATATTTTCCAAATTATCATTCTGACTTGCAAATGCAGTTGACATACTGGGACATTTTAAAAATTATCTTATTGCAAGTGCCAATTTATTGTTTATATATTACCACAGTTTGTAGCCAAATCTGTGTAGACATGCATGTTGTCTAGAAATGTGGTGAATTCATTTACATATAAAGTTTTTATAGTAATCTCCTGGAGGAGATGTTTATAGGCGTGCCTTATTGCATTGTTATGATAAATTGAGTGATGTAGGTTCAAAATATTTTCTGTTATAATGTACAATTTTAACTTCTTAAATATTATAAAATATTTTAAGCATTCCCAATTTGTAATCTTAGAAAATAGTGAATGTACATTTGAAATTGTATTTTTTGGTATAATTTTGCTCTTCTGTGTTGACTTATTTCAGTACCGTCCTTATAGTTATAAAATTTTTATGTATTTGCTAGTTTAGTTTATCCCCAGTATTGTTTTTACACTTTTTATAAGTTTGTGTAGGAAAAATAGAATCTGCAAATTTTAAAAAATTGTTAGTGTTTATGTTTGTTACTTTTAAAACCTCTAGTTATGCATTTTATTTTGTTAAAATTTCAAATGCACATTTATATATATATATATAAACAATTTATTTCCAATTTTTAAGCCTGTTTTGTCCCTTTAAGATCTAAGAACATCTATAATTTCTTTCTAGGTCACAAATAAACTGTGCTGAAAGTGTTCATTTTTAAATTTAATGAACAGTTTATGCTTTGATAAAACTTACACATGCATTAAACTCTTAGAATCCTATGATTATGAATAATTGTATATTGCTTGTTGCATGACATTTTTCAAAAAGGAAAAAAAAAATCTGATAAGTGCTATTACATAGTTCCTAAGCTAAGTTATTATTAGCAAGTTTTTTCATCTATATTTATATATACCCTTGACTACATTGACATTTGTAAGAAAAATTCACAAATAAGTATTGAGAGACCAAATTAAGCAGTAATCTATAATTATGCAATTCACATACTTCCCTCTAACTTAATGCCTCTGCATATAAATTTACCCCATATAATTAGCCTTTATTACCTGTTATGTGCTATAAATATTTTAAAGTTAATCATATTTAGTTAATTTTTATGTATGTGTAAGTCATATTTGTGCTAAAATTTTTATGAAAACTGTATAAAATGCTCTCTAAGTTTAACAGTAGCTTTCACATTTTGTGCCAAATTGTTGATTTATTTATAAATATTTTATGTTTATATAGTCATATGAGATTATTTGTTCCAAAGTAATTAGCATTTATTTATTTTTTCCGAAAAGCTAATTTTTAAAATGGATTCTCAATCATTAAAAATAACTTGTAATACAGGGTTCTTGCAATTGCTAATGCACACTCAAATCATGCTTACGTACAAGCAATAAAAGTTAGGAATTAAGTTTTTCTTATCAAAGAAACTAAATCATGTTTGATTAAAACAATGAGAAATGGATTAGAAAAAATTAAATAATTTGAGAAAACAATTTAAATTTACTGAATGTGCTTGAATTATTCGCAACAAGATTAACTGAAATAATTAAAACAATTTTCTGTTAGACATGTAAATGACACAAACTTTTGGTTAAGTGAGAATCCTGTAAATTATTCTGTGATGTATCTGAAGTTATATTGATTGACTTCATTCTTTATACACTGTAAACAGCTGCTTCCAGATATACTCCGTCGATACAAAAGTACTTTCAAATAGTCTTACATCTATGCAATCAATACTTATCAATGTATAGTATAGTTGTTATTGAATCGGTGTTTAGAAAAGTTTTAAAAGTCATGGGTACAAAGAAATGTGAACTATTTTGTGCAAATAATACATGTTGTTGCAGTCATATTCTAGTTCACTCTAGTATGTTCATGAGTGTTTTTAAAAGATCATTAGAAGTTTTCTTATTTTTATAAATCAGTCTGTTATTATCTGAAATGCACCCAATATGTAAGTTACTTAGCAACAATAGTATGTAAATATGTGCTGTAATTTTATAGCCATCCGGAAGTACATTTTTTGAAGATTTGTTTTTAGAATTAGAATAAATCTGTGCAGTGCAACATAAATTGCATTTGTTATACTTTATTTGTAATCAGTTTATTTTTATGTATAGAAGATACATTAAACATAATAAATTTTGGGTATAGTTTCTTAGTTGCTTTTCATACATATTTCTTATGTTTTATTCATTTTTTTTTTTTACTTATATTTACTTTTTTATTTGCATATGTTATAATGGGCATGTGCATTAATTTTATCTTATATTGCTCTCTCTCTCTCTCTCCTTTTTTTTTTTTTAAGTTAAACAGATAAAGCATATGATTTTGTATTTCTATAACACAATATTTCTGATTATTTAGTAATAAATGAATTTCATTCATGTAACTTGTTGTAACCCCCCAAAATAAATAAATAAATAAATAAATTAAATAAATGTTATGTGGACACCACATAACTTCCTTGTACACCTATTAAATCCATGCTACATACTTCAATAACATTAGACATGACTCATTTTTACAGTATAGTCATTTTCATAAAACCATCTATCGACGGAGCTCTACAAGTTTTTCTCGGGTATTCTGTCAGTAGTTTTGCGCATCTTTCAACATCCTCTGTATGAACTGAGAATGTCTTGAATGTTCCTACATACTTTGAGTCACTTCGTATTTGTAAACATAAAAATTGAAATTATTTGTAAGAAACACACATAAATTAAAAATACGAAAGAAGCATGTTTCGAGCTTCCGAAAGGTCCATCATTCAACAGCTGCAAGAATGCCAACTACACACAAACAGGAAGGCACTGAAATGAGAGAATAAAACAGAAGGTAAGTAGGATGCATAGAAAAGATAATGCACTGAATTTACATTTTAATTTTAGCACAGGGCATTCATATGAGATTTAGATTTAACATCCAGAGTTAAATGCTGTCATGAGGCCTTGTTTGTTTGTGTAACATGTATTTCGGATTTGTGTACTTGACCCAAAGCCATGCAACCTTCTTTCCAATGATTAAGTTTCTTTGTTTCAGTAGCAAGTAAACAAACTTTAGCTAATAGGTATATCGCAATTACATAAATCAGGGGTTTTGTTGCAAATACAGTTAATACATAACAATAAAGCATTTTCAAGTTGCTACATCAAAAAATAATAAATATTTTTGTTAAAATCTTCACTTTTCTGCTTGAACAAATCTTTGTTAGCTATTATATTATCAATTTGAGGAAAATGAATGCTTTTTTTAATTAACTTTGAGCGCCAAGCCATATCTCTCTTGTAAACTGCACTTAATCATGTCTTCACCAGTTATGGCTTGTCTCATCAAAAATCTTCAGTCCTATTTATAATTTATGTGTGTTTTTAACAAAGAATTTCAACTTTATGTTTACAAATCCAAAGTGACTCAAAGTATGTGGGATATACCATTCAAGACATTTTCGGTTCATACGCAGGATGTTGAAAGAAGCGTAAAACTATTGACAGAATTCCCAAGAAAAGCTTGTGAAGCTGAGTCTAGCGATGGTTCTATAAGAATGACTATGCTGTTAAAATATGAAAATGGAGATGTTTAATTACGTACAACATGATTTTCTTGAATTTACAACTTTTCAGATAAAATTTAGTTCTATCCCCCCCCCCCCCAAAAAAAAAAAAGAAAAGAAAAGAAGAAGAAATTTGTTTACAAACATTACTAATGTCCCAAAATAATTACATTTTAAAATAGTATTCAATAAAGAGGAAGAAAAATGTAAATTAGTATCATTTTTTTTCCCTTAAATTGGAGTCTGCCACTGTAAGTAAATAAAATTTGTAGGGAATGTGTGACCAAAAAATGTTGATGGATTTAAATAATGTTTGAGCATTATTTTTTAAGGTTCAAATACATAAGAATTTGATCTATCATTTTCAGAAGCAGGCTAATTTTAAAATGTCAAAAATTACTGTAAAAACTTGAATTTTTCCAAATTTTGGCAAACTTTATAGCTCATGCATGATCGGAAGATATAAACAGATTTTATTTATTTATTTTTTGGCATCTTTTTAGTCACCCAAATTTGCAACTTTTCTGAAATATTAGGAGTTGAAAAAAAAAAGGATTTAGTTATTTTTTATTCACTCTATTTGATATATCACCCAGCTAGGTTTAGTTTAGAAACCTTTTTTTATCCCAAATTTGTAAATCTTTCCCCAAAAGTCACCTAGTTTGACAATAGTTGACATGATTTTGGACATGGCCCAAACCATGGATGCCCCCTCCATGGGCTCCGGCAACATAGGGCAAGGGGGGGAATGCCCCCCTCCCCTGGATTTTTGTATGCAGTGTTTTCCCTTGCTTTACTCTTTCCAACATGGTAACCATACGTTGAAGTAGTCTTTGTCCCTCCTTGGAATAGTTTTTGCCCCCCCCCCCCGGGAAATATTCTGCCGGCGTCCATGGCCCCCTCCCATATTATCATTATTATTTACATGCTGGTACAGCGAGAAGTGGTTCAACACTAAAATATGGTATCTTTCTGAGGCAGCAGAACTCTAGACTTCACCCCATTCCCCACCCCCCTACAAACAATCATAAGGATGCACATGTCCCAAACAATGACTGTCCATATACTTTAATATATTAAGTCATTTGTGTGACCCAGTAAAATATATATGTATATATATTAGGGGCGTTCGTATGTAAGAAATTATTCAGAATTTTTTATGAATCTATCTATACATATAATAAGAGTGTCTGTGTGTTTGTCTGTCGTTCGCGTAGCAGACTAACTCTCAGACCGAATTGCACCAAACTCTGCAGGGGGCTTCCCAAGCATCCCGGAGTTTGCACCTCGGGCGTAGTTTTTTAATTTTTTAATTATTTTATATTTTACGTTATTTTTGATTTTTTTCTATCTTTGCCCTCTGAAAAAGAAGGCTTCCGATCGTCCGAAAGAAAAAATAATTACACAATCGGAAATAGGAAAAAGTTTTATTTCTAAAGAGACCATTTTTGAATTAGTTGCATTTCCCAATTTTTGATAAATAAAAATCGACAACCCTTTTCTCCTGCAAATTCGGGTGAATTTCAGAACGAGGAGCCTATCTCAGCTCGCATCTAAAAAGCTATGGAATATTTCGACTAAAAAAAAAATGTGCTGTTACGGACAAACTGCTCAGCTTTCGTTTTAAAAAAATCAAGCATCTAGGATAATTTTTTGATCAGCTAAAAAATTAATTAGTAAAACCCGTACAAAAATAATTTGAAACTTCCGAAGACAGAAGGGATTTTTCGACTAGCATCACGTGACATCAAAATGAAGAACCAGAGAGGGAATAATTCTTTTCTCCGGAGAGTGGGTGGAGGTCCGAAAAAAAAAAAAAATTATTTTACTAGTAAAAGAAACGGGCTGTTGAGGGAGAGGAGAGACCCCCCCTTCGTCGCAAAGCGACCCGTGTGCCGTAGGTTGCTCATTTTGGTCGCGTAGCGGCCGTCGGCAGACCAGATAGTTGCAAAAGACGGCAGCTCCCCATAGAGTGTAAAAACGATCCGTAGGTTGCACATTTTGGTCTCGAAGCAGACCAAATGGTCACCGAAGGCGGCTGTTAACTGTAATTTTGAATTTGGCCGAGAAGCGGCTGTCGATGGCCAAAACTGGTCGCCGAAGGTGGCTAGTATCAAATATTAAAGTATTTGATTCAAAAATATGTAAAATTTCTGGGAATTTATAAATTGTGAAAAACTCGGGGGAAAAAATGCAGAATTTTCATGAAAACTGAGAAAATATAATTTTCAGATATTATATTTATTTTTGTGAAGGAAACTTAAGTATTATTCCGGCGGTCCGCTAAGACGAGAGATTTTTCACCAAGATAAATGCTGGACGCATGTAATTATTAATGGATTGGAGTTACGATTGGCAACAGTTTGCTAGCACATTTGACGAAAGAATAGTTTGGCGAAAATGACCGCCGGGATAATACGTAAGTACTGAAAAATTATTGCTCCATTTAGTATTTCAATAAAATGTGAAAGACGCACAAAAATTTGCTTATTAATATCAACATTACATCACAGTGGCGGCCCGTAGTCAAAAATGTTAGTGCAGCCGGAAGCATATGAGCCCCCCTCCCCCCCTTTCCCCCGGAGAGGATTGGAAAATCTTTGTTACTGAATTCAAAAGCTGGCAGATTAAGCCCTCACCGAGGGAAAAAAAAAAAGAAATTACATAAAAAATGTCAGAGATCCTATTTTACTTCCATAAAATGGACATAAATTTCAACCAGCCGCAATTATCCTCAAAATTGCATCAATCCGTGTCTGATTCGAAGTTTCCTTAGAATTTTCTTTTGTAACGATAACTTGAGAAGAAAAAAAAAAAAAAAAAAAAAAAGAAAACTTACTTATTTTTTATAAGTCAAATCAATCCTCCTTTCTTTTAAATATGCGAATCGGTCTGTGATGTCCCCATAAAAAGGCGTTGTTTTAATTCAGATATCAATAATTTTAAAAGCTCTTTAAAATTTCCCATGTTTAAAGAATTATCTTGCTCGCCATGTCTAAATGCCAGTTCTTGCTTACTTAAAAACAATATTGCTTTGATGGGTAATTGTCCATTCATAAGCGTCTATTCAGGCTTACCTTCTTGATAAATTCAGCAATATAAAGTCCAGAGTTTTCCAAACATATATTCTCCTTACCCCCTCCCTCACTTCTCGTCCAGCGAATCAGTTAGTTGAGTTCTCAAGTTCAGCCGCCGTTAGAAAATCTTCCATCGGCTGTATCAGCTGCATACTCCCTATGCCGGAGAGGTTGCTGACGTAGTCGTTGTCATGGCAACGGTGCTGCCAATTTTCTTTTCAGCGCTCTGGGCTGAACCAAAGATTTTCCCAATTGAATAGCGGGAAGATTAAACTGCTTTTTTTTCTGAATGAGCGATCCGGCCACAATACGTTTTTTCTGTTTGGTTTTTTTCGGAGATTTTTTTAATTTACTGTAGGAATTCCACAATTCTAATCTGAATTTAGGAAAATTAGTAGAATAAATTATTTTAAAGTATGTGCTGATAATTTCAAGTGCAGCCCGGCCGTACTTGCTGTATCCCATGAGCCGCCACTGTTACATCATACCAAAAAAGTACATACAAGTATTTAATTTCTCAATCTTTTTCCATCCTTCTGACAAGATTTTTTCTTCAACACTTCTTAATTTAAATCTGTAGTAGGTATAGTAATCTATGTCGTAGCATTTAAAATAGCCTCCAATTTTTTACATTTATAATTTAAAAAATTGCGATATTAAAATGTTTACGATTTTTGCAAGTTAAAGCTGATTTTTGAGATCAACTCTACACTGGTGGACAAAACTTTGGCTACCACCTGAATTTCGGCACGCATTAATGATAACAAGTAATATATATTTTAAAATAATAATAAGACAATTATTACTACTTAGGTCAACAAGGGAAAGTTTCATTTCAGTTACTTTTATTAAATTTAATTAATGAATTAACATTTGAAAAAACTATTTGAGTGGATGAATAAAAAGTATTTTGCATTTATAATTTAAAAATTGCGACTGGAAATTTGATTAAGATATATACAGGGTGTCCAGCCTTAATGTGACCCAATAGCAAATTCCCGAACCGTTCGGTTTAGATATGCACTTCCAATTTGAAAAATGTTTTAAAAGAGGTAAAGAATGTTTTTATGTGCTTTTCGAACCAAAAAACCCATTTAGAAAAAAATTTCAAAAATTAAATTTTTATACGGTCCCTAGGTCCTATCACTTATATTTAGGAAAAGATGCAGTACACAAAAACAAAGTAAACACAAAAAGTTTCATTTTATTACGATAAAAACTGACTGAGTTATGGAACTTTCAAAATCATACATTTCATCCATTTTCTCGGCCGTTTTCAAGAAGCTAATAAGGGACCGTCTTGAAAAACACCACTACCTCATGTGTATTTACAATTACACAATAAATATCCTATTAGCAACAAACTGGCACTGCTAGGGGAGCACATTTTACAGGTCCACAACCTATAGGCTTCTGGGAGATTTCTAAAAAATAATTCTTGTAGGGCAAAAAATTAAAAGTTTAACAGGGGCGCTCACACAATCATAGTTACGAATAATACGCAATTCATAACGGCATCGTATATAGAATGCACGTTAAAAGCGTTGTTCGAATATTTCCTCGGCGATCACTACCAATATTTCTTTCGATAAGGGTACAAAATTAGGCGGGAGATTGAAGAAATCTGACGTGAGTTGTCCTCTCCTGGCAAACACTTTTACAGAGGGGAGGGGGACTTATAGGATTTGTCCGTAATGAGACTGGGTCTTGTAAAAAGAATTTATTAAGCGAATTGGTACACATTAGTAAAAATCTTCAAAATAGTCTCCCTGGACGTCGATACACCGTTGTCCAGTCGATTCCCACGCTGTAAAGACTCCCTGGAAGTCAGCTGCCGTAACATTTTTCGGAGACTGTGACAACCCGTTGTATGGCGGGAACATCTTCGAAACGGTGGCCTTTCAGACTGCTCTTGAATCCTGAAACAGGAAAAGTCAGACGGACTCACATTGGAGATATACGGTGGCTGTGGCTAGGTTGCGATCCCTATCCGGGACAATTAGGCGGTCACAACAAAGACGGTGTGGACCAAAGCGGTATTACAGGAAGCGTCTTCACTCCAATGGAGAAAAGATCGCGGCGATAGCTAGCGCCATCTATCGAGATGGAACCAAACTAATTACGTGGGGTACTTTCTCGTGCATGCGCACTTGTCGAAGAACCTTGTTTGTGGAACCGATGGCATCACATTGAAGCACATGGTAGTCGCCGGTTGATTAATTTCTTGGGATTTCTGTGAATTCTCTGTCAAGGATTTCTGGATCAGATTTAATTGCTCCAATTACAACCTTCGTTATATTGAATTGCTTTGGGAAATAGTAACGAGAATAATGCCGTTTACTTGCGCATTCCCAACGTGTTGCAATAATTGGAAAAGCCGAGGGAAAAGATTCCACAGATTTCTCAAAGACGAAGTAAGGTAAGTTAATTCTATTAATTTTATTTTCAACATTATTACTTTTTGTTTATTTATAGTCCTTGTTTAACATGCCTTTGTAACAACTTTTATTTCGGAATCTATACTGCTTTTCTATTCATCACATGTGACATTTATTACTTTTCACTTTGATGTGTAGAAAAAAACAACTTCTATGATACTCTGTTGAACATTACTCGCTTAATTTGAGACATGCTAGAAATTAAAATGATTTATCTACTGCTAATTTTTTTTTATATAATTTTGAAATTAAAAAAAATCTAATTATGCCCAGTTGATCATTTTGCTGTAGTTAACATACAAAAATATTATTTAATTTTCACTAATTATATCCTCATCATTGAATTTTATTCTGTTGCACTTTACTGTGTGTTTTAAATTCAAAAATCATTTAAAATTTAATTATGATCTATCAATTGACTTTTATTCATAAGTGGTATGTGTCATATTTTCAACAATTTCATAATTGTATAATTCCACAATATTTTAAAATTTTTGTCATGTTCAGATTAAATTTGGCTCACCAAAAGTATGCTTAAAATTTAGCTTGGTGAACAGTTTGTCTTTATATCTATGTAAGACAAACTGTCATGTACATATAAAACCTGTTTAGAAAAATTCCATTACAAAAAACATTCACCTAACTCAATATTTTATTCATTGGCATAACTAGCCTGATTTTCTAGGGTGTATATTATATGTAAGTGAGCATTACTACATTATTATTAATTAGTATTAGTTTAATATAAGTCCCGCATTAGCTATCCCATACCCAAGGGGGTGCATTTGAGGGGCAGTGCCCCCACCCCCCAGAAAAAAATTTTGCCGCCCCCTGCGACTACCCGTCGAATATAATGTATCGAATTCTTTTAAGTGCACCTGTAAAAAGTTATCAATCTTATATACGACATACATTACATAACATATATAAATTTCGTAACAATCGATGCATATTTACGGCAGTTAGGAACACAGATGTACAGATGGACAGACAAACCAAAATGATACACACTATAGCCTTATTTGAAAGTGATTGAACGTGATGTGTTAAAACACATCAGAATCACTAACAATAGTTAAGATATCACGATTATTTCATAACGAAAAATTAAGTCAACCAGAAAACATTGAGCGTGTGCACTATTAAGGACATTCTGCCACCACTGAAATTTCATTAACATACGCAATTAGTAAAAATAATTTTGAAAATAAAGTAGTCAAAAACATGTTTTCATAACACTTAAAAGACCTCTGTGGATGGGGGAGAAGAAAACAATCGAACATGCGTACTCATACTGGGGGCACTGCCCCCTTTGTTGAATCATCTGGCTACGGGCCGACGAAGTGCCCTAGTCACAAAACTGGTGCATTTAAAATCTGTTAATGGGTCCAAAGTCCTCCATGTTCAAATGATACCTCTGAGGGTGCCGATTTCAGGTGCTAGGTCTCTCGTCTGGAATTGGCTCAAAATTAGGAGACCCGGAGTTAAGATCAGTCTTCCTCCCACTGGAGCTCATTAAAATGGAAACTGCTCCCTTTCCCTGATCCCCGTCCTATTGGGGGATCTGGCACCGCTCGGCTGTTGATAAAAAGAAAATCCTCCTTCTGCTTGACACGAAAATCTGGACATTTGATTTGGTTTTAAAATGCTTTTCTCAGAATAATTAGGAATGTTAATTTTTTTTTTACCAACTAAAGTTAGCGATTTTTAACAGTTTTTATAGTTAACACCACATCTGTACATTTATTTAATGTTTAGATGGTAAGTTGTTCGATTTTCTTGCAATAATATTAAAACCAATAAAATTTCGGTTAAAAAATTTGACCATACAGGGAGAAAAATCATTACTTGTTTACTTTTTATTAAATAAAAACATTTTGAAGCATCGCTACTGTCATTAGGCAGTAGAAATTTTGTTCTTATAAAATTTATCAGTTCTTAGAAAAAGAAGTCTGAAATTAACAGATTTTATTTGAGCATGATTTCTTTTAAAACTTCTTAAATTCTTAATACTTATGGTTTGGGTTAAAAAATTGAAACCTTTTTTTTTTTTTGCGAGGGGAGAGGAGAGAAAGAAGGCAAGTTCTTCTTGCAAGTTTCTTGGAAGGGTTTTTAAAAATAAAAATTTAAATTTAAAATATAAAAATTACTGATTACTCTTTTTGTCTGATGTTGGAAAGAACGCACAAAAATACATGCATTTGTGATTTGAATGCCAGATCGCGCGTTCGCTTTTCCACCTAGCACCAAAGACCATCGTTTACAGGTGGTTTATGTGTGCATCTTAAATTAATGGTTCCAAAAGTCCTCTGCCCAATTAGCAACTTTCAAGGGGCACCAACTTTTAGAAATCTCTTAACGTCTGATGAGGGTCTAAGCAAATGCATATGTATACAGTGTGCCCTCTAAAGTCCGCTATCACGGCAATAATTTCTGAACGGCAAGAGCTATAGTAGAGTCTAGGCATGGCTGACTGGGATCTTCCCTTCCCCGGCTTTCCAAACGGGTCTAAAAGCCCGTATAAGCGGTAGTTCGCATTCCTTCCGCCGTGGCGTAGTTATATGTCCTGAACAGAGCGATTAAGGCGACATACGCTGGTAGAAAACGAAACTGAGACTTCCCATTGTTAACCTACGGGAAGTGTATTTTCTCGTCCTACGTCTACAATTTTTGTTATTTTGAATCAGTTTTTTTTCCTTGCCAAGATATTAATGCGATACAAATTATGTATTTTCTGAAATTTTGATATCAGTTCTATTAATATTTTTAATATTCAATTAAAGTTGGGAAAAACAGGTTTTTTGTGTTTGAACAGCCGTAAAATATTTTCTAATTAAGATAAACGAATTTCGTAAACGGGAGATACATGCTCAAAGTGTTTACTGATTTTTCAATATAAATAAAAAAAATATTTGATGAAAAATAAATTAGCTATAAACGAAACTATCGAGCCTACATTTCTGTGAAAATTCTCCGCCGTAATAGTGCGCCATCTGGGTCATTCAACGAGCTAGCCGCTGGCCTGGGTGTAGGGGGGAGAATGATAAATTGCTGTCCGTGGGCAAAGAGGCAAAGAGGGGCTATTCTTGAGGGTGGGGGAATTGTACGTATGAGCAGGGGAAAAGAAATTCTCCTCTGGGCTGGGATGGGACGGGAAACCGAAATTTTTGCTCTCAAAAGTGTGTGAAAAGGAATAATATTTGTCACTCGAGAATTTTTCAGAAACCAACAGAGCGTTTTTGTGGAAAAAAATTAAGTTGCTTTGTAATAACTTTTACAAATCGGGACTCATTTACTTCTTCTTTACATTTTAAAATACAGCTTTTAATCATCTTTATTCTTGTATAGATGACAGACAACTTTTTCTTTTTTATGTTGAACGTAAATTGGCTTCAAATGAGAGAAAAACTGAAAGGTAGGGTGGAAGAGTTTTCATAAGAGAAATCATATGTAATAAAAATATTTATTAAGTGTTAATTAAATTATTAGACACAGCAGTAGAGATTTCAGTTTTTTTCTTTTCTTTTCTACAGGATGATTTAAATATTATACACAATGCAGCAAAATATTTTTTTTTATTTATAAGGAAAATGAACCATTGTTTCGTTTTAATTTATTATTATAATTACTTATTTATTTATAGCGTTGTATGTTAAAGATGAGTTCGGGCTCATTTTTTGAAGCACGAGCCCTAGGACTTTTAATCCGAGTCTGCCAGAGCCCGAGCAATATTCTTCAAGTCGGAGCTCGAAATTTCAGCAAAATATAAATAAAATTCAATTACTTCATTGATAGAATACAATAAATTTTGCCGTTTCTGCAAATTAATTACACGCACCTTCTAGGCGCCCGTGCAGCTATTTTTATTTTTTAATAAGTACGTTTATTTTTCCCACGAATGGCTTTTTAAAATTTGTTTCAAGGTGTTATACAATAAAGGAGAAAATTTTCACGCCCCCGAGCCCGAACGCAATCGTGAATTACAGAGCTCGAGATCGGTCGTGCCCGCGCTCGGGCTGAGCCATCTCATCCCCGGTGTGTGTGTGTGTGTGTGTGTCTAGAACTGCTCCTAGAGCAAAAGAGTAGCAAAAAAAATCGGTACTTAATATCAGTTACTTAAAATTAAAATCTGAAGAGATATTAAAAAGTCAGTTGTATCTGAATTTCTATAAATAAATACAAATTTTAGAGCTCCCTAGCTTTAGGCGAATATTTGCACTTTACAGGAATCGGAGAACTACTTGAATTATTCCAAGCGACGTAATTTGTACATCACAAGTTTGAACTTCACTAGGGGGGGGGGGGGGGGTTGAAGGGTTCCTAATGCACTTTTAAATTTGTGATCAGGAACTGATTTCCGGCAGGGCATTGGGGACAAACGCCATGGGCCTTAACAAAAGTGCCCCTCAAATCACCCTTTAAGTTTAAAAATTTGTAAATTTTTAATTTAATTTAAAATAAGAGACAAACTAATTTTATGAAAAATATTTGTACTAATAATTTACTATTTCATATCGCCAGGGATATATCCAACCTTATTTTTTTTTCTAGTATCTGGCATCACCGACTGGCGTCTTCATAAATTATCCTTTGTTGGGAGAAATTGTTGCACAATTATTTGGAACTGCTGATCTAAGTCATAATTTTATTTTCAAACATATTCATTTGCAAATTTTGCGATATAAATCGACTCATGAACCCATTTTCGAGAAACATTTTTATCCTAAATTAAAGCCAATATAATATCCTGATTTATCTGAAATTTCACTATCTTGCCTCCTAAAAAAGTCCAACCCCTTACAAAAAGGTGACTATTGTGTCGATTTTCCTTTCTTACTACATCCTGCGCGTGCCCACTTGTCATGGTTTAGGTTTTTCTTTTTAGGGACTCAAAGTTCAGCGAAATTTTGTTTGTTCGGTGTGTCTTATTGGATTTTATGAGTTAAAAAAAGACAGCAACTGTGCTTGGGTGAAGAACGGCTACTCAGTTAGCAATAAATAAATTGTTTTGTAAAAACTTTTGGGTGAAAATTTTAATGCACATATGAATTGATTTATATATGCTACATACAATGCATATGAATGTTTGCGTTTTTATTAGCAGGTTTTTTTTTTAAGTGTATATATACAGAGTTTTTAAAGTCAGATTTCCTATGCTATACGGCTCCAGCTAGTTAGAAAAATTATGTCTAAGTATAGTAAAGTGGCTATGCGCTACTTGGTGAGATCACTTACAGTCACAATACATCATGCATCTTCAGAGTAGCTAGGCTTTTTGGTATCAGATACATCTGGACATGAAAGGTTTCATCAAAGCATAGAGGGCTGTTATAGATTAGTGATATTTTTTAAAACTTGCGATCAAAAGTGCTAAACTTTTGATAAAATATACGTGTATTTTCAATATTTCTATAGAATTTTTAGTTCTATTAGAATTCCTTATTTCTGAATTGTGCCTGGTAGAAAACGATAAAGTTAGCGTAATTATCTTCTACCATGAATTAATTGGCTCTGTAAGTAGTCTCATCCAGCAGTGCGTAGCCACTCTACCAATACATGACTTGGAGTCGTTGGACAATTAAAACAAAATGTTGGCTATAGGGAGCACTTCGTCTATATATGTGTATTTACGTAAATGTGTATATTTCTTTATGGATACTTATTTTCTTCATTCTTTTATCCCTTCTTGTACTATTTTGTTCATTTTAATAAATAATATAAATTGTCCTTGTATTATATTCATTTTGGATTTTGGAAGAAACTGAAAACTTAAAAAATGAGTTATTTTAATAAAATAAACAATATAGGTTTATAGGGATTTTACATATGAATTTAAAAATGCCATTGATAAAAGCTCTAGAAAAACTAGCAAATAGGAATACGTATTTTAAAACTTTTTCTTATTTGCTATTATGCTTGCAAAATACAAAAACCTTATCAAAGACATACAGGTTCAGGCAGGGGCGTAGCCAGGGGGGGATATCGGGATATATCCCCCCCCCGAAATTTTTGGATTAGTGATGAAATTCCGTCTATTTATGCAGATATAAGTTCATATCCCCCCCCCCCGAAAAATTTTCCTGGCTACGCGCCTGGGTTCAGGTACATGAAGGAACTGACAGTCGCTAGTTGTAAGAGGGGCTCCATTTTTTTATCTTCTTACTGGCTCACATGATTAGAAAGAGCAGAAAGCGGTCCACAACGATCTTTCTTTAATGGAACATGTTGCCACGATATAAACTTATTAAATGAAGTGTTTGTTAGCTGTTTTTCAAAGAATGAATAATGACTTTTTAAATATTTTTATGTTTACTGTACTTCTAAATACTATCAGTAGATAAAGATTTTAAAGCATTTCTGAAAGTCTAAAATAGTACTCACAGGCAATTATTTTTGGCAAACAATAATAGAAAAGTTAATCTAAACTTAGACATTAATTTTTTTTAAACGTATTTTAAAGAAAGGGCCTACCAGTGGCATAGCATTAGCGCTTTGAACTGGGGAGAAGAAAAGTGCTGGTTCGAAACCAGGTCGCGTCCATTAGCCTAACATTTCGGAGTTCTCGAGGTTTTCTCCGAAACTTCAAGTAAATGCGGATTCGGAGGGTGGCGTAATCTTCCCTAGGTCTAGATCCCTCGAGCCATTTTTACATTTTTGAAAAAATAAATCTGCCATTTACTTTTTTTAGGTGACCCGTTTATTTAAAATGAATAAACTACATCCCATTCAAATAAGTCACATACAATGTCTATACAAACATTTCAATATTCTGCAAAAAAAAAAAAAAAAAAAAAAAAGGCAAAACAAACTTTGCTCTTTAATAGGATGAAAGTAAATGCATTCTCAAATTTATAATTTTTTTATGCTAAGAAGAATTTAATTTTTTGTATGTCATGATTTTTACTTTTAGTAATAAATGTTTTAAATGAAAGTACCCTAAACCGAAAATTGAGCACTTCAATTACTACAATTTCTCAATAACTAGCTCTAACTACACGATAACAATATTTTATGATATTTTTAATTATAAAGCATAACGAGAAAAGTAAAACTTTTTAATTTTGCCCATTTTATTAAAATAAATAAAATAATTGTTTAACTAAACATAAAACATTATTACCATGATAAAAAAAAAAAACACCATAAATAAATGTACATGTGTATATACATTATTTCTTTTTTCAAATTAAAAATCAAAATTTAAGTTTTTACACTCTGTATAAAGCTTATTGTGACGAACACAAATTTATCAAAAATAAAGTAATCATCTCTTTCTTTCGAATTCGTAAACAGGACAAGCAGCAAAGAAGACGATCGGAGAGAGGAAAATTTCCTCTTTCTACTCCCCCACAGTCATAAAGTCATAAAAAGTGTCAAACCGTCCCCCGTAAGAAACCCCCTTTTATCCTTGACGCCCACTCTGCGGGAGGCCGCTTCGCTCACCAGAGGTCGCCTCGTTTCCCATCGGAGTTGGGATTTTTTGCGAATGTCGCCTTAAAAGGGCCAGTCCATATGATTAAAAGGGCATTAAAACTGTCAAAAATGCTTGATTAAATTTTTTTGTTTTGTTTGTTTTAAAACAGAATGTATCATTTATCTATAATATTTTTAATAGGTTTCTTACATCCATGCACATATTGAAAAAAAAAAATTAAGAAATTGTTAGTTGGTTAATGCTTTTAGGAGCTTCTTCGACCATGTAATAAATTAATAATAAATAAATATATTAATTTATGTTTTATTTAAATCTTCAGAAGACTGTAATACTTTTAAAGACTTGTTTTTTCGGAACTCCTACATATTTTAATACGTAAAAAACACTCAAAATACTGGGGTTAAACGATAAAATAAATCAAAACTTTGTGAAAAAAACACACATAAAATGTAACTTATAATAGTTTACGATCATTTCGACCAAAAATTCTTTCGGTTTGCATCAGAAAAAGTCCGAGACGCAGGGCGTAGCAGAGGGGGGCCGCTGCCCCCCGCACGAAATGGGACAATTTACTTAGCTTACAATTTGATATTTAGTTTACCAATTGAACTTTTAGCTTTAAATTTGATACCCAGCCCACCCCGAAATGAAATCCTGGCTACGCCACTGCGCGAGCGAAGGTCTTTCTCTGATGAAGACTGAAAGAATTTTTTTGGTCGACGAAACAATCGTAAACGAAAGTTACATTTTATGTGTGTTTTTTTTCACAAAGTTTTTATTTTGCAATAACGTATAGTATGTTCATGTCAATGGCGTAGCCAAGGGGGGCATAGGGGGTTCCCCCCCTCGATGAGAAATTTTTTGCCATACAAAATGCATATGCTCCCTTATCCACACACACTTATACACAAATGGAGTTGCAGTAGGTCGTAACCCCCCCCCAAGAAAAAAATCTCGCTACGCCACTGGTTCGTTTATTAGGGTTTTGGTTTAGTATACCCATGGCAAGGATAAATTTTAATCTTTTTGTGCTTTAACGAATTATTCTAATAATCAAAATAGGCGCCCAGCAGGGGATCCAGGGGGGGGTGCACATGCCCCTGTCAGGGAGTCAGTGACCCTCCCTTTTCGGGGACTCCTTATTCATTCGTCGGGGAGAATTTTTAAGATAAGAATAATCCAATTTAGGCCAATTTCATTTAGGCCAATTTTCATTTTGAAATATTTAAAGAAAAACTCATTTTGTAGTACTTTCGCTTTTCAAAGATTTGTGAAAGGATGCGTTTTACATTTCAATCAGAAACAAAATTTCAGATTAGAGGGGGATGTTCGCAGTGGCGTGGCTAGTAAGGGGGGGGGCGCCCGACCCAGGCAGAAAATTTCTAAAGGCGGTATACAGCTATGGTTAAATTATTTTAAGAAGATTAAAATGTCATGGAGTTTTGGCGGGTTTTCTCTGGTGAAGCATGAATATGCCTTAGAACCCTATAAAATGTCCTCCGACCCAAGCCCTCCACACCTTTTGCTTACGTGTATTATTAAAAAGGAAAAGAGGAAAATTCTCTGTGCCAATTATTTCAGGAGCTAGTTAAATTGTTTAAAATTACTTTAAACAGATTAACAAAAAATATAATAAAAATATGAATTTTTCTGGAGGATGGGCAACATAAAACTAATTATACTGCACCAATAAAATAAATAATTAAAATACGTAAGTAAATAAGACACTGAACATGGTAGATTTTGGAAGCGTTACGGTCCACGTTCGGGCCTACCGCGCGGCTGTCGATCTAACGGTCCTGCTAGTTTTGTTCGGTTTCCTACAGATAGAATTTGAATACACGTTATTCCTACGGGATGTTCGCAGTGGCGTAGCGTAGGTGGGGTGGATGGGGCGCTCGCCCCGTAGAGAAAATTTTTTGCGGGCGGCAAAACCCCTATTGTTGACTTATTTATTTTAAAGAGATTAAAATGACATTTTTTAATCTTTATATATATATCTATATATAAATAAATAAGTAATAAATAAATAGTAAGTAAATAAATAAATAAATAAGTAAAGTAAAACAAGATACGAACATAGTAGATGGTGGAAGTGTTACCAATAAGCAAAATGAATTCAGTTTTCATTTCAAGTTTAAATGAAACCATTTGTTATATTTTTTAATAATTCTTTGTTATTGAAATTACGTAATAAATGTTTTCAATGCAGCCACTTTTATTTCGTCAATTCTTTGATGATATGCATTTAAACATTATTACTACGGGTGTAGCAATGGCTTTCTGTGGTAGGGGTTCAGCTCTGGGTAAGGGGGGGGGGGCAATCTTACTTTAAAGTTTGATTTACGGTAAATCTTATTATAAATAACAATTTGTAAATGGTATTTGGAGGGGGGTTGTCCGGACTCCCTCCTGGTGTGCGCCACTGACTCAAGTGAAAAACTCTGCTTCAAATTCGCACATGTCCCAGAACAGATAATTTAAGTTTGCGGGGATAAATCCCGTTCTTGGTCTTCAAACTGGATAGACACATACCTGTGGATACATGTGTTGGACACATGTTTAGGTTAGCGACCAATTGGAAATCTGAAAACAGTGGATCCTTTCCATGTCCATTGCTGCACATCTGCATGAAAGAATAGTCACTTTGTTTTTTCAGCGACTTCTGCTAGTTTGACCTCTGTTTTCCCTCCTTACCATCGACTTCTTCATCATAAAGTTTATTTTGGTAAGTGTGAAATTTAATTATTCTGCCACTGCGAACATCCCTTATGGATAACGAGATTCCAAATTCTATCTATAGGAACCCGAAACAAAACTACAGACCGTTAGATCGACAGCCGCGCGGTAGGCCCGAACGGGGGACCGTAAACGCTTCTAACCATCTACCTTGTTCAGTGTCTTATTACTTAATTACTTATTTATTTGTTGCAGTATAATTTGTTTAGATAAACTGAAACCATCCTCCAGAAAAATTTCATATTTTATTTATTATTATTTTAATCTGTTAGAGTATTTTAAACAATTTAACTTAACTCTGAATAATTTTCATAGAGAATTTTGCTCTTTTTTTTAATAATACACCTAAGCAGAAGGGTGGAGGGCTTGGTCGGAGGACTTTTTAAGGGGGTTCTCAGGCATATTCATGTTTCATCTGGAGAGAAACCGCCCAAAACTCCATGATATTTTAATCTTTTTAAAATAAGTTAACCCATAAGCGTTATACCGCCTCTAGAAATTTTCTACCCTGGTTCGGGCGTCCCAACCTCAATAAATAAACCAAAAACCTATTAATACGAGCCAGTGGCATAGCCAGAATTTTTTCATGGGGGGGGGGTACGACTACTGCACCTCACATTTGTGTATAAGTGAGTTGCAGTAGGGGTTGAGTACGTGATAAGGGAGCGAAGAATATGCATTTGTATGGCCAAAAAAATTCCTCATCGGAGGGGCGTGGTGACCCCCTATGCACCTTGGCTACGCCACTGACACGAACATACGTATACACAGGAAGTATAGCAGAATAAAATAAATAAAAACTTTGTGAAAAAAAACACACATAAAATGTAATTCGTTACGATTGTTTCGACCAAAAATTCTTTCAGTCTTCGTCAGAGAAAGACTGTCTCGCGCAGTCGCTCCGTAGCCAGGATTTCATTTCGGGGTGGGCTGGGTATCAAATTTAAAGCTTAAAGTTCAATTGTAAAACTAAATATCAAAATGTAAGCTAAGTAAATTGTCCCATTTCGGGGCGGGGGGCAGGAGCCCCCCTCTGGCTCACGCCCCTGCGTCTCGGACTTTTTCTGATGCAGACCGAAAGAATTTTTTGGTCGAAAAGATCGTAAACTATTATAAGTTACATTTTATGTGTGTTTTTTTCACAAAGTTTTTATTTATTTTATCGTTTAACCCCAGTATTTTGAGTGTTTTTACGTATTAAAATATGTTGGAGTTCCGAAAAAAAAACGTCTTTAAAAAGTATTACAGTCTTCTGAAGATTTAAATAAAATTAATTAGATTTAAATTTCTTAATTTTTTTTATAAATTAATAGATTTAAATTTCTTAATTTTTTTTTTTTCAATATGTGCATGGATGAAGAAACGTTTCAAAATATTTATAGATAAAGATTACATCTGTTTAAACAAAACAAAACAAAAAAATTTAATCAAGCATTTTTGACAGTTTTAATGCCCTTTTAATCATATGGACTGGCCCTTTTAATCGCTCTGTTCAGGACATATAACTACGCCACGGCGGAAGGAATGCGAACTACCGCTTATACGGGGTTTCCTATTGTTCTCGGTTTCGTCTGGACTTGACGTTTTTATCACAAAAACGATCAGAGATACGGGAAAAAGTCATCTATAAAGTTGTTAAAATCATCGATATTAGTAAGAAACGACACCTTAATATTAATTTGTACGTTGTTCTCTTTAGTTCTCACAATAATGGTACGCATGTGACAACGCACATTTGTTTGGGCGAATTTTCCAACAACTGCATTTACCTGACTTTAAACTCATTTATCCTTCTATGCTAAACGTGTTTTCTTGTCAGCAACAATACTATCTAGACGCTGATCTGCAATTTCCCGCTGGAAGATGATTCAATATGTTGGTGACATGCACTGGCTAAAGTTCAGTAATTTTATCAGTTGGATTTTACCCTTCAACTTTTAACATTAATTTGGTCAAAATGATAGCAGTAACTCGTATACAGTTAAGTGCATATTTAGTCCTAATCCTGCACACATTACTTTTCCTGCAAAACTAATCCTACTATGAAACCACCAAAATTCTGAAAAGCCCGTTCCAGTGTCAGGTCCAGGGGAGGGGGCTTCATCCTACCCTCCCCACAAAAAAGAAAAGCTTTAATGTAACATTTTACTTTATGTAGCACATTTTCCGTATGTCAAATAAGATACATTAGCCCTTCCCAAGCAAATTATATTGATTTAATGTTACATTTTTCGTACATATTGTTTCGGTGAAATATCTTAGAAAGTAGCCACCCTCCCCCAAAAATTCTGTATATGTCACTGCACATTTTCTAACTACCGAGTGCCAGAGGGTGGGCTGAGGGGGCTATACCCATACCCCCCCCCCAAAATGGAACCCTTTCCTTAGCTTACAGTTTTATATATGGCTTAGAATTGAACTTTAGCTTACAATTTTATATACAGCCCCCCCACCCCCAAAATAAAATCCTGGCTACGCTACTGTCAGTGCCAAAATCTCTCCAACTGCAGAAAGAAGATACTCCTAAATATAGACAATATACGAAAATAAGATTTCTATTTCTTGCTAGCGCCTCACCATGACACAGTGGTTATGGGAGTGGTAAAATGGTAGACGGCCGAAGTGTGAAGGTCCCGGGTTCGGGTCCCATCGCGCGGCTGTCGATCTAACGGTCTGGAGTTTTGGTAGGTTTTCTGCAGATGTAACGCGAATACACGTTAGAACCCCTTAGAAAGTCCTCCTACCAAGGCAGCCTCCATTGGCAGATCGCCCAAGTGTAGCGTTGCCATAATCACACACAACCAACCTATTTCTCGCTAACTGTTAATGACCGCAGAGATGATTTTGACACACAACCTCCTTTTGGAACTTACAGCCAGACACCTATTATTGCATGGGTACTTGGGGCACACATAAAAATAGGCCAAAAAATTGTGGTTAAAGCTATGTACAAGGGCACAAAAATTCAGGCAGTTGTATACAGGTGCCTAAAATTTGAAAAGTGTCCTGGGTGCAAACATTTGATAGTCAGGCCACGCTTACAATACTCCTATTCTTAGTCCCGGTAAAAGCATATTCACGGTAAGCATGCGCACATAGCAAAAGTCTTCTAAGCAAAGTGATGTAGATGTAGATATCTCATTGATGAAACCATACTTCATCGCTCTCTTCCGTCATTCCAATGAAAGTCCCCCACCCCCAGTCAGCAAGTGAGCAAGAGGGAAAAAAAAGTACAAAGATGGGCCCAAGAAGGGAGTTTCCTTGACCTCTGGCCCTCAGTCTCAGTATGGGGAGTAAAAATCCCTTGAAATGGAACAGCTACTTAGACCTTTTCAATATGATCTTTTGCAATTGTTTTTTCCAGCTTTTCACATTAATGAATTTTTTCTGGTGTAACTAGTTAATTCTTACCACTTATCGGAAAAAGGCTCACATTTTTCTAGGGTGGGCTAATTGTAGTCCTAGGGTGGGCTAAGCCCACCCTAGCGCCCCCTCTGTTACGCCAATGATTTTATTTAGTTATGATCAATTATTGTGTGGCATAAATGCTCTCAATACTGTGGAATTATCCTGTTGCTTTTACTGTGAGTTGTAAAGAAATCTATAAATACATTTGAATTCTGTCATCAACATCCATCCCCAGTAGCAGAATTTTCTATATCAATCTGCAGCACCAGGATCAGAAGCGAAAATTTATCTATGACCTTAACGAGCCCTGAATAAACTACAATCATGAAAAATTGTATCGCATTGTGAAAATATATTTGGATTTAACAAATACGGGGAAATCTTGATGAGTGCAATATACTTCAAGGCTTCATTAACCACACTAATCATTGGATTTCTAATTCTGCAGACAGATCTACATGCAAAAAAATTCTCTAATTGAGTTGATACAATATAGTACTTACAAAGGGAAATAGACTCATATACAGGGCAGTGCAAAAACAAACACAGATAATGTTTTAAAATAATTTAAATCAACTTAAAATCATTCTTATTGAAAAGAAGGTGAGGCTGTTGAGTTATTTAAAATTTTGCTAGCTGCTTTTGATGTTATATAAAATTTAAAATTAATATTTGCTGAAACATGTTTGAAGTGCTGAAAACAGGACATTCCATATTTCTCAACAGTTGGTGATTTTTAAAAAATTCTCTTATGTTTATAGCAACTTTTAGGGTCGAGCATTATAAAAACTCGCATGTCATAAGTACCAACCTCTTCATATTCGGCATCATCACCTTGTGGTCCCTCGCGTCTGACTGAAACAAACATTTTTTTTAACCTGCTAGATTGATCTGCAAGCTGTAAATCAATCTGCAGCGCTCGTTGCCGTGCTGCACTGTTTCTGCTACCGGGCATCCATCAGTCTATAACATATTGTTTTTAACTCTACATATGTCTGTGCATAATACTATTATTTTTATTGTGTGAAATTAACAGTATACTGTAAAGTGTTTCTTCTAAAAATTTCACTCTGAAGTTCATTAGTCGCATTTACTGCACAATCATGCAGTTTCAAACAAAATAAATCCCTATTTACATTAAGTAGATAGTTATTTAAAAACTGCATCTCCAAGGTGTTCCATAGGTTTTACAAAAAGAAAAAAGTTTAAATATTTATGTTCCAAGGAATATGTATCTCTCGTTAACATTCTGTCTGATCCAACCCTTGGGTTTTGTGTGTGGAATGCCTTTTTTATAAATAAGCCTTATTAGAGGTCAAATGCCTCACACAACAAGTGAGCCCAGAGCCCTTGGCCCCTGTTGTGAATTCTTTTAATACTATTGGGGTGTTGGCCCCTAGTAGTAATAGAAAATTCACAAGGGTTGTTTTATTTTCAAATTATGCATATCCGATGCTGGACTCAAAATTTTAGGAGTTCTGCCCTTGGAAGGGAAACTGTGCTGATAAGGTTTAAACTGCTTTTTACTCCTTATTTGTTCCACTGTACATTTTTCTGTCTTCTGAATCATTTAAAAATTATTTTGTATTAACTGAGTAATAATTTTTTGATTAATTCTAATCATGTCATATTACTTTTATTTATTTGAATTCTAAATTTTGTTAATTGCAGATGCAAACAATGGATGAGGATTGTGATTTTGATGAAAGCTCCTGAGTAATGTCTTCATCTTCAACAAATTAAGTGAAATTAAAAGTCCTTGTATCTTCTGCTGTGAATTTCAGAAGCAAGCTGTTCGTTTCGGCACTGTTGTTCCTTCCAGCATTTAAAATTTGTTAATATATCTTATTTTGATGAAAGCTCCTGAGTAATATGTCTTCCTCCTCAACAAATTAAGTGAAATTAAAGTCCTTCATTAATATCTTCTGCTGTGTATTTCAGAAGCAAACTGTTCGTTTCTGGACTGTGTTCTTCCCAGCATTTCAAATTTGTTAATATATCTTATTCTGATTACAGCTCCTCAATAATTTGTCAGCCTCCTCAACAAATTAAGTGAAATTAAAAGTTCTTCATTAATATTTTCTGTGAATTTCAGAAGTAAGCTGTTTGTTTCGGCACTGTGTTCCACCCAGCATTTAGAATTTTTTAATATATCTTATATCTTATTTTGATGACAGCTGCTCAATAATTTGCCGGCTTCTTCAACGAAACTGTAGCGTTTTGGGAGTGTGCAGAAATTTTAATGTTGAGAAAGACTCAAAAGTGTAACGATAACGAATTTAATTAGAACACTCATACATATTCTCTTGGCTACATAAACCGTGCAGGTTCGAAATATAGAAGATCGAATTGTCCCGCGTGAAGATGTCACTGCTCGAAGAAACTGTCCGGAGCCACTGTCCAGGTCGATCCACGAGACAGGATGGAATTATCCAGCGTGAAGATGTCACTGCTCGAAGAAACTGTCCGGAAAAGTCCGGAGCCACTGTCCAGGTTGATCTACGGGACAGGATGTCTCTGCTCCAAAAATTGGTCTCGGCGAATCGGTGGTCGATTCCCGGAATCTTTTTCGATAATTACAATCAACGTAGTGCGTCCTAGACGCGTCCGCTCAGGGCTCCTGTCTTTCTCTGAGTCCCCGTTCTCAACCTCTACATTTCTCTTTTCCTCTCAAAAATCACCTGCTTGTTACAAGCAGGTGCAAAATTAGCCGGCTGTGAAAATTCATCTTGTTCCAAGCAGGTGCAATATTGGCGGGGGGCACGGCAACCGCCTGTACATTTCAATTCTCCGTTCGAATATAAAACTGAGACTATAAACTCTACAAAACAAATGAAATTTAAGTCCTTCATAGGTATCGCCTGCCGTCAATTCCAAAAGCAAGTTCTTCATTTCTGCTGTGTGTTTTTCATACAGACTTTGTCATATCCGTATTTTTTGTTCAAGTTCTTTCAAGAATTCTATTGTTGCCGTGTTTACCCCTTTCGGCAATATCTCATGAAAGTTTCTGATCGTCGCTGTTTCACATAGCTTTTATCCGTTGTACATGTGTCTTGTTTTGAAGACTTTTCTCACCGTATGGTAAGTATAGTCTCTTTTTAATTTTAATCTAAATATATAATTAAATAATTTTAATTAAGTTTTCTATTCTGAAGCATATTGTGGCAGCATATTTTATTGTGTTCTACTTTAGGAAAGTTCTACATGTAAAAGGTCAAACATAACCATATTCGCACATACGGAGGAGACTGGCATTTCTAAAGCGCCCCTAAAGTCGGGGCATTAGATGTGAAAAGCTTTAAAAATCAAAGTTTGTCGCTAATGATTTAAAATATTTTATTTTTTTTAATTTGTATTCAAACTTTTTCTAAAATAATCAAAAGAAAGATGTTGATCTTTAACTAAATAGTGTATGAAGTGCAGTTGAACTTGGTTACAATATCACTGATACAGCACTGAACTGGGAGGTGGAAGGTGCCTGGTTCAAAATCAAGTTGCGCACAGCAATCTAACCATGCATTCCGAGTTTTCCATGGTTTTCTCCCAAAACTTGCTTAGACCCTCTTTAAAAAATCCTCATGGAGGCCACTCCACTCCTCGGCCTAGAGCACACAAATAGCTAATCAACCATAACCCCACAAACCAAACCAATGACTTTATAATGGGTTATGTTGATACTAGACTGTATTCCATGGACAAGTGGTACAGAATATTTTGACGTTATAAGAGAGTTATAATTACAATCGAGATCATTATAACTAAGTTCATTACCAAAAAATTTTATTAACTAATTATAGAGGCAGCCAAAGAAAATACGCTTTATGGAAAATAAATTACAAATATTTTTTTAAAAGTAAACACACAGAAAAAATTAAGAATAGTGTATTGAAATTAAATAAACAATAAACTTTGTAATTACTCGCATGGCCTTTAAAAAAGATATGCATGTTTCGAAAGCAACAAATGAGTGGTTTCTTCATCAGTATCTAATAACCATACAAACCAATCATAGTCCCACAATTAGCTACGAGCCTGCAGTACGCATTGAATTAAATGATTCTGTTATACATATTTTTTACAAACCTAAAAAAAAGTATTTTTTTCCACCTATGAAGGATGAGTTTCTTCAACTTTTTATCTGATTTCAGCCATTTTTTATGTTGGACATCAATTATGGAAATGTTACAAAGGTTCTCATAAAATAATAACACGAAATGAATAACTGTAAAATTTCCCACATTTTAAAAGTTGCAAAACGAGTGGCATAAAAAAGGCATTTATCTATAAATATTCTCTCACATCTGAAAGGGAAATACTGCAACTGAATCATGCACAGTCAATAAAAAAATTTTGTCTAATTCTAAATTTTCCAATACCCTTGATGGTGTCTTCAAACTTTGCAAACTAAAAATATAATATAAATCATTCAGTCAGGATTTAATTTTCTTTTTCTAATTGATACTTACTGGATAGAAAATATAGTTATTAAAACATCTTTCACGTTTATGTCGTATACAAATAGAATCACCTATGAAAATATTTTGCTTGTATGTGTCAGTCTATTTGCTTTTTTGCCAATCTAACCCCAGTCCCGTGTTCTAATTTACTAAGGGGAGAACAAAAGGAAATTTCGAAATTTAAAGTGTATATTTAAATTAATCCAACTTTGATATGATAACATCTTCTTTTATATTGAGATACTATTGCAACACCATCCTCATTAGTATTTTTTCCCCAAAATTGTGTGATTTAGCAATAAAGTACGTACAATTCCTTGTTCTCCAACCATGTGTTGTTTTTCTTGAATAACTTAAAATAATAGTCTATGTATTAGTACATGTATAATTACAGTACTATAGTAATTAATTTTTTACAGGTATTATGTAATTAGTTTATTACAGTATCGTGTTTGTATGATGTCCGCAACAAGTTCTATTAATCGTAACTAAGGAGTTTTGTTTTTTTTTTTAAAGTAAGAAAAAAGTTTTTTTACACACACAGCTGTTCACCTTCACCATTATTTCATTTAGTTTTGATTAGTCGCAAACATGATTACAGAATATGCCCAATACTCTGAAATCTCCCATGTATAAATAAGATTTGCATTGTATATTTATAGATATTCTGAGATACTGTATATGAACTCTTCCAAATGCATCTGTGTAATTTTTTATAAGGAAATTCTGTATTTTTGGTATTTTATCCTTGTCAATAATAATAAAACATGATGTTTCTGTTATAAAAAGCTCTTTTCATAACAGAGTCTGTTGGTAAAGTTTTGTATGCTTCTTAATTTCAATCAATGATTTATTATATGTACGTATTAGATATTGGCTATATGTAAAAATGTCAGTAAATAAAGATTTGTCTGTCTTTTTAAATCTGCAGTTTTCTATTGTATTTATTACTTTTTCACATTTAATTGTTGGTAAATAATACTTAAGATCCTAAAGTATGCTTCCACCAAGAATACTAATATAAGATCTATAAGATTTTGAAGTAGAGTTCATCAGCTGTAATTGTCTCCATTTTGTTAATGTTAAGGGCAGGAAAGAGATAAAGCATTATTAATAGCTTTTCAATGCAAAACATCACACATTCAAATGCACTATAATTAAAAAATGTGTTGAATTGTATTCCATTTATTAGATTTCTTGTAAGTTATTTAAACAATTTTTTAAAATGTAAGTATTTAATTATTTAAAGAAATACTTATTTTGAACTAAAATATAATTGCTGTTTAAATATCACTATTTAAAAATTAGCACAAAAATTAACTTGGATAAAAAAAATTATGTCTTCACTGGTGAATGCTGGAAAAGCAAGTGCCCGCCAGTTTTTTTTTTTTTTTTTTTTTTTTTTTGTAAAATTTCCCACATTTTAAAAGTTGCAAAATGAGTGGCATAAAAAAGGCATTTATCTATAAATATTCTCTCACATTTTTTTTTTTTTGGGGGGGGGGTTAGGTTATTTAAACAATTTTTTAAAATCTAAGTATTTAATTATTTAAAGAAATGCTTTTTATTTTGAACTGAAATATAATTGCTGTTTAAATATCGCTATTTAAAAATTAGCACAAAAATTAACTTGGATTTAAAAAATTGTCTTCACTGGTGAATGCTGGAAAAGCAAGTGCCCGGCTGTTTTTTTTTTTTTTTTTTTTTTTTGTGGGGGGGGGGGGGGAGATTGTTGATCATTTTAGCAAGATTGCATTTTATTATTTTTCTTATGAAGTGCAGTGTCATATCATCTTTATTTAAGTAATACACTCATTGGGCTCATTAGTAATACCGCGAAAGTCTTAAGTATAAAAAGGAAGTATCGGGAAAGAGAGCTCGCGTTTCAATAGCTCACTCACTCAAGGTAGCAAGCAGAGCAGACTACCAGAAACCAAAACCGGTTTGTTTACCGAAATAGTTCGGTACCACCTCGCTATGAAGCGAAGTGGCGCTAGTAGCGATGATTTCGGCGACCGGAATGTAACACTGAGTGCGCATGCTTACCGTATATGTGCTTTGGTGTGGACCGGAGTGCTGTCGTGGTGGAATTTCCAGCGATCAACAATCTCCGGTCGTTTCAGTTTGACGGCTCTGTTCAGGCACGCAAGGATATCTTTGCAGAAAACCGCGTTGACCGTTTGTCCAGGAGGTAAAAATTCTTTGTGGACCATACCATGCTTGTCAAAAAAGACAATGATCATTATCTTTGAGTGCATCCAGTTGTCAAACTTCAGTTAGCTTGTCTTTTTAATTAAAATTATTAAATGCATTCGACATTGTTTTCTCTTCTTCCTTAAGTTATACATATCCAAGACCATGAACATTTTGTGTATTTTTACGAAGTCAGTTCTTATGTAAAGTTCATGTCACATTATACATGTTGCTGTTCAAAATTGTAAATAAATTATTTAACCAAGTAATAAAAATTATTTTAATCATACCTGCATTTTCAATAAGCGTGTGCGTGTGGGTCAGTTACATCAACTGTGATTAATCGATAATAATAGGACTTGGACAACTATTCGACAGTGTAAACATCTTTAGGTTATCATACAGATAAAAAAAATTATTAAAGACATTCTTTTTTAAAAATTAGAGGCTCTTTGGAATGCTTTAAAATAAACTAATGATGCTATATGCTGGGAAAATTAATAGTGCTTCACAAACAGCACTAAGCACTTTTGTTATTTAAAACTTATATTTTCATAAAATTAAAATAAAGTGCAAAAGTTGCAGTATTAAATGGGTTGAGGCGCCATTCACGCAGTGAGTTTTTTCTTGAATCGTTCATAAATGTTACTGGTTGATTGTTTGTAATGGTTGGTAACTACGATTTGGGAACTGAATATTTTCGAGTCTCTGTAACTGGATGCTTTAAAAAGCTATTCAAAATTTACATTTTTTTTTTTTTTCAAAGTACAACCTTAACAAAAAGACTGAAAGAAAAGTAAACTTCTTTTTAAAATGATAAACAATTTAACGTTCAATAAAACTGCATCATAACTCGACGATTGATTAGAAATGTTAGATTAACAAGGAAATTGATTTGTTCACCTCCCTCCTCCTTAATCGGACAAGATTTTTTTTTTCTCTCCATTTTTCTCCCAAGATTGAAAATGTTCATTAATTGTGGTATGTATTAATGAAAATAATATGAAAAGAGTTTTTTCAAAGCTGCTTGTGCTTTAGCAAACAAATAAATAAGAATACAATCAAATGAAATAAACAATATATAAACAAGAAAAACGTAAACGATGTATGGATTTGCCAAAATAAAAAATATTAAAATATAGACTGTTGTTTCCTGTCTAAACAGGAGATTCATCAACAGAGAACTTGTTTGTTTATTGTTTATGGCAAAGTTACACGAGGGCTATCTGCCTAAAGCCGTGATGGGTTGGGTGGAGGACTTTTTAAGAAGTTATAACGCGTATTCACGTTACATCGGGAGAAAACCGCCGCAAACTTCAGACTATTAGATTGACGACCGCGCGAGAGACCAGACTTGGACCTCCACTTCAGCTATCTCCCTGTGTTTTAGTGGCTTTATCGCTCAACGACTGGCTGGCAAGATAAAGTAGAACTTCGCTTATAAATGTTACTGCTGTATACCTAATCTTAACCCATTTATGCCTAGTGTCCCTTTTTCGGGACGGCATTTTCGCTATTAGTCGAAAACGTTATTTATTTTTCCTAGCCTTTATTCATCAGTATTGAGCCTCAACTCAAAAAAATGTTTTAGCATGACCAAGTAGGATGTTGATAATTCGATTTTTATGCATAATGATTTTAAAAGAAATCACCCCTTGTTCAAGAAGTTGACATCAGAAATATACCTATTATTTCTGTTATCAATAAAAATCGAAGAAAGTCGCAAAAATATCCAGGCACAGATGGGTTAAAGCAAATTAATTTGTGTTGGCTGGCAAAAGTTGACTTTCCGAGTCAAAATCAACATATTTTCCGATTTCTTCAACATAGTTAGATATTCGAATTAGCGGCATTTTGACTTTAAAAAGGTTTGTGTGGCTACAATCAGTGACAAATTAATGCAATTTTATGGGTGGGGGCAGCTAGTTGAAATTTATGTCAACTTTATGAAAGTAAAATAGGATCTCTTGTATTTGTTGTGTGTAATTTCTTTTTTCTAAATACTTTCGGTGGCGGTCATTAACCCCTTACATTTTAATCCGTCAGTGACTATAATTTATACACTTCAGAAGTGCGCCCTTTAAAAAATCCAAAGTGTGCGCCCCATTAAAGCTGCCAGTCCGTCCGACCCTGCACATAATCACATCATGCTTTGGGTTTTACAGCCTCGCAGTAATATAGCAGCTTTTCAAAATTATGTTTGTAATTGAAGATATGAAAAAAGATTCCTCCTACCCCAACCCCGTAAAGAAGGTAGAATACCAAGTCAAGTAGTGTACCAAATAGAAAAGTCATTTCTGTAATCTATTTCTATGTATATATAAATACGCTAAGCAAAACCTTTATGTCCCTTTTGCAGCGCACTGCCTTAACGGATGACCGTGAAATTCGGCACAGTTAAAGTTCGTATGGAAGGTGGTTGTGCGAATGTTAAAATTTTTGTGTGCTAATGCACCGTAAAAAATTAGAGAAGTCATTTGGCACGAGTATTTCGCGCCAAGTCGGGCTCTATTGTGGTGTCAATTTTGAAATAACTACACTTTGTTTCAGCAGTACTGTAGGGTTATAGTATTACAACAAAATTTGCAAAAAGTGGAATTATTCTCCAGTTTGGTGATACGCCAAACGCCTGGCGAATATTGTAAAAATAGTTAGGCGTTGTATGTATTGTAAATAGTGGGCGATTTAAATATAGATTTTAATTCCGAAGAAGTATTTTATAGAAAACAAATACGGTACACTCATAGATTATGATACACTTTCCAAATGCCATTCATAAAGGTGAAGTATAGTTTGATTATGCCTGGCTAAAATTTGTAAAGAGTTTTGGTAGGAGATTTTAATATGGATTTCTATTCCGAAAAAGTGCTTTATGGAACAAAGAAGGAAAACATGGTACACTCATGGATTATGATGCCCATTCCAAACAGTATTTAAAATATGTCTACGCGATATAGTTCGAATATGCCTGCTGCCTGGCGAAGACTGTAAAACAGTTTCAGTAGGCGATTTTAAGATAGATTTCGATTCCAAAGATGTGTTTTATGGTTCAAGAAAGAGTGGATTCTTATTTTAACGCCCCTACTCTCGGCAACCTAAAGATTCCCCGCTCTTTGGTGAGCTTTGCAGTCATGGATCTCTACATGGGCGCCGGCAGAATATTTCCCAGGGGGGGGGAAAGACTACTTCAACGTATGGTTACCATGTTGGAGAGAGCAAAAAAGCAGGGGAAAACACTGCATACAAAAATCCAGGGGAGGGGGCAATTGCCCCTTGCCCTATGCTGCCGGCGCCCATGGGTCTCTAGGAGTTATGCACAAGTTTCAATGCTCCCAAAAAAACTAGATGAAAACTAAAGTGAACAAATGAGCGATAAACGCACCTGTTAATGAACTTGAAGACACTTAATTATTAAAACTACATTAATTGGAAACCCAAAATAAATAAAAATGAAACGGAATGCTGTACTTACAGGTTGTTCCAAATCGCTATTTTAATTCTAAATTACGATTGCCACGTAAATGCACAAAATCGTCATGGTTACTGCATATGTTTAATGATCGCCACCCTGGCGAGAGTCGCGGCATTGAAGTAGGAATCAACCCAAGAAAGACATTCGAACCAATATTTAAGATGGTGAAGTATAGATGTAATATACTTTGCGAAGATTGTAAAATTGTTTAAGTAGGCGATTTTAACCCTTTAACGCGCAGTGATCCCGCTCTGGGAACACCAAATTCTGACATTTTGACTGTTGCCAGTCACGAAGAATAGATTTGATATCTATAAAAATAGTTGCGGGTGATATAGCTCTACGAGAATCCTTTACTTTTTAGCACGTCATTTCCCGTCAAAAAATGGTCTCGATTATTTTTAACAGCACTGACATCTGCTGAAAAATGGAAGAATGCGCAGAACAGCTGGATAGATTGCCCAATGCTGAAAGGGGCAGCCGTTGCCACCGCTCGACTTTACCAGCAAGATGGCACGCGATGAACGTTTCGATCGTCCGCCATCTTGCTGGTAGTAAGTCGAGTGATGGCAACGGCTGTCCTTTTTTCAGCATTGGGAAAGTGTTGCGCCTCAAAGAGTTAAGATAGATTTCGATTCCAAAGATGGGCTTTATGAAACAAGGTAGCAAAATACGGCACATTCATGAATAATGATACACTTTCCAACCTAATGGAATAAGGAAGAAAAATAGGGACAAAGCATAAATTATGATACGCTTTTAATATATAGCACTATAGTGCGTATTTAAAATCTGAAAGTGTTTCAGATTTCCTTTTTTTTTTTTTTTTTTTTTTTTCTCCCCTCCGGTTAGCCGGGAGCAAGTGAAAAATTGCCAAATAATTGTGATCTGCGCCAAATTTGTTTATCCCTTTCCATATTTTGGAAGTTTAATTTAATTTCGTGTTAAGGATAATGCAATTTTCGAATTAAGCGGACTGTATATTTTCTAAATAATTTCTTTATTTTACATATATACAAGATAATGTAATGCGTGTTACTGCGGATTGGTAGATGCGATGCGAAGTTCTGGAGATAGAAATTGCGCAGTAAAATTGGAGAGCTTGGCTAAAAAGGGTTACAATAATTCAGAGAAAATTCGCCAAGCTGAGCGTGGGCGTTAACATACCGCCCGACCGTGCAAGGTTACAGACATTGCACACCAAAAAACACAAATGGCACAAATAATAACAATTGAAATTAAGAATCTGAGTACACATAAAATTACAAGTTATGAATAAACATACACACATTAATATTAAATACAACATCGTAACAAAATATTTAAGTAAGCTAATTGAAGATTTTTTTTTTCTAATTATCAATTGGTAACACCGCCAATTTAGTAATTGGACGTTTATAAGTCCCTGTTGCCGTTTTTACGAGACAGACACGAACAGCGTTATCCTTTCCATAAAATACCTTCTGAATTCTTCCTAGCATCCAGGAGTTAAGAGGCATGTTATCCTCCTTTACTACTACCATAGTGCCTATGCTCACATTGTCCTTTTTAAAGTACCATTTATTTTTCTGTTGTAGATGATTAAGATAATCTCTATGCCATCTAAGCCAAACATGTTGCGTTATTTTTGTTACCCTTTGCCATCGCCTCAGAATATGGTCTGAAAAATCAGTCAAATTTGGTTCACTCATAGCCAAAATTGGTCTACCGATCAAAAAATGAGCGGGAGTTAAAGCTTGCAATTCATTTGCGTCAGACGAAATAGGAATTAATGGTCGTGAATTCAAAATACCTTCAATTTGATTGCAAATGGTTAAGAATTCTTCATAAGTCAGCTTAAGACCACCTACAGCACGTAAAAAGTGAAATTTGAACGATTTCACTCCAGCCTCCCAAATACCTCCGAAATGAGGAGACCTTGGGGGGATGAAGTTCCACTGAATTTTCTCACAGCCTAAATAATTACCTAAACTATGATCTGGATTGTTAACCAACTTATATAAGCGCTTTAATTCATTGTTTGCTCCTACAAAATTACGACCATTATCTGTGAAAATAGTTGAGATCTTCCCTCTTCGCGACATGAATCTTTTTAGAGCGGCTATAAAAGAGTCCGAAGTCAATTCTGAGACGATTTCAAAGTGTACCGCGCGGGTAACAAAACAGACAAAAATTGATACGTAAATTTTTTGAAGGGGTCCCTTCCTTTGATACTTGTTTTTAATGTAGAAGGGTCCGCAAAAGTCTACGCCAGTAACTGAAAAGGGAGAAGTAGGATTACATCTTTCTTTGGGTAAATCACCCATTTTTTGTACTGAAAATTGGGTATTATACTTGTTGCAAATTACACAATTATGCACAATACTTCGAGCTAAATTTCTACCACTTATTGGCCAGAAGTTTTGCCTGGTTAGATGTAAGAGCGTTTGCGCTCCAACATGGCAGTTTTTTAAGTGAATATCTTGCATTAGTAATTTGGAAAAAATGCTATTTTTTGGCAATACTACAGGGTGTTTCACTTCAAAGGGTAGATCAGAATTTTTAAGTCGTCCACCAACTCTAATAACATTTAAATTACTATCTAAAAATGGCGACAAAAATTTTAACTTGCTAGAAGAGGTTACCTGTTTACCCTTCTTTAGCATGTCGTAGTCTTCAGCCAGAGCATTTTGCTGCACCAGCGAAATTAGTTTATACTCACCTTCTTGAATTTCAGAGGCGGAAAGAGAGCCGCTTCTCTTCTGTTTTCTACAATTACTTATAAATCTAAGAACAAAACTAAAAATGTTAATTAGTTTCCTATAATTATTACTGATGCTAAAAAAGGTAGTTAAAAATTCAGAAGAATTTAGAGTCAATAAATTGTGAGTCATATTGTCCTTCAGTTCATTCAAAAAATAGGAGTCAGAAGACACATCATCTTGTGGCTGGTCATCAAAAGAAACAAGTTCTTGAAGGAAAGGCGGGCCATTCCACCACAGGCTATGCTCAGCCAGTTGGTCTGGAACAAGTCCTCTTGAAATAACATCTGCTGGGTTATCTTGCGATGGAACGTGCTTCCAAGTGCAGTTCTCAGTCAATTGTTGTATTTTAGACACCCTGTTTGCTACAAATGTTTTAAGACGATAAGGGGGTGTACGAATCCATGCTAAGGATATGGTAGAGTCAGTGTACATCATTACACTGTCTATTTTAAGATTTAGCGACAGCTCGGTTTTGATGTATAGTTGAGCTGCGAGAAGACAACCACTGAGTTCAAGTCTAGGAATAGACAATGTTTTCAAAGGGGAGACTCGGGACTTGCTTGCCACAAGTCTACAAGTTGAGGTATCGTCATTCATAATGCATTGTAGATAAATGACTGCGCCGAAAGCTGCTTGAGACGAGTCGGCGAAGCAGTGAAGCACTATTTTGCGAGGAGTATCGACGAGAATCCATCTTGGAATTTTTATCAGTTCAAGGCTCTTTAAAGAAGAAATCAAGTTGTTCCATTCTTCGGTCAGGTTTAGAGGGAGAGTGTCATCGAAACTTAAATTTTGCAACCACAGTTTTTGAAGAAATATTTTCATTTTACAGATAACAGGTCCAAGTAACCCCAATGGATCATATTGTCTTGCGATGGAAGAGAGTACTGTCCTTTTGGTGGGATTGGGGTTCTGACTGCAACCAACCCTAAAAACAAAACAATCCTCGAAATGGAACCAATACATGCCCAAAGTTTTCGAAACATGAGGATCAAGTGAGAATGAGCGTTCTTGGTTTAAATTTGGATGACTATTCAAGAGTTCGTGAGAATTAGAGGACCACTTGTGAAGGGTCATGCCGGCTTTAGCAAACATATCCATGAGTTGCTGCTGGGCAGTTTGTGCGATTTTAAGATCATTCGCACCAGAAATGCCGTCATCCATATAGATGTCACGTAATGCGATTTCTGAAGCTAAAGGATAATTTAATGACTCATCCATTGCGAGTTGCTTCACGGTGCGTATCGCGTAATATGGTGCACAGGATGTTCCATAAGTGACAGTTTTCAGCCTATACGTAATTGCCTTACATGAGCTGCTATCATACCCCAAAATGCGTAAATAGTCTCTTTGATGAGGAGCTATTAATATTTGACGAAACATCTTTTTAACATCAAAGGTAAATGCGAATTTATGCGTTCTGAACCTGATTAATAAATCAAAAATATCCTCCACAACGTCACCCTTTAACAAAACATCATTTAAGGAAACTCCGTTAGAACTCGGCGAACTCGCGTTAAATACCACTCTAAGGGGAGTACTTGACGAATCAGCCTTGTAAACCCCATGATGAGGTAAAAAATAATAATTGCTGGGTAATTCCTCCTCAACTACCCCTTCCATGTGATTTAGGGTTTTATACTCCTCCATAAATTCATAATAAAGTCTTTTCATGTGGGGCTCTTTTTCTAATCTTTTAATTAAATTATCCAAGCGTTTTTGTGCAATTTGTTTTGAGTCTCCTAAATTAGGGGGAAATTCTTTCATAGCCATTTCTACAACGTAGCGGCCTTCATTATTCCTCTTATGCGTTATCTTAAAATGTTCCTCACAGAAGGCAGATTCCTCACTTACAGAACAATTATTTTCATTAATTGAATCTAATTTCCAAAATCTTTCGATTAAATTGTCAATCGGTTCGTTCTGCGTCACAAGACCACAAAATTTATGGTTAAAGTTTTCTTCTGCACTTGCGCTAGCTATATACCCAAATTTTGAATTTTGAAAGATGAATTTATCAATGACGTATTTACCTGACTCTAAAATTTCAAAAAGGAAGGAAGCTGAGAGTAAAATATCTATTTTATGTGACTGACCCAATTTTGGGTCTGCCAAACATAAACCAGATGGAAGATTAATTTTTTCTATGTTACTATTAGGGGAGGGAACAAAATCTGTTATTTTGGGAATGACTAATAAATCTACAGTCTGGGAAAAGGATTTATCCTTGTTCGTAATATGCGCGGATGTTTTTGAATTTATATGAGTGACACTTTTATTTAAGCCACAGACTGTCATGTTAATTCTAATTTTCTTTAAACCCAAGTCATTAGCTAATTGCGACGAAATAAAATTATTTTCACTTCCTGAGTCAACAAGCGCTCTCGCTGGCAAAAAGGCTCCACAGCCGTTCTGAATATAAACAATCACGGTCGGCAGAAGTGCTGACTCCACCTTGTCTGTACGCTCTCTCTGAGTATGCAACGAAACCGATAAATCACACTGGGTTTCTGAATTACTCGTCTTGCGGTTTTGGGTGCTGGGATCTCCAACTGATAAGGGTTTAACCGAATCTCTTTTCATCCCTGTGTTATAATGAATGTGCAAAAGGCTATTATGATTTAAGGAGCATTGTTTACACTTTCTATCACTTAAACAGCGATTTAATTTATGCATATTTGACAAGCAATTTGTGCAATGAGTATTTTTTATTAAATTAAGCCTGGATGATGGGTCTAATTTCAAAAACGATGCACATTTAAATAAAGGGTGAGGTTGCGTACCCTTGCATGCAATGCAAACATTTTTATTATCATTTTTTGCAAAAAAGGAATGTGATTTTCTATGCGTTTCAAAAGGATGTTTCGGTTTTATGTTAGCACCAACGGTTTGAACATTTTCTAACATCAGACAGCGCTTTTCTAAAAATTCAATGAAATTGCTCCATTCAGGCAATTCTGATGAGACTAAAGAAAGTTCAAACTGTCTTCGCGTTTCTTTATCTAGCTTTTTAACTAGTATATTAATTAGCATTGTTTCCGAAAATGAATTGAGTTCTAAGCCTATCAGTTTAAGTGCTCTAATGTGTTTTTGACATCCGTCAACTATTAGTCTTAAGCCTTTAGCTGATTCATGCGATGGTATATCTAACGACAATAGTTCATTTATGTGACTGTTGACAATTAATCGCTTGTTTTCGAAACGATCTGTTAAAGCTTCAACCAGTGACGAATATGAATCGTCTAGCGTAACTAAATCAGCCGCAGGACCTTCAAGGGTCGATTTCAGGTAATACAGTTTCTGAACATCTGTTAACTTATCATTCTGATGAATTAGATTATCAAATTGGTTCTTGAATGTATACCAGTCCTGGTATTGTCCAGAAAATTTAGGTAAAGGAATTTCTGGTAGCTTTATGTTTACACAATTTGCATTTGATTCTGATATTTTAGTAGTAAAGGTATTATCACAAACTTTATTTGATGGGTAAAGAATTTTTTTAATCCTTACCTCTAAGTTCATGCAATTTTCTTCCAGTTCCAATACTGCATTTTCTAAAGGAACCAAATCGTCATCGTTCTTTACGGCTTCAAAATATTCGAATCGTAAGGCTTCCAATTTCGGCATTAAATTGCGGAGGTGTTCTAGTTTGGTTTCCAGTTCTAATTTGTCTCTCTCCTTATCTTCGTCCAAGTATGCTGCCAGTCTTGTAATTATTCCCTTTAAAGCTCCTCGTTTTCGGTTAATTATGGTGAGGGCATCCTTCACCGACATAATGCGAGAGTATCCAATTTTACCGAAATATGTATAAATTTGCTGATGCGTTCTCCGTCGCGTGCGGACCAAAATGTTAAGGATAATGCGATTTTCGAATTAAGCGGACTGTATATTTTCTAAATAATTTCTTTATTTTACATATATACAAGATAATGTAATGCGTGTTACTGCGGATTGGTAGATGCGATGCGAAGTTCTGGAGATAGAAATTGCGCAGTAAAATTGGAGAGCTTGGCTAAAAAGGGTTACAATAATTCAGAGAAAATTCGCCAAGCTGAGCGTGGGCGTTAACATTTCGTATTTTTATTAATACGAAATTATTATTATTTATTATTATTAATACGTGTGGACTCGAATTCCACACGTTTTCAAAAATCCCCCATTATGTAACCAATAAGCATACAAATTTCTTTTTAGTATATCGATATTTTTGTATATATTAAATTCTGTATCTAAATACTATTTTGTATACGGATTAAAATTTTCGCCTTTTTTTTTAGGGGGGGTGGGGGAGACAGTATTTCAGAAGTAGTCTTTAAACGTTTCCCAGAAAAAACAGTTGGCGGGATTTGCACCTGGCAAACAGAAATATACCATAGTTTGCCATTACATAAGTTAGCAAATTGCATCGTTATACTAATAAGAAACTTAACTAGAAAGGAAACATTCGTCAGTGGAACAGAACTGCACATCAAGTTTATACATCATAATGCTATTGATTGCGAAGTTTAAACTGGAACTGCAAGCAATGAAAGAATTTTAATTCCACTTATGAAATATTCTGGTACTATTTTACCACATCTTTTCAAAGGTCTCTAGAGGGGAGGAGTAGTGCCGCCACACTACTCCTCCTCCCTAGAGAGTCAGTCGGAGGCTGACGAACGATGTTCCAAGCGTTATGGAACGCTGCCAGTCGTTGTGGACTTTGTGAGGTCGCTACCGCTCGTTGCGGACTTTGAACGAGCCGATCCAGTCTGATTTACTTGTACATAACATCCTATTTAACCAAGATTGTTTTAAAATTGTAAATAAATAAATTATTATCCTGTAAACGGAACTTAGCTGTAATTCTCAACGCTACCATTCGACACATAAGACGTTACATAATTCTTTGGCAACCATGAAGATTATTGATACGTGTCAAGGCATTTGCGCACCCATTATTTTACACTTAAGGAGCTTTTAGATACTGAGCATGGCTCGGTAACCTGGTACAGTTATGTTAAACATCATTATTATGGTAATTGCTAGGTTCAACAACATGCTCTATTCATCATGCCAATTACTTACAAAAATTAAAAATCTGTAGAATAGCATAGATTTAAAGTAATAAGCCTTTTTGTACTCTAAAATATCTGAAGCATGTTGATGTTCTTAAGCTGCCAGATGCTCAGGGTGCGAATTGACAGGGAGAGGGGGGGGATGCTGGAGATCATCTCCGGCTGAAGAATGTAATATCCCTGGCTAGATACACTGCCCGACATTGAAAATGCAATACCCATAAGGAGTGGCCTGAAAGTGTTGGAACTCGGCAAGCAGAGAGACAGCAGTGAACAATAAGTGATCTTTATTTCAAAATGATAAGCATAATACAGAGGGAGAGCAGCATCGTCTTAATAGATTGGCGGACCACCGTGGACGGCGATACACGAAGCAACACGTCTAGGTACTGAGTCAATGAGAGTACAGATGGCGTCCTGAGGAATGTTTCTCCATTCTCTGACAACCAAGTGCCACAGTTTGTTTTCTGAATGGGCTAGTGGCAGGGTCTGCAAATGGCGTCCAATCACATCCCAAATGTATTTGATTGCCGACAGATCAGGAGAGTACGGCGGCCAGGGAAGCAAGCATCTGTACACCTTGCAGAACATATTGGCTGATGCAAGCAGTGTGCGGTCGAGCCTTATCCTGCTGACACAGGGAATTGAGAAACGTTTGAATGTAGGGGAGTGTCACTGGTCGCAGCACATCATTCACATATCGTTGAGCCACCATAGTGCCCCGAATACGAATTAGAGGTGACCTGGAGTCATATGCAATTGCTCCCCAAACTATCATGCCACGTTGTCGCATGGTGGGGCATTCTACAATTGCTGCCGGATTGGACCTGTTTCCACGCCGATGCCACACTCGTACGCAGCAACTATCACTGGAGAAACAGAAGCGTGACTCATCTGAGAACACGAACCTGTGCCATTCTGTCATCCACGTCGCTCTAGCCTGGCACCATTGCAGTCATTGGCGTCTATGTTGTGGAGCCAATGGCAGTCTTCTTAACGGATGCCACGAGTGCAGGCCACTAGCAACCAATCAACGGGAAATGGTTCTGGTCGATGTAGGAACATCCAAGATGTCTTGAACATGTCGCAGAATGGAGGTTGAAGTAGCTGATGGGGCTGCCACTGCTTGTCGGTGGATGCGTCGATCGACGTGTACTGAAGTCACTCTGGCTGCACCGGCACCCTTTGAATGCGCCACATTCCCTAGTAGCAATGACTGCTTGTTTTCTGCTCGGTCGTTCATCGACTCATCTAATTCAGTCATCGGCCAGTGCACTTTTGTTTTTCTGCAATAGATGAATTTTTATTCATGGATAGAAGTGATCTAGACGAGCAGTTTCGCCGATGGGAAACCGACAAACAATATCTTATCCGAAACTGCAGCTCTATAGTCATCGGGCCTTGCAGGTGTCCCAGTGGTTTAATGTGCATTTTCTAATCTAAGGGAAATTTTGAACAAATCTTGAACGAATGACATAATTTACTTCAAATTTCTTATATTCGGATTGGGACGGGGCAGGGAATTATGAAATATTTACAAAAAAAGTAAGTGTTTATTATCAGGGGTGGCTCCAATGGGGGGTCCGGGGGGCCCGTGCCCCCCCGTCGGGGCACTTGTGACCCCCCATCGGGGCTATTTGATTAATTCGTCGGGGAATTTTCATAAGAAGAAATCTATATTTTAGCTGAGTTTTAATTTTGATTTTGCGATTTAAAAAAATTAATTTTGTAATTTTTAAATACACATGAAAGGCGAATGAGTATTGGAGATTGAAGCGGATATGTTTACATTTCTGGGAGGAGGGGGGGTATATTCCTCAGAACTTCTGAATAATGGCTAAAAGTACTTTCCGTTTTCATTCATCTCTTATCTCTGCGATCCTTTTCATGTCGAGAAACAGCCACTTCCTGCATCTTCCAATACTGTGATGTGTTGACGACGGCGGGGGAGACTTCAAATTCGAATAGTGTATACTTGAAATCTGTGATCCCACTCTCAGGAGGCATTTAACTGGATTTGCAGCAAGACATCAATCTTAAGGTAACAAAAGTGCCAGTCTATTCTTCAAACGACAAATTTATGAGACCACATGTGCGACCACTTTCTATTCGAGGCTCTTTTAATTGCTTAAACGATTGTGCATTTTGTCGCCGACACCGTAGAAAAGTACAATATGGGTGTGTGTGGTCGGGATGGGGGAGACAGTGACCGTTAATTAGACCAGTCGGGTAGATAAAAAATTTCGAGGGAAGGGAAGTATGGCTTTGCTTACACAAGCAAATGGGGGATGTTCTTTTTTCCAGAAATACGGTTTTTGTACTTTTATTGGTCCTCAATGACAGAATGATGAGAAAGAAATGGTTCGTCGAAATATCCCGTGTATTTTTATTTTTTCTTCGCAAACCCATAGTACATCACTTTTCCAACACTTGTTATTGTGCATTGTGCCAGTGAGTTAGACAGAGTTTAGAATAGTGGACAATTTTTTTTCTTGTTACGGCAGCATAGCATATCATTGTGAAGTTTATAAAAGTTTAATTTCACTTTTGGCTTTATGTTTCCTAAAAAAAACATCGGTGGTGCCAAAAGCACAAGATATAAAGTACAGTGTGCTTTATGTCGTGATATTTTTTATAATGATTATGTAAAAAAAAAAAAAAAACATAGGATAACTAAGCATTCAGATCATAACATAAACAGTCGCTTCATAAACAAAATCGACTGGGGCCTGTTCAATTACCAAATGGAATTAAGAGAAAGAATCCGTGGGATATTTCTTCTTGCTCTTCGAATGTATGTTTATCTACGGAATTAGAGAAAGAAAACCCTTCAAGTTCATCAGATCCACAAACTTCAAGTAAGTTATATGTAAATTACATTCATATATATATTTTAAATGTGTTTAAAAGTTTTAATTAATATATGTTATTATTAAAAATATTGTCGGTCAGTTTATTTCTCTAAAGCATTGAATTATATCTTCTAGGTACTTGTTTTTTGTTATGTATTTGTACAAATATAGTATGTGCAAGGGCAGAACCAGAAATATTTTTCAGGAAGGGTGCAAAGCTTGAATACCAATTCAGAATTGCATGAACATGCAATTTTATTTGAAGCGTATTTTTACTAGTGGAAATATTTTCCTCTCGGGAAATTCGTGCCCCCTGTGCCCTCGCCCTAAAACCACACTTGCCTCTCACCCCCCCCCCCTTATAAAAAAAGAATTGAAACTAGTTTGAGCACAAATTTTGAATGACCACATTCTGCGTTATTTAAAAATAAAAATAATTTTAAAATAAGGCACATATTTCAAAAACTGAGTCACTTGTTCTGTCTCAGAAATTTTAAAATACTACTTTAAAGTTTATTTGTTAACAGCATTTTAATTATACATATATATCATTAAATGTCCTTAGACATGGATGCTCGTAATGGTTTGGAGTGCACTTTTAATCATAGCTGCGGACCCAGAGTCATAACTTTTTGAGTTGAAGCTGAAGTAGAAGTCTGACTTTTTACCTCACATTCTGATTCTATGAAATGTTGTACAACATTATTGTATTTTAAATTATATTAACTGTCTGAGTACTCTATGAATTAACCTAAATTTTCTCCTAATTGGTCTTTTAAACACTATGAGTACTTTTAAATGTGCTCTTGCTTTTAAACCATTGATAAGTAACATGTTGTTCACCCCATTATATGTCATTCCCGCTAAATTACAGGACAGGATATATATTCTTTCGTTGCAATTTCGATTTTTTTGGTATATTTACTAAATACGATTTAGTAATTGGAGTGAGGACGAAAGGTATATCTTTATAAACTTTCAAATTGCATTAATGCAAATTTAAATTAAACACAGATTTAATGTAATTGTATGTAAGTTAACAGTATTTTAATTCACGAGTCAAAAGCTTTTGTGTCATAAATGTAAAATAAAATTTCCCATTGTATTACTTTTATTCATAGAGCTACAAAATTTATGAGTCTTAATTGATATTTTAAAAAGAGATTTACGACTCGGGCGATAAGAAATTTCGGATTTTGTTTACTACGGAAACTTTTTAAAATGTATATTTAATTGTGTAATAATTTGACATGACAAAACATTTATAAAATTATTTTACAGTTAATCATCTCTGGCATTCAAAATATGTATAAACCTATGAATATTTAAACGCTTTAACTAAAAATTTTCGTTTTAATTAGAAATATTTTAAACTGGTCGTATTTTATTTATTTATAAGTTAGTGTTATGCAAAGTATTCTATGTCTTTAAAATTATTTTATCACAGTAATCCTTACTTGAACTCTTATAACTGTTGAGAAAGTAAAAAGATATTTTTATAACTAAGTGGTTAATTAGATAATTTAACTTTTAAATTCTTCCGAATAAAAAAATAATACTTTTCTGTTTCTTAGATGGCAAATTTGAATACATTCTAAATATACTTTTTATTTATAAATAGATTCAATCGAACACAATATGCACGATTTAATCTTTAATTTTATAAAAATTTAGCAGTAAGATTTGTTTTTATTTTTATTTTTTTGTAATTTAAGAATTAGTCAGATACATAGTTTGTTTATTTGGTAATATACTTTATACATATACAACGAGTGAGTATTTGCACTATATAGAGAAATCTAACTGGATTAACCGGCCCTCTTTAGCTAAGAGTTCATAGCTATGCACACCAAGAAGATTAACAGCTGAAAGGGAATTAGAATTTATTACATTTTGCTTGGGGTAAAAAAAAAGTTAATTTTAAAAAAATTAAATAATAATAATAACCAGCTCCTCTGATAGACCCTCTCTAGTCCAGTATGAAGATGGCTGTGGATAGATCTAAAAACGGAATATAAGTTAAAGGAAACTGATTAATCTTGACTGACAATTTAATTTTTATATCGTTGTGGAAAAAATAACTAACTTTTGTGAATTTTAATTCAGTTATTTTACTGTAAAGTAAATAAAAATTATGGTATACAGCGTCTATATCGTCTTCCGAAATTTTCCCTTTTATCCTGTAAAATAAGTAAATAAAATAAATACAATAAAAGTTTTATATTTGTGTGTAGATTTGTATGCTATATACAGTGGCGTATCGTAAGCCACCGCAACTTCCCTTATTTTGAATCTTTATACAAATCGCTATTGAATCCATGGATGGCACCAGCATTAATATAAACTATTAAAATAAACTAATAGTATGTGTTCTAAACTGATTTTTGAGTTATAGAATTATATGTATCAGAATTCAACTCTAAAACTTTTAAACAGGTTAATATTATGTTTGTTATTCGCCTTATTAATTAAACTCTTTTTCGTTAATGTTGAAATTTTAAAAGTGACACTTTCACTATATGAATTATTAGTAAATGAGCTTGCTTTATAAAATTATTCATCACGTTTGTGGAAACCTCGTTCAAAACTATCTTGGAGTATTACAAAAAAGTAAATTTTTATCAAGGTTAGTTTCGCTAAAAATAATTATTTTTTTGTGTGTCTTGGCAAATTATAAGCTGTCCGATTATATTTTTCTGACGATATTTTTTATTTTATTTTATTTTAGATTTTAAAAGGAAAGTGGTTAATTTTCTTCATGAGTGCTTGACTTTATAAAAAAATTTAATAGCGCATATATTTACGTTCTCTTTCGGAGATTTTTATAATTTATTATTATTATTATTATTATATTATTAACTAAAGCTCCCAGGGGTCACTTCACAACAATTCTTTTCGAAATTGAGATACGGTGCCATCTTTTAGCTTTCAATAAGTACTATCGCCACATGAATTATTATTGAAGTAGAATCATTTTAAAGCTGTAGAAACAAGCGACAAAGTTTCGGTATGACACTTTACTGCGCGCCTTCAAAATCATTTTTCTCAAAAGAAAATTTTTGTTGTAAAGTGGTTCTGCCTATAAACATTTCAGTTGCATATTTCTCACTTTATTGTGATTTAAAATATTAATATTACATAAATTAACAATTCGATTAATGTTTTTACAGTAAAACATGTTGGCCAGAAACACTAGGCTTTTTGAGATAACGAGTTGAAATTAAAGGGAATCAGTTTGTAAATGGAAATGTAGATTACGGCCAATTATCTACGCTAGGGATCTAGGCCGGGGGTGGGTTTGCCCTCCGCGGGGGACTTGTAAGAGGTCCTAACCCGTATTTATGCAAAGTTTCGGGGGAAAAACCACGGAAAACTCCGAACGGTTAGGTCGGTGGACGCGACCTAGTGTCGAACCAGGCACCTTCCGTCTCCCAGTTCAAAGCGCTAGCGCTATGTCACTGGTGGGGTGGGATTCAATTTGTAAGGGAAAACACATTTATTGAGATATCAAGAATTTCGATGTTCGAGATATCGAAGTTAAACTGTAATTAAATTTACATATATCTCTTAATTTTATAAAAAATAACTGCAATTTGTGTAAAAGCGTGCAAATTTAGTCATGTTTAATTTATAAAATAAATTTTCAGTGAATTTACAGCAATATTCTTGCACAAAAAACTTTTGTTTCTGATATTTTTTCTGCGGGAAAAAAAAAAATACGTAGAACTTTCTTCGCTGAACTTTTTTCAAAGAATTTCATTCATATGAAATATTTTAAGTGTTAACCTGAAGAACTCTTAAAAGTAGCTTTCGAGATTTTACAGAAACGTGCAAGGCCGTTACCAGGGGGGAGGATCATGTGGGTTTGACCCCACCCCCCTCCAAAATTTCAGTAAATGCATTATCAGTTTATTTGCGTTGATTCTAGAGATCAGTTAATTTAATTTTAGCACTACAGATCCCCTCCACCCACCGAAATTTTTTGCTTGCTGAGGCCTTGGGGAAATATTTGTCTAATGTAAAAGGATTTTGAGATATGTTAATTAGGGTCAGTTTAAATAATATTCTACCAGGAAAGATTGTGCAGTGGTTTTTGAAAATATCCGGGGCCTGCGTGTCCGATAATGTATGTCGATCCGATTCCTGGAAATATTTCTCAAAACAAAACATTATATTGTCCTCCATCTCCTCTAAACTTATCTGGATCCTGGATATTTTAGTTTAGAAAATGATTTATTGTGAAAAAATCACTTTCTAAAGTAAAATATTTTCAAGTGGTGCAGATAGTTGCAAATTTCCTTATCATAATTGGTGACAAAAATGTCATAAAAGAGGGGTCAAAGCCCCTCTTGGATACGTCACTTAGCATATGTACATGTATATTTGTGCCCCCTCGTCGGGGAATTATGACCCCCCGTCGTGGAAAGTCTAGCGCCACCACTGTTTATTATATAAAATCGTTTGTAATATTTAAATAATTAAAAAAATGCGTTTAAAAAAAAAAAAAAAAAAAAGGAAAATCTGTTTGAGCGTCAGCTGCATTATAAGAATAACGGAAACTTCATTAAAATGAGCAACTCTTTTGAAACCGCCTTAATGTAAACAGCAAAGAGAAATCAGTTAATTTTTAAAAGTTAGCCAATAAATATGAAAGTTAAAATCACACTTAAATTCCTATACAATTTGCAATATTGTTTTTTAATTATTAATTTTGAATGTTGTTGCTACTTACATACATTGGTAAAAAGTGAAATTAATTTGTTACCAATTGAATAATTTGACTATTATTAATAACAGCTGAACAGCACTTTGTCAAAATTTCACCAAAGTCCCAATCTGTGACTAAAATAAGCCGTACTTCAATCTTTGGCTTGTACATGAGTCTGGATGGTCTTGTGGTAGCGTGCTAGGCTTTGATTCTGCACGCTCAGGGTCCGGTAGAGGAAGAATTTTTTTCCTCCCAGAAAAGCGGAAAGTTAGCATCCAAAAAACGAAAACATAATAAACGGAAAGGACATTTTTTGAAAATTTTTCTGCCAGTCGTTTATTTTTTATTAACAAATATATTTTAAACACTTTATCGGTTTCTCATCGGTTCCTTTTAGTTATTTCATCGGAGTCATCGGGAAACGATGATCGGCTTTATGGCCCCCCCAAGCGGACATTTTGTACCAGTTGCCGATGAAATTTCCTCTTTTTTGGATGAAAAGCCGTGATCGGCTATTGCTTCTTCTCTTCGGATTAAACTTACCCGCCTCTCATCGACCGATGGGTTATTGCTACTAGGGTTTCTTTGTTCCAACCATCTTCCCCAGACAGCACATAAGCTTAAATCAAGCTTGACATTTCTTTGAATTTGACGTATTAATACAAGCTTGACAGCTCAACTCATTCTAAGCTGGCAGCAAGCTTGCAGGAGTCAATTTGAATTGTCAAGCTTAAATACAGCTTGATTTAAGCTTGACAATTGATACTCGCTTGGTTTTTCCTTTTTAAAGGAGCGTTGATGGCGCCATCTGTGAAAGAGAATGGACATTAATTGTCTAGCGTCCTCAAATTTGCTGAAAGTTCGTAAAAGATGTGTTTTATTTTATTACCGGCAGGGCAAACGGTGCAACTGCCCAGGGCCTACAGATTTTAGGGCCCAAAAATCTTACATCTTACACTTTTGTAGTTTTAAAATAAAATTACAAAGGATAAAAAAAATTCAGAAGTCAAATAATTTTTTTAATTATAAAGTATGAACAATGAAAATAATTCAAATTTACATTTGTATAAATTAATTTAAACTTATTTTTAATTCTTCGAAATGCCCTAGATCGATATAGCATACCAATATGTAGGAAAATAACTAACCACATTTATAAAGAGAATTTTTAGCGTTAAAAAATAGCAAAAATTTTCAATTATTTGTTATTTTAAGAAGTATTTACAAAAATGACTAAAGTGTTTGTATTCCATACATGTTAGCAACTGTGATATAGCATTTCGAAGTAACGTTTAACTATCTGTTTCTTTGATTTCAGATTACTTAACACAAAATTTGTGTTAAGTAAGTAAACCCCTTCTATATTTCCAAATATGGAAATTCTTCAAAATAAAATACAATTATACTACGAAATTAATTTCAAAATCAGTCGTTTGTCTCGATTTTGGCCAGCAGTATTGCTCAATGATGAGTGTTGCAATATTGAAAGTTTTAAAACGTGTCCTGCTTTTAAATTTATATTATGCTTATTTCCCTATTAGTAGAGTTTATAAATCACACATAACATTATTTAAATTTTGATTCATCCCATGGAAAAATAAAAGAAACTTATCAGCATAGACCATATTTATCGATCTGGCGTGACAACAGTCACGTCAAACTTTAGTCATAGCTGCCCGAGCTGTTAGCATGCGTTCCTTCCAGCCTAAAGTTCCCGGGATCGAACCTAGCTGCCGAAGATTGATGGAACAGATTAAAATAACTTAAAATTTCAGCATATAAGGGGGAAATGTGCGGAAAAATAAAGTATGTGGGGCGCGTTCGCCCGTGTATTTAGAAAAAAATTTTTTAGGAAAATTTTTTAAGCTTAAAATTAAGCTTGCTATGTCAAGCTTAATGCAAGCTGGGCAAGTGTAAACTAGAACACTTGATTCAAGCTTGCATTAAGCTTACAGGCTTGAAATTGTCAAGCTTAATTCAAGTTTACTGACTTGATAAATCAAGCTTGCAGCAAGTTTGATGTGCTGTCTGGGTCGCCACAGCCGGTGTACAGTGGACACATCCAGGTGTGTGTCTACCAAGATTTGCTAAATGGACCAACCTGCCCTTCTCAGTCCGATCACCATACCCTTCGTAAAATCGTCGGCCTGCTGAAACTGCCTCTGTTGACGGCGGCCTGGTATTCTCTGGTAACACGTGTCCTCTGAGACAAGAATGAAATTTCTACGACAATTTCTCTAGCAGCAATACTTTCACAAAAATTGTCCGTTCTACCGCTTCCTTCCCATATAATATTTTTCCATGTGCACTGGCGAGCTGCCAATTTTACATCATTAGCATAACTCAGCAAGGTGCATTTACCCTGAAATTTGCATAATTTTCTGACCACTTCTTTTTGGTGCTGCATTTTCAATGTCACGCAGTGTATTAATTGATCCCTGCTGGGGATACTATTTATTCCCTGCTGTAGAAATGTAAAGTAATCTCTGTCCATACAAGTTCAACAGAACCTAACGATTTAAGTATTGAGAATAGAAATTCTTCGTCTGTTTACTAGACAAAGGAGCAAATTACAAACATCCCTGAGAAATAGATATACACATGCCTGCATATGAGAAATTCCTGATGCCACTTCTCATTCTGTAACTAGGGTAGGTCTCGAAGGAAGACAGCGAAATGAACGAACAAGCACTGCTCTGCGGCCAGCTGAACTTGAGGGTAGATGTAGAATCGACATAGGCAGGAATATGTGCATAGAAAATTGGGTGTCGGCTTTTGTTTGAGTTTGTGTCACTTCCCAGACATGTTGGTGACAGCATTTGTCATGTAATACCTAATATATTATGCGAGTACATTCCCTCCTTTTTATTATTTTTTTCCCCCTCCGTTTCAAATGTCTCCTATTGGAGAATGTTTTCTTTCAAACTAGTCGGTATGCTTAAGAAAAAGAGACTAGAGGCAAAAGTATAACACCAAATTTCTGTTTATTAATAATTCATTGATATGTACATGAAAAAATATGTAGGTGCAATCTGTAGACATTACAAGGCCAGAAATACTGAAGGGAAGTAATCAACATTTTATTTATGTAATGAGGTTAAAATTACTTTGATGTTGGTGGATTAACTGACTTTAATTATGAATACTTAAAAACCATTTTTAATAGTTTTCTCCCCCCACCAGTTTGGCACGAAATTTAATTTGATCAATGTGGAAGACAGGGACTTTAATTAATAATGGTCATTTAACAGCTCTATTTTGCACTAAATATTATGCATGTATTTTAAATACAAGAAAAGAACATGAAGACAGCTCTCTTATGCAGCCACATTATAAAATTACTGATATGTACTAGTGTGATTTCTTACTGTTGTGTTATTAGCATTTTAATTTGGAAAGATTTCACAAATGCAGAATAAGAATTCCTTTTGCATCCCTTGAAAGTGTTTATGAAATCTATTTGGATTCCAATGTGCTGGGAATAGCACCCTGTTCAACTATAACTAGTTATCTCAAAAGCATGCTTAGCTTAACTTAAGAATAAACAAAGGAAAGTAATCATTGCAGTTTAACTACTGATTAAAAGAACAATAATTTAAGTTATATTTTAATTTTAAATGTTGTAAAAGGTTACTTAAATAAGCCTGTAAATTCTATTCATCCAATCAATTTAAATATACGCTACTTCCCTTCCAAAAAATAATATTTAAAGCAGCTGAACATTTTACATCCAATGTGAGATACTTAAAATATGTAATTCAAGATGCCAAGACTTTTACCTGAACGCCAAAAAAGCAACACAAAAACCATGCCTATTAAATGCGAACTGCTATATACCCCAGTACAAAAACTATATACCCCAGTGACCCAAGCTTTAATGTATTAAATATTGATCACAGACATATGAAGTAAATTACAAAGTTGTGTAAAAAGGTACAGAATTTTGTGGTACCAATACAAATTTTCAGGAGATTAAATAAAGATAATATTCAAATTACTGCTCATATTATCTTGAACAGATTTTAATACTTATCTAAAAGATCCCTGCTCCCGGGTGACTAAGCACCATGAAAAATTTGATGAAGAAGGCCTCGGTTCCTCGTATTTTCTTGAATAAATACTTTTATTTACAAAGTTGGACTTTCTTAATTTCCCATCCGAATTGCTCGCACATCACATTAGACTAAAGATGTGCACTTAAAGCAGATTAGGGAGGTGTGCCACCTATGAACAAAAATCCAGGGATGCAGAATATGTCCGAACGCTCCATTGAGGTTCGGGGGAAATTTTTGTTCCCAGTGTGTTTAAAGAAAAGAAAAAAGGCAAAAAAAAAAAAAAAATAAAAATAAAAGTGGATGCAGTTGTTATCAAAAGAAGCTAGTGATAGATAGTAGCCACTTAAACTAGAATGAAAATATGCTTCAGTTTTGGGGAAATTTTCGACAAAACAAATTGTGCTCTGGGGAAATATTGGGACCTAAACATTTTCTGCACCCCTGCAAAAATCTAACATGGCCCCTGCAAATTGGAGGGCTGTAAAAAAAAAAAAAAAAAAAAATTCCCAAATAGGAAAATGGTATTATATAGCCCATTACCAACTTTGTTTAAACATAACTGAATCTATTTTAGGAAGAAACCCCGAAAATTTGTACATTGCCTAATTAATGTACGGGAACGCATTTTAGTAATTGGTACCTTTTCATATGGGGTCATACAAAAACTTTAATCCATACCTAAAATTCCATACTTTTTTTTTCCCCCTTAACTTAAACATATTGAATATATGGGCATTCTCAGCCCAAAGGGTCAGATGTAGCCTGTCACAGCTTTTGATCCGGCATGTGAAAGATTTCAAATTCTCACAGAAAACCCATATAAATCATTCAAAATCTCAATAAATTACATTTCTACTGTCTGTGACTTCACTAACACCCTAAAGTTTGGCCTGCAACTTTCCAAAGGTTGCCCATTCCTGATTAAATAAGTTGAGGAATTCAGGCCTAGGAAAGTTCTTTTGGAATACCCTATATATAAATATGTATGTACATATTTTATTTTTATAGAGCGTTGCAAAATCAATAACAACAATATGGTAAAAAAATACATAGGATGGTCATAAATAAAAACTTCCTTGATATAAGGTGATATATGGACCTCTAGCCACTGTTCTGTTCAAGCAATCGAGATGAGATTTCAGATAGAGTTATTCAGAGGTATGCACTCGAGATTGAGATTGTTTAAAACAATAGAGCTCTCATAGTTATGGTTACAGTAAAAAAAAAAAATTGAAAATTTTCAAGGGCAACATTTTTTGTGAAAATTGATCAATGCATCAAAAAAACATAAATGCCATTGGAACGGTACACATATGACAAAACTGGCAATGTAAAACATTTGCAAAGAACATTGTAACAAATCAATGACAGCCCAAGAGAGGAGAGTGAAATTGTTTGTATTGGAATTTAAAGTTTTAAAGTGCCTTCTGTTTAGCATTTCTATGAATTAATGTAAATTGTGTCAATGAACTTTCTATCTGTGTTCTGTGCATTGTTCCACAACATTTACGTTTTTTTCTATGCACTGATCAACTTATGCAGAAAAAAATTAGGTATTGCTATTGAAAAAATTTAAAACTTTTTCCCCTATAACCATAAGTGCAAGAGCTCTATTGTTTTAAACAATCCCAATTTCGAGTGCATGCCTCTGAATAACTATATCTGAAATCTCAACTCAGTTGATTGAACGGAATAATGTAGGCTAGAGGTCTATACATTGTTGAAGTTTTTTATGATCATCCTGTATTTCAGGCAACTTCAAAAATTAACAAGTTATCTCAGTGTATATATGGCAATGCTAATAGCTGTTAAATGACCAAATTTATGAAAATGGTGGGAAGTGCTAAAGTTAGTGAGCTTGGCACAAAAAATATTGTTCCATTTTAATGGTAAATACAAATGTTCTTTAACTCCAAATATTTTTTAAAATTCAAGCCATGTAATGCTATCATACGTTAAAACTTGTAGTCAATCACAAAACTCATTTAAAATTATATTTTGTATACATTTAAAACTTTTCAAAATACATGATGAAAATTACACTTTTTCAGTATACATTTGTTTATTATATTACGAACGTGAGGTTTTAAATTTTTAATTTTAAAATCAAATAAGTGCAGGGCTCCCAAATAAACTTAAATTGTTGCATTCATAGTTTTTTAAACTAAATCTAATGCACAACATATACCAATTGAATTATTTTTTTGGTAGGGAAAGGAATCAATCTATCAATTTAATTATTCTACAAAGACATTACGTTTAAGTGCCTAAATCCACAATCTGCTAAATTTAAAACTCAACCTTGAACTCAAAAAAAAAAAAATAAATAAAAAGAATACATGTGGGGGAACAAATTGACATATGCTAACATATCAATTGTAAACTGTTACACCCTCTCTCCCTTACTGCTAAGTTTTCAGAAATTCAAAATAATTGTAAAAACATATTACAATTAGTAATCAAGTCCAAGAATGTTGGATAGGTTTTTTTTTCTGTTGGATAGGTTTTAGTAAAGTTTAATAATTTATCAAAGAAAGCATAAAATATTAAATATACAAATATAAGTACTTTAACGTTTAATAGTGTTTTAAATAAGTTTTTTATCAAAGCCGATAGCAAGTATCCATCCCCCCCCCCCCCAAAAAAAAAAAAAAAAAAACCTACACCAGAAAGAGTGCTTACATATGATTCCCTATGAGCAGCAGAGTATAGATCATTCTTATTATGAAACAAGTAAAACTGAACAACTAAGAATTAAAAAAAGTAACAAGACTCTGTGTGAAGACAATACACTGACATAATACAGAGATGAGCAATAACCTTAAGAAAGCCATAAAAAAAGACGAAAATATGTAAAAACAAAATCTTAATCCCTTTCATGATATTACAACTTTACTTTTCTTGCAATCTGTAAGGAAATAATTTCATCTTCCAATTCCACTGTATTTGCTACCAAACTTTTGTCTGATCACTGCAGACATAAATATAGGAGAGGGAGTGTAGTTTTATGCACATGTCTTTAATTAGGTCTTTATTTTATTCACTTTTGAAAGTAAGCCTTACTAAACTATTAACTAGTAAACCTTAAAATGAAATTGAACATAAGTATAGCGTGATTAGATATTTGAAGGGAGGGGGGGGGGGCACATGCCAAATTCAAGAGTAGAAAATGGAAGTATACATTGCGAGATAAATGTTTTAAATCAAATGATCCTGAGATAAAAATGAGGCGACAAACACTAACCCCTATGAGAAAGACTGTATACTGCTAATCCTGAACAAATATTAATAATTTTGATTTGTTAAACTAATGTCTCTTAAAAAATATTGCAAGTACTTTCAAGGCAGGCATTAAAACACTGCTGTCTGAAGATGACTGCAGTGCAGTAAAATGTTTTGAACATGAAATCATTCAACTAAACAGTAACATTTTATGCGAAAGTAAAAACACTATTAATTTTAAGTCATATTTGAATAAGCAAATTGTTGCTAACGCGAATAATTATCTAACTTGTTTGAAACCTCTTCAGTAAGGGTCCAGAAAAGTGTTAAACTTCCTGGGTGAAAAAAGAAATTTTCACTCCTCGGCCACATATAAAAGAAATAAACTAGTATCCCTTATGCAGAAGGGCATCAGTTTAATAGGCTTACAGATGGAAAAGCAAGCACTTTTCATTTCGAAATGTCATCTATAAAGGCATTGCTTTTTTGTATTAGAAAAAAAAATATATATATTAAGACTAAATGATTTTTAGCAAAGACAAGAATTGCCCTTTCAGTGCCATTCTGATAATCTTAGTTGCAGAAATATTAATACAATATAAGTTAGCATGTTCAATATTATCCTTGGTTTATGAACATGCCATTCTCAACATACGTAATGCAGTGAACTAGTTAGTTGTTTTTGGGAGACCTACAAGTATCACACGATAACATTTTGACCATTCTAAAGCATTTCTAAAACACTATTACTTGATTATTTTGCTGTTTCAGATTAAGAATTGATTCAGTATAAAAATTATATAAACAAAGTATCTATACTTAAACAGATTCAATATATGTACAGTCAGTCTTTTCAATAACAAAGGTAAAACTTCATACTAGGCAAAACTGAAATTCAAAGATTGAAATTTAATTATAAATGAGCTGTAAAAACTAGAGTTTTTCAAAAAGTATTTTGATTTTTTTTCTTTTTTGCTTTAAAACAGAAATAGTATTTAAATTTAAAATAAGAGGTACATATCTAAACAAAATATAAAAAAAGATAATATAAGATATAGCTTCTTTAAATATTAGTTATAAGCTTATATTATTGCTATTATTAGAAATATACACCAGTAATATGATAGCTTAACTTTAATTCTCTCCCCCCCCCCCTCGATTTTTCAAGGAGGGCACATTTTTAATTACATTGGTAAAAATAACACTTTTCTATTAATGAATATGTAAACTTTAACATACATCACACATATATTGAATTTAAACAGTACTTGATATTTTTTTCAGGGAGCAGTACAATCAAATAACACATATAAAAAAAGAGATTTTACAGTTCAGTAAAGGCAGAAAAGAGAGAAAGAGGAAGTAAAAGAAATCAGAAGAAAGTAATTACTCATATATATATAATTCTAATGCATCAGCTTTTGAATGTAACAAAATATTTTAGCAATAATTAGAAAAAAATGTAAAATCAAGTATGAAATTGGAAGTCAGCAACATGACACTGAAAATAGGCTTATAAAGAGTAATAATAGGCTTATAAACACTAATGTTTCTCAAATCCCCACCACCACCACAAAGAAAGGGGGGGGGGAAACTTACCTAAATCAGTATTTAATTTATTTTACATCAGTAATAAAAACTTCACTCTAAGCTGTCACACCAAATTAAAAAATAGCAACAAAAATCAAAAATGACTGGCTAGATGAGAGAGACATTTAGAAGAATATATATATTTTTTATTATAGGCATTTAAAATCATACATAATACTTTTTTACAGTTTCAAACAGCTTTTGAGGTACATACAGAAAGGAAGACTTTAAAAATATTAATTGAAAACACAAAATAAATCACTGCAAATGAAGAAAAGTAAAACAAAATTCTAGAAAACATGCATTAAAAACAAATTATTTCTTCTAGAAATACAATACAGTGAATAAATGTTGCATTAAATATCTGAAATGAGCAACAAATGAAATAAAAGGATAATATAAAGTTTACTCATTAACAAAAGATATTTTATAACAGTCTTTCATCATAAAGGGAGTCATTTCTTAACTGCACCATATAAGGATTTTTCCCCCCTAGCACATTTTAAGGTATTTAATAATGTGAAATGCCAAATTATGGACACTTTAAGCCCTTGTTTTTGTAAATAGAGAAATACTAACAGGTGTAACATTATTGAATAATTCTTTGTCTTGTTGATGGCATTAAGCAAAAAAAAAAAAAAAAAAAAAAAAAAAAAAATCAGTCATCAAAAATTTTTATGCAGACAAGAATTTTTTCAAGCAATAACACAATACTAGTTCAGTTTAAATGTTTATATACATGAATATAATGCATGAATTTCAATGTACATAACAATAACATCTTTTGATGTTTTCTCTTTCTCTCTTTTTTTCATATACATATTTAAATAAATATAGCATTCAGATATAAAATAAGCATTAAAAATTATACAGATACAGTTCTACATCGTGATTTCCAAACAGTTCAGTACCACAGTCTGCAATATAAAAAATCTGTTGACAGAGCAAATAAATTTTCTAAGTCACACAGAGTTTAAATAATATGCACTTCATAACCTGATTAACTGATTATAAATGTAACATTAAAGTAAATAGACAATACAAAAACAAAAAAAAAATTATAGCAATTCACAAGTCAGAATTATTCTCACAATTCTGTACTTAAAAAATAAAGACTAGCCTTAGTGCTTACAAAAGTGATTTACACCACTTTACTTCAGCCATATTATTTTTGCCCCCAACAAGTTTGTAGAATTAAAAATCTACTTTAATTTTTACATCAGATTGTGCGTGTTAGAATGCCAGATGCTTATAACAATTTTCTATCAACCCTAAAATAAAAAATACTTTAAATGTTTTTTGAAATACTTTTTACTTCAAAAATCTCAATTTATAATTGAACATGAAAAAAATTTAAGAATGTTGATATTTGTTTCTTTTTTACTTTATCCCTTTAACAGTAAAACATTTGTAACAATAACAGCTGAAGCATCAATAGATGTACTTTTAAAATAAAAGAAAAAAGGTCAACATTCTGAAACTTTATGTACAGTTTTGTGCCATCCATATCTATTTTACATTATTTACAATGTTAATTTGGTTGAACTAGATCTTAATTAAAACTGAACTAAAAAAAAAAAAAATTAACTAGATTATTTCTAGAAATAAAAAATACAACAGACATTATTCCTATGAATATTTTTCTTTCTGAAATAAAAACACATTTTCCTCAAACAAAAGCCTTTTTATGATATAGACAAAACTACAGAAAGATAAGAATTCAAAAATCATTAGTTTTTTTTAGAAAAAACCACATAAGGGAGGAAACATTCTACATATCTGGAATTTATTGATTTTGTGTGAGTGTTATTTATGTATTGTATGTGGGAAAGAATATAGCACTCGTTTCTTGAATAACTAATTAATTAAATTATTTCAAATCAAATTGATTTTGATGATCCAAAACTCAAATAAAAATGTCCAACAACTGAAGCACTGAAACATCAAATTGACAAACATGAACAGGAAAAAATACAGGATCATTAAAAAAAAAAAATAATGTCTTAAAACTTGGGAGAATAAATGTTATTTTCTTTAGTTCTATTTAGAAGAAAAGCTTAACTACAGAGAACAAGCCTTAAATAAAAGGCAAATACAGTGCATGACCTGTTGGTAATTTGGTACTCTCAAAACTGATATCTTTAATACCAAGATTTTGACAAAGATAAACCTATCTATATAAAAGAGACTGTTCAAATGTGTGTTTAAAAAACTGGAGGACCAATTTAAGCTTTTTCTTCTTCTTTCTTTCTTTCTTTTTTTTTTTCCCCAGTAAATGATCCTTGTTGTCAGGAGAAGCTTTATGAAAACTGTTTTTTTTTTCTTTTAATCTGTAAAATAGAAAGAAAGTTAGCGATCATTTCTTTTTCCCCACACACACCTTTGACTTTCACTGTCTCTGCAGAGAACAATAACGTTTCTCCATGCAACCATGCATTGATAAGAACAGGATAAAAGATACCTATCCATATAAAATACTGTTCAAGTTGTGTTTCTTCCAAAAAAAAAAAAAAAAAAAAATTAATCTTCTAAAAAAAAATTTTTTTAAGATTATTTCTAGAAATATATATAAAAATTAGGCCTTTGGCCTAAAACAATTTAAGCCAAATTTTATGCTATATGATACTTGTCCAGAGAAGGCTTACAGCTATCAAAATCCTAAATCTAACTAACAGAAAAAAAGTTAGGGACCAAAGCATTTATTCACATTCATGGTTGCACTTTTCTCAGATTTTAAAGAACAAGAGAGCTTTTTTTCCCTTCCTCCAACCATTTCAGATTCACATAATGATCATAATCAGATTAATGGTTTATCAATCTATATAAATGGCAATGTTGAAGTATCTGTGCTTCTTCTATAGACTAAAAAACTACTCAATTGATTTAAACATGGTTTATTGCAAAATGATCCCGCTTTACGAATTACAAACCAAAGTAAAACAGCTGCCCACAACATTGTTTTAGAGGTGCAGTGGTAGAGCTTAAATTTAAAAGACAGAATTTTATTCCGTAGAAATAAGACACTTTGAAAGTGAATAGAGTTGTTTGCAAAACATTTTTTACATTCATTCTTTTTGATTGCATATATTCCTAACACAGTTTTTGTACCATTATTTTGCAGTTGCACTATGGGCCATCTCAAGGTAGTATCTGTAAGGCAAAGTTCATATCATGAGTCATAGAATTTTGCATGTTAAGATTCTTCAAAAATGGAATTAATTTCAATCATATAAGAGGAAATTTTTGATTCCTTGCATAAAAATTACAGGTATGCAAATAGATATTTTGAATCTCCCGTTATTTAGGTAATGTAATATCATTGTATCAGCAAACTAATCAATAAATTAGAACCTATCACCATATATTGGATTATAATTTCTAAATTATTGGGCAAAAAATTCATTGTATCATACATATATTACAAAATTAATTAATTTTTTTAGTATAAGCTAGGCACGCAAAAATTTTAACTAGTTTTGAATATTTTTGAAAGATTAAAATAATTTTTTTAATGACCCTGTATTTTTATAAAACATGTAAGTCAAAGAAATATTTGTATGTATAGGATAGGTTTGAATAAACTTACAAAAGAACTTCATTTAAAAGTTATACTAATTTTTTATTTGTGAAACAGGAAGCTTTCAGGAGCTTTTGTTTGTAAAAATATAACTATGAATGTTAAGCATATAAACGTAAAATAAGTTCATTACTGGGAGGAAATACGCACATTCAATATATGAAAAAAAGGATAAAACACAGAACTACTTGAAACATAGACAACATCATTATACACATTTCAATATAGCTTTTGCAAAAACAATAACATTGCATGTTTGGCAAGTACAAGATATATCTAGGAAAATATCTTACAGATAATCATTTTGAAGATTAACACAGAAATTTATTGCTTATATTAATATAAGATATACATTTTAAAAGTTACCCACAAATTCAGAATATCACATATTATGCAACAAAAACAAACAAGGGGGAAAATACACCCAAAACAAAGAACAAACTTTGCCACTGAAATCTAAAGCAATAACATACCAATTTCTTTAAAAATAATTCAATTATACTCTAATTATGAGACAAATAACTGATTGTTTATACATAGAACATTACATTAAAATGGAAATTTAAATCCAAGATCTCAAATTCCACAGAATATTTTTAAATATATCTTAATTATTCATCTTTTTAAAGGTAATATATAATAATTATAAAAGTATATTCGAATGGTGTCAGACATATCACTTACAAACAGATAATAGTCTTGAATGAGCACACACACGCACACACACACACACAAAAAAAAAGCAATTAATTGAATAGATTTAAGAAAAAAATAAGTTATTAACATCCAATATTATTTATTTTGCATAACTTGGGGCTCTGCTATTCAATGCTTAAAATAAATCACACAAATATCAACTTTACAAAGACAACTCCCCGCCCCTCTACATACACTTAAAAACTATTTTATATTTTAAATTTTCTAAAGGAACTTGAGATCACAGAAATAAATTAAGTTTAAAGTTTCTGAAATCAGTGTAAACCAGCTTTTATTTTGTTTTATTTATTTACACTAAATTTTCAACTCATCTATTTAAATCAATACATTATACATATTTTCAATATCAAGTTTTTAAGCACAAATAATTTATCATAGAGCTATTTGAATTTATTCAAATTATTATTGATTTTTGATTTTAAAATGCACTTTACAAGAATTACCATTTACCATTGCTTTGATTTTTGTTGTATCGTGAAAAGTAAGAAATTAATTTTTGGCAGAGCATATCTCTTAACAACATTGAAAAAAGAAGCATATTGTTGATCTTATTTTTACGACCTGAAAATTTCATTAACAGAAATATTTATCTGCTGTTGCAGGAGATGAGAATATATTTATACATAAAATGCAAAATTTAATCAACAAAGAGAGTATATAATTTTAACATTATACCCTTTGTAGAATGTATTTTTCTTTTAAATTGTCTTTTATACAAGTATCGTTTTATAGTAGATAATGAAGGGGCAGGGTATTTTATATGTAGAATGGGAGATTATAAATAACAACAATTATTTAACGAAGTTTTAAAATACTATATAAATATTCTAAATTATCATTTTGTAAGCTTCATAAATGTTTCTTGCATAAATATCAATACAAAGGCTCATCTTTTTAAAATTGTATTGGTCTCCAAATAAAAATTGGTTTATTACTAATTCCCCACCATCAGTGGGAAGGGAGGAGGAAACAAAGCAGAAAATATGATTAATTTAGAAGGAATTCAAATAGCTTTTTGTTAATTTTATGTAACTATTAGTTAACAGTTCAATTTTTATTTTTATTTTTTAAGTTGTCAATTTCGAAAAAATATTTAAACAAAGTTACATATTAAAGAACAGTTTTTATTTTTATGAGAAACATATCACAGCTAGCTATAGATGTAAATGCCTATAAACAGGCCTTATTTATAAAGTAATCTGGCTACCAGATAATTAAAGGCTCAAGAAGTGCATTTTCATGAACCTCGAAACATCACATTAAAATTTAAGTCAAAAGCACAAAATATTGTTAGAATTCTTCCAGTTTAAATATGCTTGGGTTATTATTTCTGCACTAGAAAAAGTACTTATTACACAAGTTTTGCATAGTTTGTTTTAAATGCAATTTGTACAAAAAAAAAAAATAAATAAATAAATAAATAACTAAAAAAAAAAAAAAATTAAATTTTTAACACTAAAGTGTTTCTAAAAAACAATACATAGAACTGATACCAAATTAATTTACTTAACTAAAAATATTTAATGTTGCTAATTTCTTTTTTAAATGAAAAACTTAATGTTAAGGTAATCCTAAAAATGTCTAACTTTTTGTACAATAATATGTAGATATATCACTTTAAATTAAAAACAAATTAAATTGTTTTAAACATCAAGATAGCATCAAACTGGTTAATTTTTAACACTGACATGTTTTGATGTAAACATAAAACATGCACTAAAATATAAACTAACAAGAGTAAGTTTTATCATTTGCTGTCATATAAATATATATATACATATCTTAAATATTCTTAAAATTAACTGAAACTACCTAAAGGAAAGGAATGTTTACATATAATACAAACATTTGGCACGAAAACCCACATAACAGTGTTCCCTATGAATGTAAATAAAATATTGGCAACACAATAACAATGCTATAGAAGATACTGTCCGCACAAAAACAACAATAGCCAAAATTGATACTTTTTAAAGCTATCAAAGTTAGCTAAGAAGTAATAATAGAGGAGAACTTCTCAAATTTGGATATCCAATCTCTGGAATATCTATGATCTGGACAAAATCTGACCTTTAAATAACTCAGTTATGCAACACAAACTAAAATTTGAACAACAGAGTTTATTAGGTATGTTTAGAAAATCTTTTTATTGTGTATTGATTCCTCAATAAACGTGTTTAATTTTTTATTTATATTCAAGAAAAATAAGTACATTTTATTGACAATTTTACCAGCTTATTATGACTTTTTATAATTCAAAATAAAGGATTTCTATAATCCGGAATTAGTAAAGTCCCAGTGATTCTGGGTTTGAGAAATTTTATTTGCATAAATATACATTATTAGAGAATTAAATATTTTCAGGCAGCATAAACAAAATTAACAAAATATTGTACTTGAAGAAAAAAAAATTCTTACAAGCAGTTGGTTCTACAAATAAAAATTTTTAAGCATTCTGAAACAAAGAGCAAAATCAACTAAAGATATCTGTGACTATTTCTATCACTGATCCAACAAAAAAATCTAGAGTAGAGTTACATAATAAGCTATGTAGACTCTCAAATCAGTCAATCAAACTTTTACATTGCTATAATGATTTACCCATGCAATGTTTATTTACCATCATATCTGTGAAGTCATACACACATTTATGAAGGCTTTTCATAAGAATAATATCATTCTAAGAAACACTGTTAGAGGATTGATACAAAGTAAAATTAACAAAACCTTTAGTAATAAATTTTTCACACAAAGGAACAAAAATATTTCTGCAGTCATTGAAAAATATAACAAAATAATAAATATATTACTAAAATTGAAGTTACTATAGTAAAAGTAAATATAAAAGATTTAAAAATATAGAAAATTACTTTCACATACTAACTTAAAATCATGTAAAATTCAGGGAGAACTAATTTGAAAATACACTGATCTCAGAATCAAATTTCCAACTTCATCAATGATGGAAGACATTTCAAGTGATGTAATAATTTAGAAATAATGTATAATACAATGACATCAAACAATTTGAGATTCTGATTATCTTCCTCCTATAAAAAATAACTTTTGAGCTTTAACAATGAAGTATCACAAAACAAAAAGCACAAAAACACAAAAAATATTAAGACTCTGAGTCATAAGTGTATATAGTTACAATCAATAAAAACAGAACTGATCATTTGCAAAGCATTTTAATATCTACAGCATCATTAAATATTTAGTATTTAATGATGCTGTTTCATAAATAATAAGTTAATTTCTTAAATTCCACACTTTCTGAAAAGAAAAAAGATTTGGTTACAGCTTTAATCTCTTTACAACATACACATAATCAAACTATGCTTCAAAGAACATTTGAGGCTTTGACAACAAGGGCTACTCTTGCAGCTTTGCCCCTGTAGGCAAAACCACAACACAAAATTGTGCCCACTGTAGGCAAATGTCATGCCCAAGCTTTTTATTATTATCATATATATATATATATATTTTTAAGAAAAGAAAAAAGAAAACTGGAGGCAGTTTTTCTGATTCTAACATGTATTACCACATACTTAACCTACCAACTGGGGTTGGTCCTGCTAACAAGCCAGCATTAGTACTCCTTCAATATACAGACACTGATCGTATTTACAGATTATGATTGATATTGATATGAATGTTGTATATCTTTATAAAATGTTTCTTTTCAAAAATGCTCTGGGGCTGAAAAAGCTTGGGAACTATTGTTTTAGATATTTTATGTTTAAAAAGCTGAATAGTAAAATTCATTTTGCCAGATATAGTCTAACTTAAGTTAATCCATTCAGTCTTAAATAATTTGATTATAATGTATAGATGATAAATTATTTTATATTTTCTGAAATCCTATATATAATAAGCAAGTTAAAACTTAAAAAAAAAAAAAAAAAAAAAAAAGGGGGGGGGTGTCCCTTAAGGCTTAATCGATGTATTTCTATATATTGTGAAAAAGATTTCCTAAATAAGTATGTATTAGTTAAAATAATTTAAATAAAACAGCAATTTAAAAATTTTTAAAGAATTTTGGATAAGTGTTTTATTGAATTCCTCTAACATTTTGAATAATTTTAAAAAACATAATGCAATGGGAATTCAGTGCAATCTTTAACATTTTATTATACACTTATAACAATCAGAGCACTGACATGTATGCTGCAAAATAAAGATGCAAAAAAGCAACATTTTACTTAAGATAATAATTAAAAACCAAAACATGAAATTTTCAATCCATAATTATAAGCAAACTTATTACAAGGAGAAAAAAAAAAAACCATTTCATATTTCATACATAAAGATAAGTATAAAATCAAGCACTGATCTAAGTAACAATATAATTCAAACAGAATACGTGCATTAACATGATAACATTTTTACAATACAGAATTTAGAAATAAATTGAAGCACACACAATACATGCTGAAAATGCTTCAGGCACTCTTTAGCCAATGTATCAATTACATACAATTAAACATGATTTAAAAAATAATGTGAAATACATAAATATATGCAATGATTGAGCTTTCTAATGAGCACAGTTTATCAGGAAGATCATAATTTCTCTCAAAGTATGTCTTTAGTAATAAATCAGAAAATAATATAGACAGTTTAACTATACTAATTTCATGAAAGTGAATTATAACTGGTGTTACATTTAATAGAAGGAAAAAAAGAAAAAAACTTAAAACATAATTCTAAACATTTTGTAAGCTTTCAATGGTATTTAATTACTCGTAATAGTATGCAGTAAAATACCAATATGATTCACAGATACATGAAGGTGCTTGGAAGACTTTAACTGCCTGTGACATATTTTTTGACTCTCAAAATCTCAAAACACATATTTTTATACAATATAGGGAAAGAAAATGAATATTGACTAAATAAAAGTGAAAAAATACAGATTTATTTTTTTATATATATCTAAAAAGAATTCGAAAATAGGGATAATGAAATATTTACAAAAGTCTGCAATAAAATCTGATGCAAGAGCTTGTGTACTGCATGGAAAAAATTGGAGCAAAACAAGGCGAATAGGGATGAGTTTCTCAGATAAAATTTGTTTAAAAAAAAAAAAAAAAAAAAAAAAAAACTCAACAATATGACTGAATTTGCATTACTCTTTAAATTGCATAAAAAGACACTTTTTTTAAAAAAGGCCCTGCCAACTATGATAAATTGAAATTTGTTGATGTTTTGTCAAAATATAATTTTATGTAAAATAACAAGCAAACATGATCATATGAACTTATGGAATCATACTGGAGAATCATTTATGATTACATACAAAATTAATATTCATAATCAATGCACAGTAATGCACTTGGTTATATTTTTATAGCTTTGAAGAAATTTGGAAGATTAAGTACTAATCAAAATTATGATTCCTTTCAAAAATAGTCATTTTTTAATAGTAAATAAAAATTCTTGATAGAATCATAAGCAATTAATTTTCATAATTATTAAATCAAAATTATTCATTTTTTATTTTTCAATTACATAAAAAAAAGATAATTTTTTTATGATCATTGAAATAAAACTACGATTTAATCCCATCAGCAGCCATTTAAGTATTAAAGAAGGTAACAAAGCAACAACTAATAATTCAGAAGAAAAATAATTTACATTTCTAGGGACAATAAGACAAGTTTAATGAACTTTATGTGAAATAAGGTAACTAAGACATTTTATCACTTTGGGTGGGGTGGGGGAATATATAACTAATAAGTAAAACACAATTTTCATTGATTTGGGTTATGCTGCGATAATATGAAGGATTCTTCCCCCACCCCCAATATTATAGCAAAATGCTTCCGTAAAAATGCAGAAATTGATTTATTACAAATTTTATACAAAGCTAAAGGACTAATACATAAGGTTTACAAAATAACCACAGTCTTACTGTTTGCTATGGAAAATGCATTACACAAACCCCAAATGTTGATTTTAAAGCAGTTGTAATTATAAAGTTAAAAAAAAAAAGTTAAATAATGTACACAAATTAAACAGGCAAGCCTAGAATCTATTAGAATAAATGAATATAAGTAACTTATATTTTTAATATTTTTTCAATGTTTTATTAAGTTAATTATGTTTCAAATTTATTGAAACCAATTTTATATTACTTAGCCATTTGTACAACTTACAGCAATATAAAGCAATCATTTACAAATTTGCAATGAAATCAAGATACTGAGTTTTTAGTCAAAATCAGCATTTTAAAAAAACTAAAATTAGTGAGAAAACAAATGTTTGACTTTTTTAGTAGACACAACAGTCTAGCATTTAGCAATCTCATGTATCTGCATTAACTCAATATGAATAACAATATACTTATAAGAGTATCTTAGATGATTGTACTAATCTTTTTTTCACTTTTTACATAAGAGCAAAAAACTCGTTTTCAAGACAATTTACTGTATGTTTTGCGTAATAACCTTTTTGAAGCAATTTCAGCCAGATTTAACAGAGCATGGGCTCCTTCCTCTTCTTCATTTTTTGTAGACACAATAACACGTTTGGAAGTCAGAGGAGTTCCTCTGGACAGCTTTAACACTTTGGGAGGACCAGTTTCATCACTTTTGCTGTCATCTGACCAATGTTGCCCATCATCTTCTGATGTGGCATCAGGACTGCATTCCTGTTGATTTAGGCAGGCACTGTAGGTATGATCTTCACTAGGACTACTAGTGATAACAGGGGATTTTATACTTTTACTCCTCTTAACTCCAGATGTTTGTGTAGTTGGTCTAAAATATAATATATATAAATAAAAATGAAGAAGTGGAATTCAAAAGATTCAAAGATGCACAAAATACTTTTAAAACACATATAATGCAACACTAATTTTAGAAGATTACAAGACATTAATCAAATCAAATGTTGCAGTGTGAAATATAGGCATTTGCTATTAAAAAGCATTTTCTAACTATTTTCTTTTCAATTTAATATTCATTAGCAGCACCTTCTTTTGTAACTTTAAATGACTTCACTCCAATGACAGAAAATGTTCTTTTATTGACAACTTGACTAAGCAATTTTTTACTTTCTAACCTGTTAGATGTTAACAATGCACAGAAGTTATTACTTTGCTTTCTATACTGCCAGTATCATACCTACCAACATACAAAAGCATTTATCAGGAGCAACTTCAGAAAATCTCTGGACTTTTAGGAGGTCTTCAGGAGCAGATCGTGAAACAATTTTTAAAAGGTTGTAACTTAATTATTCATGATAAAAGTATTTAAAAATTAACCTAATAATACATGATTAACTAATATCATAATAATTAACATAAAATATTAGTCATTAACTATAAGATATATTTACACTAGGCCCTTAAAAAGGAGAATTCATTTTATTTATTTCAAACATTAAAAAAATATCAGTGTAATTAATCTAAAGCGAATAATGAGTGCTGAAGTCACTTCTTTTAAACTGAATGGCAATGGATCGTTTTTCTTCCTGCAGGATAAAGCATGCTCTTTCGGATTTTGCATGCATTTCTCTCTTTTTTTATGTTCAATTCCAATGGTGGCTATTTTTTGCAGAAAATATCATGTTGTGTAGAGTGTGCGGAGTAGTAACATATTTAAAGAGTTACTCCAGAAGAACCAGAGCGATTGGCAGGTATGCAGTATGTCAATTTCATTCTTTGTACTCCTAACAATGCAAATGAAAATTCACTCTTTTTAAAAATCTGTATTGCATACTAAACCTGTCAAAGGTGGGTACTTTAGCTAGTAATAAATAATTTTTTTAATGTAGTGTAATTTTCTGTGTTAACATTAAAATAAGTCTAATGCAACAAAATACTCACTTCGGACGCAACCTTTTTCGAAAAAACCTATGATTGTTTTGAATAGAATCGCTTTCAGATTCTTCACTAGCATCTGTAAAAACAAGTAAAAAGAATATTATAAATAACATAAATTCATTATAACACAGATGAATTTTAAAGAATTAAAAATCATAAATACATTTAATACCAATAGCTAAATTTAAACATTCCCAAGTATTTTGTTTTACAATAAGCACACACACAGGCACATGATTTCCAATTACATAATGATCAGTAGTGACTCATAGCTTTGGATATTCGCGTGCTGGTTAAAGAAAATTGACCAATGGCTTAATGTTTCATAAAAAACAACAACAGGTAAATATGGGGAAAAAATTCTACACTAAAAAGAGAAGGGGGGAAAAAACAAATTGCACATTTTTACATTAGTTGATATGCTTTAACATCTTGCATTTCTTTATAATGTGAGCAGTTCCAGAACTAGATTATGCTACCTGGGGGCAAACCTTAATCTTGGCACCCCTATCTTTGAAAACATTGCTGATTTTGTTGCCTTGTGGACATATATAAGTAGGTGTTAGGGGGCCTGGACATCTCCTTTAGTCAAAAATGCTAATTTTTGCAGCATATTCACCTTTTATATAGAGATTTAACTAATAGTGATTTGGCCGAATAGCCGAATACTGAATATTCGGCCAATAGCTCAGGCCGAATATTGAATATTCAGCACATAGTTGAGGCTGAATACCGAATATTCGGTGGCCACATATTAAATTTTTTAAAATTTCATTTTAACTGTAAATAAAATGGTTGCTTTTCAAATTTTATAATTAAATATCAAATAAAGACTAATTAAAATTCATTTTATATTATTGGTAGATGATTAAAAACACACAACAGTATATTATCTATAAAAAATCTTGGTCATGAAAAAATATCTTTTACAAGGTTAAACACTAATAGCAGCATAATTATATTTTGAGATATTCATAATTTAATAAATATGCTATGGCATGTGATTAATCTGGTAACTATACATAAATACACTGTTCTTTGGGTTTTAGAGGGTCTCTGGGCAAACATATGTAGCAGCTTTTCAAAATTATGTTTGTAATTGAGGATCTGAAAAGATTCCTCCTACCCCCATCCAAGAAACCCCCCATCCAGAAAACCAAGTAGTATCAAAGTAGAAAAGTCTGCATTTCTGTTATATTATTAAATACACTAAATTATGTTTCATTTAGCTTAAAATTCAATGACTTAGGATATTTTATCACATAAAATTAGCATATTGAAGTATAACAAAGCAATATTATTTGTAAATGCATTAAAAAACACATGTTAAAAATATTTTTTCTCTTTGTCCTGAAATTATTCAGCTGAATATGTAGCAATATTCGGACACAACTATTCGGCCAACTTAATATTCATCCTACCGAATATTCGGCTAAACAGCCGAATAGGCCGAATACTCGTAACATCCCTAATTTTATATCCGTGCCTCAAAATAACAGATGGCAAAAGTATGTATAAATTTCTAATAAATTCTGAAAATTTGATATTAATTTTGTAAACTCTATAATTTAACGAGTAAAGAAAATTTAGTACAAAAAAGATAACAAATTTGTAAAGCAATTAAAACTTTTTACAAAATATTTTTATAGTAAAATTTACTGCCAATCAAATTTTATAGGTAATTTATAGGTTTTTGTGACTTCTGTTGCTATGTAAATCTCTGTGAGAAATGTTCTCCAATAAAAATATGTGTTCAACCAGGAGCATCTATTTATTAATTTGCATCTACAGCTACGGGAACTAGGGATGCCCCTGCACCCTACAATCTAGTTTTGGCCAGACTACATATCCAAGAACTGGTGCCCGTCCATAATATGACATATATAATAATAGTAATATAATATAATACATATGTGTGCATGTGGAATAAATATTAAAAGAGAAAAATTAATTACTTTGAACAGTAGCATTGGGACCATTTTTCAGAGTGAGCATAGTAGCTGCAGCATCAACCTCGGGGTCTGAAAAATAAATAGCTCATTTAGCTATTATAAATATACAATTTATTTTAATCTCACAACAATAATTTCTAAACCTACATATTTATTACCAAACATACAGCCTTACCTTTCATACTACTTGCTAGGCGGCGGGAAAGATAAGGGAAAAGCTCTATATAAAAAAAAAGAAATAAGTCATTCAATCATAAGTATTCTAAAAATACAATGTAATTTTCTGTCCAAAAAGAAGGGGAAAAAAAAAAAAAAAAAAAGAAAGAAAGAAAAGAAGATGTAAATTTTAAGCTACAACAGGTGATGTAAGAAATTCAAATCAGATTAATTTTAGTGAAATAACCTGGTAATACAGCTAAAAAAAGCAAAAAAATGTTGGAAAAAAGAATCATTTGGTAACTGATATACCAGTTATGTTACGAGGTATTGTGTTTGAATGCCTAATAAAATAGAAAAATGACTATTCTGGAGCAAGAATATATGTGAATGAAGTTTAATGCATAATACAATTAAACTTTTAACTAGTGTAATTAATAATTTAACTATACTAAATCAGGGTGTCTACCATATAAAGTAAGCTTGATTTCTTGACCTTTTCTTGACCATAACAAATACGAAACACTAATATCAAAAATACATTCGTGCGAGGGATGCAGAATATGTACGATCCGGCAATCTAGGATAGGGGGGAATTTTAGCCATCTGGGGAAAATTTTGCAGAAAATATATAACTGATTTCGATTTTAACAATGAATTATGAAATTCTTAGAGTTATTCTTTCTCATTCCTATTTTTAAGGCGATTTTTTCAACTTTTTCACCGATCAGCAGTTTGCTTTCTCTTAACTTGGACCAATTGCTATTTAGTAAACATGTATATGTAGCTTGTACATTGCAAATATTTTACACTTATGGTAATACAGAACTTATGCAAGGCTATAAACATATCATAAAATTTTGGGGAAATTTGCATATGGATTGAGGGAAATGTTGAGAGTAAAAACAGTTTCTGCACTCCTGCATCATACTGATAGAATGAAGAAAAATTATACTTTTAAATTTAACACTATTAATATACAGGGTGAGCAGCGAATAAGCCCTGATTTCAAAATTAAATATCTCGTACAACAAAGATCGATAGAATTATATGGTAAACTGTACGTTCAATAGCAAAACCGTAAAAATGGTGCACAAAAGTTTAGAAAATTTAGTTACGAAAATCGTCAACTAAGAATTCGAATGAAATGGAAAAAGGGAGTTGAGTCGCTAATCGTGACCTAGTGCTTCATTTCTTGACCTTTTCTTGACTTTCGTGACCTTTTTTCCAATTCTTGACTTTTCCGTGACTTTCGTGACCTTTGCATGATGGTAGACACCCTGTAAATGTCACATGTAACAATTAATATATGACTGAAAGAAAATAAAGCAATATTAAACTTTTTTTTCAAGGCATTTGAGCAACAAGTCTACAAATTTAAACTGCTACTACATTTGTGATACAAAATCAAACTGTTTAGAGATGAACTCATTTTACAAAATGTTTCGTCACTCCTTCTATAGCTAACTGTGCCAAATTCTATGTGCTTCCAAAGTTTCAAACACCCAATATTTCCTATCATGTAAAACATTGTTGTTGCTGTGTGTAATTAAGGCAAACCTGCACGAGGGGTATCTGCCTAAGATGAGGGATGCCTTGGTAGGAGGACTTTCTAAGGGGTTCTAATGCGTATTCATGTTACATCTGGAGAAAACCTACCAAAACTCCAGACCATTAGATCGACGACCGTGCGATGGGACCCGAACCCGGGACCTTCACACTTCGGCCGTCTACCATATTCAGTGATATAACCACTGTGCCATAGTGAGGCAAACATTACCACTGCGCATTATAAACCAACTAGATTCCTGGTTGATATTTTCCCCCTTGCTTTCCAACAACACATATACTGTTAAAAATTCCATTGCTTTTGCAAAACTAATCACTAATTTCCCCCTCCTACTAATCTTATTTTGGTGCCCTCTGATGTCAAGAATACACTGAATGAAGCTTAATACATAATATAATTAAACTTTTAACTAGTGCAATTAATAATTTAACTATACTAAATGTCTCATGTGGCAATTCTGTTAATTGCTAGCTGTCAAAAAGGAAAACTTTGTTAGTTGAATACAGAAGCTCCTACAGATAACATAAGTTTAAATAATTACAATATATTTTTATTAAGTTATAAAAAAACTTTTGGCTGTTGGATCCCAATGTGGGACATCCCATTTCATAAAATGAAAGAATAAACATGATTTATTTTAATATTTTCATTTTTGCAGCATACTTTTGAGTAAGTAGTGTGTAGTAGAGCCAGATCTATACAGAGATGCCAACCCTCAATGAGACTTCTCAGTAGTAATTGTGAATATTTTCAGTTGCTTTGATGTTTGTCTGCAATCAGTCGCATGGACGAAATTTATTTTATTTATATTTTAACAGTTTAGGAAAAAAATAAAATTTATTACACCCCATTTAAAACTGATCTTAAAATTAAATAAAAACTTTCCTTAATTGTACCTTTTTTCAAAACATTTTAGGAAAACAAATTGCAACTCATGACAGGGTGAATTCTTCAAATTTTATACAAACATATTTAAATAATTATACATATAAAAAATAATAATAGCTAGCTACACAACACTATACAGCAATGAAAATTCACCCCCATTTCATGAAAACTCAATAATAACAATCTACCGAGAACATAAAAATAAGCTTAGAGAAACACTTCATAGTTCCATTAGAATGGAATCTACTATTATTGTAGAGTAGTTTAATGCTAACTTCTTAACATCCTGTGTGGCACTTCAGTCCCAGAGCACATATAACATGTACCCGCTATGTAATCAGGAGAGATGTAACTGCAGCCAACGTGAGAAGACATCTCTATTGCTCAGTCTGTTATTTAGGTCTCTCGTGTCTTCTTTTTTTTTTTAAGATTATTTAAAGAATGTAGTTTTGAACACTATAGAGTAAATCAGTTTACATTTAAATTTCTGTAAAAATATAAGCTTTTTCCATAGTCTGCAATAAATCAAAGAAAAAAAAAATCCATAGAAACTATGGAGAATCCATAGTAGTTGGCATCTCTGTCAATACCCAAATTTCATATGCCTAATATAATACTGGGAGCACTTCCACTTGGCTGTAATAGAAATGGTTCATACTGCTTTGTCAAAGCTAAAAAATCCTTTCAAAAAGTAGGATATTGTATTTAAAATTCATTTAAGAAAAGAAGCAATTAATGATAAATCAGAACAAATAACCGAATTACTATCCACCTTAATTCTGAATTTAAGGTCAAATTTAGTCAATATAAGATGAACCATACTGACAATTGATACTGTACACCCATGAATTCAAAGTGTCGATTGGGTCTTTGAGCAGGGGTCGATCCAAGAATTTTTTCCAGGGTCCCATTTATGTGAAAACTGCTTATTTTTGTGAATTTTCATACCAATTTTTAATGAAGGTCATCTTTTTGCTAAAATAATTGATAAAACACATTAAAATATAGGGTAAAATGCCAATGAAGGGCCGTTTTAAATGATTGTATTTTTGTGAAGTGGCCGTTTTAATCGATTGCAAATTTTGTGAAGGAGCCGCAAAATGGACTCAATTTTTGTCTGCATCGATCCCCGTTGAGGCATGCATGAGAAAGTTAATATGTTAATGGGCATGACAATTACTTTAAAACTGAACTTGCTGAGAGCTTTCTCAGCAAATGATGCTCTTATATATTGTTTTTTTTCTTGCTTATTTATTATTAATGATGTGGTTTGACAACCAGTTGCCTTTTAATAATTCAAAGTAAAGGAAGCAGTACCTTTAAGTTCATGGCACAGCTTTTATAATTTTATAAAGATCTATTACTCCCAGCATAAGCTGCTCATTTATCGACTAATGTGTGTAAGGATACATATGACGGAAGAAAACTCTACAATAAAGTAAAGAATAAGTGCACATAAGAATCACAGAGGTTGGTTGGTTGGTGTTTAATGGCACAAGGTCCAGGAAGGACCTACTGCCAGACTATGCGTATTTAGAATAAAATAACGCTTTTGCGTAAAAGTTGTTGTATAAAACATGTAAAGCTAAAATCCAAAAGGTCTAAAACTGATAAAAGCAAACTGTAGAAAGGTAAAAAGTAGATAAAAATAAGGACGTCTGGATGGGGGCTCCCATCCAAATACCAGTCAGAGAAGAGTGTATACTTCACACTGAATAAAACAGATTGATATGTCGAAGAAATGAAAATAAATTACAGTGCGGGGTTTCACCCAATACATCGTCTAGTTTGGGATGAGAACAGTTAAAAAATATTTGGTAAAAAATATTAAAAGCTGTACAAGAGGTTAAAATGTGACGAATGGTTAGGTGAGTTTGACAATGTGAACATTCTGGGACGGGTTCACCCAGAAGTAGGTGTTTATGGGTGATTCTCGTGTGACCAATGCGGAGACGAGTCAAAATGACATCATGATTTCGATATGAAAGGGATGACCAATGAGTGAGGGGAATCACAGAGGAAAAAATAAATTCAGAAAAATAATGTTGATGATCTTAAACTGACATACTGGTTGTTTCTGATACTGAATAAAAACTGTGCCGCACCTATTAAGTGTCTAAAACTTTCATTCTTCCCCAGCTAAAGTTATTTAAAATAAATTTATTTATTTCAGACTATTTACCATATTTTTGAATTAAAAATAAATAAATAAATAAATTAGGAAATGAAATTGAGTTTCATAGAAACACCTAAAAACAATTTAAAAATATAATTAAAACAATCAAATGTATTAAAATTAAAGCAAAAGTGGAGAATTTTTTTTATAGAACTTCACTAATGAAAACAATGTGTTCATGCAGCTTTAGGTCAAATAAACACATATCATAGTAATTCAAATGAAAATGCAACTGTCAATTATCAAAAATCGATAAATGTTCTTGAAAAACGAACTAACAAACCTGGAGAAGGAATCTGTAAAGTTTGTTGAGAGGATACTAAAAGACATGGCTTCATTTCACTAAAAATAAAGTTTTGTGCATTAAATGTTTTGAAATGACATTATATGCATACAAAATAATATATATGCATTAAAACAGAAATTACCTCTCAGTCTTTCCATTCTGATAATGAGAAGGAGACATACAGGAAAAATGACTGAATTCTACATTAGCCATGCTTGGTGCTTTTTGTAAGGCTTGTAAAAGATTAGGACGGAACTCTGGGTCGATGCACCACAGAGACCCCTTTCCCACATTCTGAAAATAAATAAAGCAATAATTATTAATTTTTTTTCTAGGTCATTAAGTAATGAGCCTACAATTTTAAATTGCTAACATTTGTGATATGAAATCTACTGTTTAAAAATGAACTCATTTTACAAAATGTTTGTACACTACCTCCACAGCTAACTGTTCCAGATTCTAGGCGCTTCCAGAGTTTCATGAACCCAATATTCCTTTCAGTGCTATCATGTCAAACATTGGCATTGTCTCTTAGAAACTAACTAGATTTATGGTTAATATCCCCCCCCCCAGTGCCGATCCTAGCAGGGGGCAAGATGGTGCACCGCACGTGGGCGGCCAAACTTAAGGGGCGGCAAAATGATTATCAACCAACATAAAAAAATAATGACCTTATATAATTTTTTTCTAAGATCTAACTCTACTAATTTGACTGAATTCAAAGATGTTCGCCAAAACAGCAGTGCAAAAATGCAAGCAACAGAAGAGCCAAACGACAGTTTGGATTCACCTCCCGATAATGTAATTTTTTCTTCGAATGAGACCGTGGTTTTGGAGAATGTAGACATAGCAGAATCTGATCTCGCAGAGGCTCATCCTGGAACATCCAAAGAAAACATGTCAGTGATGCTGGTACTTGGCCTTCTAAATTAACTTTTAGAACTATTGAACTTTTAATTGAGATGGAATTTATGTCTGAAAGTGAAAATTTTAAATTTTTTACAAGTGAAACTGGTAGATGATTTAGTTATTCATATGTTTAACACTCATTGAAAAATGGTGAAAAAGTTAGAAGAACTTGGCTTTTATATTCTGTTTCATTAGATGCCGCATTTTGCTTTCCATGCAAATTATTTGGAGGGTCTGAAGGAGAAAATATTCAGCTTATTAGTCTTGGTTATAGGGATTGGCAATATTGGCAATATTGCATGAGAATAGTGCAAAACATATGAAATGTGTTAAGACTTTTTGGGAGCTCAAAACACGGCTAAGAAACAATAGCACAATAGATAGAGAACAACAAAACTTCTTTTCTTTGAAACAGAAACGATGGAGAGCAATTATCGAATGAATGATTGCTATTGTGCAATATTTGGCTAGCCAGAATTTAGCTTTTAGAGGTAGTAGTTCAAACCTATACGAAGAAAACAATCGAAACTTTTTAAAAGAGGTGGAAATGATAGCCAAATTCGATCCTGTTTTACTTGAACCTATAAATAACGTCCAAAACTCTAAGGATAAAAATACCCGCATGCCCTATTATTTAGGTCAACATTTCCAAAATGAAATTATTGCATTTTTAGCTGATTCTACTAAAAAACAGATTATAAAAATAATACAGAAGGAAGTCCAGATATTTTTCTGTTATATTGGACAGCACATCGGACATTAGCCACACTGAACAAATTACTTTTATAATTCGATGCGTGAACATGTCAGATAGCAAATCAGTCATTTCTGAATATTTTGTTGGATTTTACCCAATTAAGGATACTACAGGGGAAGGTTTGTTTGATTTTGTGTTAGATGATGTACTTCCTAGTTTAAATCTAGATGTTCAAAACATTCAGGGACAAGGATACGATAATGGCGCCAACATGCACGGAAAAAATATAGGTCTGCAAAAAAGACTATTAGATAGTAATCCTAGGGCATTTTTTACACAATGCGCGGCACATTGTCTGAACTTAGTAATTAACGACGCTGCTAAATCAAGTGGAGAAATTGCAATTTGCTTTATGTTATTCAAGAATTATACAACTATTTTTCAGCTTCGATATACAGATGGGATATTTTAAAGAACACAATTACAAACTTTTATTTAAAGCCGCTAAACGATACTCGCTGGGAGAGTCGAATACTTGCATTACGATAATTGCAAACATATCTTAAAAATATCCTCCTTGGGTTGAATCAACCTTCACATGAAGCAAAAGATCGTGTAGCAAAGCTAAAAGCTAAATCTCTAACGGAAACAATTTGTTCATTCAAATTTATATGTTCAGAAAAGATTTGCTAGAAAGAATAAATATTGTTTCAAAAATGTTGCAGCAATCGAACATAGATTTAACAGAATGTGTTGAAGCATTAAGAAATTTAAAAACATATTTAATTTTGAAAAGAAATGACGAAAGCTTTGTCACATTTATCAATCAATCGTCTATTATTGCAGAGCCCGAATTTCCTGAAATTCGTGAAAGAAAAAAATCTCGTATGTTTCCCTACGAATCATATGATGAAGATGTTACAAACTCTGAAAAAAAAGTTTAAGATTAATTTTTATTTTCAAATTTTGGATATTTCCATCAATTCAGTAGGTGAACGTTTCGATTTGGTGGAAAGCTGTTTCTCAATATTCAGTTTCTTACTAACATTTAACTCTGAAGATAGTGACAATTTGAAAAAAAAAAAAAAAGTTGTATGGATTTGGACATTAAACTACAAATAAATCAAGATGGAAAAATAGAAAGGGACTTAGACGGTATAGAATTGCACAGTGAAATGCAGTTGCAATTCTATGTTTTCGAGATCTGTTTCCAAATATTTGCCAGTTGGAATCATATATTAAGTCAAGATTTAACATCATATTTTCCCAATTTATCTATAGCACTCAGAAGATTTTTGACTATACCAATCAGTGTTGCTTCAAGTGAAAGAAGCTTTTCAAAATTAAGTTTGATTAAAAATTACTTAAGATCTACAATCTCACAAGAAATGCTTACAAATTTGGCTATTATTTCAATTGAAAGTGACATCTGTGAGGCGATAGATATTTCAAGTGCTATAGATGATTTTGCCTGTAAGAAAGTTCGAAAAATACTGTTATAATTTTTTGAAAGATCAGAAATACTTATTGTAGTTGTAGATTGTATTTTTCTGAAAATAAAATACGAACTCTAACTTGATTTTCATCCATTCCATACTTTTTACACTTCCATACATTTTTAAAGAAGTGTTTGATAGTAATTTATTTAAACATTTTATTGGTTTGTAAGAAAAGGTTCTCAGGTCAGGTCTGTTCTCAGTTAATTTCCTGCTTTCCTATTGGCCCTCATAAAGCCCACTTTTGAATCCTTGCTTTCCTATTGACCCACGTAAGCACTATCCTGAATATCCCCTTTTCTATGTAAGAAAAGCAAATTTTTGCAATTCTCATTCTATCACTGACAATGACATGTCATACATGCCAAAACCAGTCGTCTATTTTACGAGGGAAAGTCATTAAGTAAGTCACTAATGCATAATGGCACGTTTTAAAGTAGTAACAGGTATCTCTAATGAATGATGATAGATGGCAGCACCATATAATGATATTCAATTCATACTGAGTAGGTAGCAGACCTATTGAGCAGAGGAGTGCTGTTTCACCACGATAATGCACATCCTCGTTTAACCCGGAATATAATTCAACAATTTCATTGGGAAGTGCCCAGCATCCGCCTTACAGCCCAGACTTAGCCCCAATCAATTTTCAATTGTTTGGTCCACTGAAACAACATCTTGGAGGCAAACTATTTGCTGATGATGATGGCATTCAAAATAAAGTCCTACTGTGAATGAGACAGAAACCCAAAGAACCCGGAATCTGTGAATTAACCCTAATTTTAAATTTTATGCAGCTGGAATTGGGGCTCTGATAAAACGATGGGAAAAGTGCATCCACATTGCTGGAGATTATGTGGAAAAATAAAAATTGTTTCCAAGTTATCATGGTTTATTATTTTTTTATTAGCTTTTGTGACTTACTTAATGACTTTCCCTCATAATTTTGTATTGGTGCTGTTATAAGTTGTTTCTTGATGCTTATTTACCTTCTGCACCAAGCTACATTTTCGTACTTTTCAGCTTTGTTGGAAGTGTTAAAAACACATTAGAATCATTAACAATAGATAAGATATTATGCTTATTTCCTAATGAAAAATTCAATCTACCACAAAAATTAGGCAAAAATTGAATGTGTTCAGGGCTTTTTGCCACCACCATATATCTTTTAATTGAATTTTGTTTTTTACTTTATTAATTAACATTTAATTTTATAACTAATTTTGTTTACAAAATAAAACTACCTATTCAGTTAAAGCTTTGATAAAAGTAATGTGGGGTAATGGCATACATTATTTTTCCTAATTTTAAATTTTTCAATGATATTATTATTATTTAAAGTATGCCCCTAAGAATATTTTCAATGTTCGAAAACCTAAATTGATATTCAACAAGTGAAAACGTGTAATACACTATTCAATACTTATAGTAAATCAATATTTTATAATACTAGAAATAATACAAATATGATGTACTGCAGAAACAATCTAGATCATTTATTGCGTACATTGACAAACTGGTCAACAAAATCCTCTACGCCGAGATTTTAACAGTATCTGTTAAATGCAAGTAAGACTGTAACATCTTCTTTTCAGTCATGTAACATTGATAATCATTAGGGTTTTAAAACTTGGTTCAGTGTTGAAAATGCACACTCTGTCGTATATACTTTAGTGGTAGTAAAGCAGGAATTAAGAACTAAAAAAATGTTTGAATTTTTTTCAAGTAGATTTTTTTACTTCAACTTTATTTTTTCAAAACATTTTTCTGTTTATTTTGCAGATTTGGGAGTAGGTTAAAAACTTTCCTGAGATGCACATTTTTTTTTAAGTATGTGTGTGTGTGGGAGGGGGGGGGGCTGCTCCCAAATGCAACTTCCTGGCTACAGGCCTGACACCAAGCATCAGTATTGCTTGCTTTTTTAAAAATTCATAATGTTTTTTAAAAGTGAAGGAAGACACCTTAAACCTTGTATTTTACTTATTAATTATTTCAAAAAGCTTGCCGAATATATACATAGTTTATTTTTGCCTACACAATGAATTAAATGAATTATTAGTTTCCATACAAATGGTGAAAGTGGTGATTTATTAATTTTCAGGGGGTTGAAACAAATTGTATCACTTCCAGTCGACAGAATAATGTCATTCCTTTATCTCTTTTCAATTGACTAAAATTACTCAAAATAATAATAATTAATCTCTAGCATGAACATACACCAAGAGGATGATCACTGCCATTTTCCCAAAGGGCTAAGAGCTCAACAATCAATTCCGTGAAAGACAATGCTTATGTATCAATTAGATTTTTATTTTATTTATTTATTTCAGAGTGTACTTATAATATTATGAGTCAGACAGTGCTGCTGTAAAGTTATGCTTGGAAACTTTCTTTTAAAATATACCAAAGGTTTCCCATTTGTCTGCTGGGTAATCGTTGCCTGTCCCAGTGGATGTTCATGGTCTCTTTAAGTTCACCATTTGTATGGACACTTACGACTCACACTGCATATCTACACATAAGGATTTTTTAAGATGAATCAGGGCAAGTTTTTGACAGTTGATGTTTTATTTTTGACTAGCTGCGTGCCCGTTCTTCGCACGGTAGGAAACAAAAATTTTCCTTACATGTGTAATTCAAATTTATTTGTGATGTGGAATTTAAAGAAAAAGAGCAAAATTATTTGAGTCTTGATGTAAAGTTTGCGTCACGAGTATTAACCTGGCATCATTGCAGTATAATGACTCAAAAAACTACGTCAGTGTCATTCACTATCAAAAAAGTGGAAAGCTTAATGGTTTGCAGAGAACTCCTGGCTTTCAAAATGTCTTATTTCTACATCATACTGTTTTTTAGGCTCAAGTTGTAGCATTAAATACCTAAGACACTACATGGAATGGACAACCATTTATTTCTTTCGGAACATGTACCATATAAGGAAAGTATTGTAATCATGAAAAAATTCGACTTCGAGATTTTGGTGTATTTACACGTTTTGAGGTCTTCTGAATTCATTTATGCTATTTTCAAGAGATGTTTTTAAAATAGCTGCGCACCCGCTCTTCATACGGGAATAAGCGAATATTTTACTACTAAAATCATATCTGCATGTGACAAAACAGAATTTCATTTTTAAAAAAGTTCAAGTAATCTCCTCTGTTGAAATTACTGCGGGATATATTAACGCAAATTAGAATTACTTTTCGTTTAGTTGGTTGTAAGACAACCGTTGAAAAAGGAGAAACACTTTTAATTTCATGAAATATTTATTAACGTGGTATATTATGATTTATTCATATTATCCTTACGAATCTAATGATACTACCTATTACGTACATTAATACTATCTATCTTCACTTCTCCCTCTTCAAGGCTCCCTTAAAAGAAACAGTTTAGATTATTTGGCCCCAATGGAATCTTTTGATCTATGGTGATTCTTTGCAATTTACGCATTAGCATAAATAATAATCATTTCACATAATGGTTGCCATTAAGGAAACTCCCCACATGTATTTAATTTATACAGATTGGCGTATTTAGCGCCGCAAACCATTTCATCTTATTGTGGGGAGAAAATATCCAAGGGAGGCTATTTTAAATATCCATGTATCTAATATAGCGATATCTTTTATATCCTCCATAGTCCTGTCTCCTGAAAAACATCATACTGTGTAATCTCGAGGAGATACTTATTCCGACTTTAATTGTGACATGGCGCAGAGTTGCAGAGTTTACAAATTTCACGCATTTTTTTAAATTTATGACGTCACTGTTTGACTGCCGTAAAGGATACCCCAGTTGGTTGAGGGAGTTAATTTCGAAATTTCGCATAGTAGTTTTCAAACGGTATCATTAAAACTTTGCGTTATGAAGGACCTTTATGAGGAACGTAATTCAACGTTAAAATAAAACTATACTCGCAGCCTGCATGCATATGTTAGGCAACGTCTGCGCCATAATTAAATGTCAAAAATAAAAATAGTAAATAGAAAAATTTTAATATATCGCGCTTTGAAACGAACTTTGTAATTTTTAAAATGAACATTTTCAGCACCGTGAAGACATTTCAATTTTTAAATAAGCACCGGATTAAAATACCACTTCTAATAATAATAATCGTGAATTTCTTAGTTTATTTCTACAGTAAATTTTAATCAAAATATCATCTCCCTGTGTTGAAAATAGAGCTGGAATAAATGAGTTAAAATTATGGCGTAATTTTTACGTATCTTAAAGCATTTGACGTCATAGATCCTCACTTGCGAATTGAAATTCCGATATCCCATTTAAAAACTCGATTGATTGAGAAAACCCTTTTTTCTAATCCTTTCTGTGGCAACAACCGAAGATAAATGCTCTTGCCGTGATCGCAATGTAATGAATGGCGTAAGATCGCGTTGATGCTATTAAATTCTAAACATTAGGCTGCATTAAAATTCATAAAAAATCATCTAATTTACATAATTTTTTCGTTTTTATTTTAAAAGAGGGAGAAAAGAATGTTTCACGATTTGTCAAAATATCAAAAAGTTAAGACGGATAGAATTCAAGATGCGACAGTTTTAAAATTATTTTACGAAACAATTCGCCGAAGCAAATGCTTAGTAAAAAAATTCCTAAAAATTGGTAAATCATGTTACATATTCAGAACAAACTGTTTTTAAAAGAAAATTTTCTCCTCTATCCGATGATACAAATGCCGTTTTGCTGCGAGCGTAATTTCCGCCGTCATTACGAATTAGGTGAGAAAAAATGCCAAAAATCGCATAAAACATAAAATAAAAAAAAATCTAGGTCGAATTTTGAAAAAATCGCTTCGAGGTGCACAACTACATATTTACATCTTCCCAAGTACCAAATTTGGTGTTTCTAGGTGTAGCTGTTTGTCCGTAACGCTGCCGACAGACACACACACACATTCTTTTATAATAAGTAGAGATTTTAACTATCATATCTAAAATCACCTTTTTATATAGTTTTTGACAATAAGTGTCAAAAACCTAAAATTTTCTATCCTAAAATAGTGTAAAACTACTTTTTGCAACAAAACTACATTTACAATTTTCATATTTTTTTTTTTTTTACTTTTGGCACTTGAGTAAACTTTTGCAAAGTTTTAGACAGCACAAGCTACATATATTGTTCAAAATGTCCAATTCTGATTTTGATTCAATAAGCAGTTTAAAATACAAAATAATAATAAGCTACTCCTGTAAATATACAAAATAAATAAATAAATAAAAATATGAATAAAAGTATATTTCTAAATGTCATAAATATTAAATGTGCTTGTTCTGAATAACTGAATTTAAAATGAAAAGTATTAGTGCAGTATAGTGATTTATACAGAACAGTAACAGGTTATGTTTATACAATATATATATATATATATTTAAGACTCGTGATTCAGTCATTGAATACTGACTTAGCTTTGGCAGAACCCCCCCCCCCCCCCCCGTACACACACACAAAAAAAAAAAAGCATAAATCATGTCATAAAGGCATTCAGATAAATACTTGTATTCAGAATTTCAAACAAGCTGAATACTTAAGGAAGGAAAAATATACAAAAATTACTTTCAAAAATTATTTATGCCATTTCAATATTTAATCTTAGCATGACAAATAATTTGAATAGTGGTAAGTAATTTTAATGTATTTACATTAATTATAAAATTAAGTATATTAAGCTTAATTAGTTTTATAGTTCAATATTTAAAATAAAAAGTTACTAATGAGAAATAAAAATAACATGCATTAGGTTTTTGACACTTTTTGTCATGCTAACAACCAGTTTTTGACATTAAAAACCTACCTCTGAGATGAACGCTTAAAAAGGATAACCTGCATTAAGTGAGAGGATTGGACTCTTGAACCAAAACCCCACTTTAGACAGGCTTAACCACAGGGTTCGATCCAGGAATTTTTTCTAGGGACCCATTTTTGAGAAAATTGTTTATTTTTGAAAATTTCAGTACCTATTTTTGTGAATTACAACATCAACTTTTGTGAATCTCATACTATTTTTTGTAAAAATAATTTGTAAAGAAAATTTAAATATAGGGTAAAATGAGAATGAAGGGGCTGTCTTAATCGACTGTATTTTTGTGAAGGGACCTTTTTAATCGATTGTATTTTTGTGAAGGGGTCATTTTAATCGATTGTAATTTCATGAAGGGCCTGCAAAACGGACCCAAATTTCGTCTGCATCGATCCCTGTACTATAATGAGAATAAAATGTATAAAAAAAGTAATTTTAATAGCACTACTAAGACCAAAAATATTTTTTACCTGTCCTTTTTCTTTTTCTATTTTCCGAAAGCATTTGCTTAAGGATAAATTATGCCTAACAGAGTTCTTCCAGCCTGAAGGAGCATTTTGAAAATATGGAAAGTGGGTCAAAATCCAGTTATAAATGTCTTTAACGGGTAGTGCTTTGTTAAGAGAATCTTCAATTGCCATGAAAATTAAACAACTGAAAGAAAAAGGTGGCTTACAATCTGCATGAAGAGTGGGATTATAAGGCGAATGTGCAGATATGCTCTCAACATTTTGCTCTCCATTGTCACCATTAATAGTAACATGCTCAACAGTTTCATCCACGTAATCACTAGATGGACTGTCACTTAGTATATCTTCACCTTCATATGAACCCATTTGGAAATTTTTAAGTAAATTTGTATCCTGTAACCATGACAAACTTGTAAGTTCGTCGTCTTCAACTCCATTAGATTCTTTAGTATGATTTTCTGTGGACACGCCGTTCACAGTGGGTGATTTCTGTAAATTTTGGCCATTTTTAAAACTTGTGCTCATGGCAAAGACAGCTTTATCTTCTTCAGAATGTTCTTCAACAGCCATGTAAATATGTTCAATCACTAAAAAAGAAAACAATGCAATAGTAGAATGTTATAAAGTACAACAGCTAGATATTATGAAAGACAGATACAAAAGATCCTAAACATTACATAATTATTTTTAATCAGCAGAATATCCCAGCATTTTAAAAGTAGGTTGCACAAAATTTATATTAATAAACAGGACTGCTGCATAACACTACAGGGGATGTTTTCTAGATTTTTAACTATATTAAACTAGATAGCTCAGGTAACTTTGTAACATCATAAGAATACAAACACACATACACAAAAAGAATTGTTAAATTTTATTGAAACATGAAAAATACTAACTAAAAAGTGGCTTCTCCAAAGTGCAAATGTATAGGTTCAATGACTTACAAATGGTAAAACATGCACAACCTATCCAGATTTAATTTAATGGGTCAATTTTTTATAAGGGGCCAAAATAGGTACTGAAAATTTCAAATCAAAAATGAAATTGCTGGAGATTTAAAGTTATTTTTAGAATCCTCCATGAATACGAATGTCTGAAGTACGAACATTTCAGCTTCTTTTCTGAACAAATGATCTATTTAGAATATTTTAGAAGAAAATCAGGGTGGGAACTTCAATTGGGTGATGTTTTAAATTTAGATCTGTTCACAAAAATATTAAATAAAAAATGGTACACCTAATTTTTTTTATTATTTATTTATTTATTTATTATTTTTTTTTTTTTTTAAGGCTGAGTAGTTTATCAAGAAAAAATCCATAAACATTATATATGACTTGTACTTTTGAGCAGGAGGTCAGGGGCAAGTATTTCATACGACGCCACATTAACAGAATGACATCGACCTGTTGAGAGTCCATCCGATTGACAATTAGTAAGCATTTAAATTAGTGTGGTTAGTGGACCCTTTGGATAATTCCGAGCAAAAAATGGTTCTTCAAGAACCTCGTTATAAACTCCAACTTCCCCCTGGGTACCTTTCAGTTACAATAACAAGAAGTTTTGCCGCAAGATGCCATAATCTCACTCCAATGAACATCATCCAATTGGCAAATAATAGTAAGTTTTAAATTATTTATGTTTTGTATTTTGAGCAAAGTCATGTTTTGAATAATAATAATAATAATATAAGAAATCAACATGCTTAAACAAATAATCAGTCTAATTACTTACCAAAACAATTTGTAATTAATTAAAAGCTGTCATCCTACTAACAGGGATAAAATGTATAAGGCCAATATTTTTGGTTTTATCTCACTTGGGTACTTATGTATTATCCTGGCGATCATTTTTGCCAAATTATTTTTTCGTAAAATGAGCTGGCAAACTGTTGCCAACTGTATTCATAACCATCAATCATTTCATGCATCCGGGCCGGCCATTTATATTGGTGAAAAATCACTCATCTTGACAGACCACTGGGATAATACTTAAGAAACCTCACTTGTAATTAATTTGTAAATGCATTTCATATTAATGGACAAACAATAATCCTAATGTTTAATAAGTGAGAAGAATGTCACTGATGGTGCCATTTGGGTTTTAATTTTGGAATGGAAAAGAAGTGCCATTTGACTGACTGAAAATTCCGAGACAAGTTGAAACGGTATAATTTCAGGAAAAAAAATTTTTGAATTCGTACATTTTAAGAAAAATATTACACAACAGAATTCTAAAGGACATAAAAAGTTTTATTCAAAAAAGTATATTATTGGATTTTTTTCAGAATTCTGAAAGTGTTTAAAACAAAGAGGCAATATTTAATTAAGTCGTATAAAAATCACTTTCTTGTCCTGCAACATGTCATCTGAATGAAAATTTAGGACTTCTGTATTTAAAATCTGCAATAACAGAGTTATTTACTTCCAAAAAACTAAATATAGTGCTAAATTTAAATTTTATAGGCCATTTTGTGTCTTTAAAGTGAAACAGAACATGAAAAAAGAAAACGGCAGTGATGTCATTTTTCTCCCGTTTTAAAAAATTGACTCTAATAAGTGATATTGTTTATGAATAAAATAATTAAATTATAAAATAACACACATAAAAGGTATTTATCATTTAGCATGCAGGTTTCGAGAGAAAAATGTTCCCTCATAATCTGAAAAAAAGTTCTACCAACTGCAAGAACAGAAGAGTGAGAAAAGAAAAATTAAACAGATGAAAGAGAAAGTTTATTTGGAAGAAGGAAAATGGAAGAAACAAAGGAGAATAAAAGAAAAACAAGGAGAGAGGAAGGAAGAAAACAATAAAGCAGGAAGGTATATAAAAAAAATATAAATAAAAAATTAGAAAATGTATAAGAAATGCAAACATACAAAAAAGAAACGGAATAAAAAGCAAATAAATTCATTTAAAAAATAAACAAACAAAAAAAAAACATAAACGAAAAAAACAGGAAAGGGGCCATTCATTAATTATGTAAGGACAATTTTGGTCCTTTTTGATTCCCCACCCCCCATCCCCATGTAAGAGCACATAAGATTTCTCAGACTCCCCCTCCGTTTCTTGCATAAGATTTTATCTGGTTTTAGAAAAGGATCAATTGCACCAACACTCATAATTTGACGTAAATCAAAGATTTTTATTTTTTAAAAGATAATTTAGGTTATACCATTATAGTATTATTAGATTTAGATTATGATTACATTAGTATCAATAATTATCTAGTGTCTGGAAAATCTATTATAATTAAAAGTAAGTTTTCAATAATCCTAAAGTGAGAAAATAAATAAGTCAAATAAACTACAAACAAATTATACTTTGTGCAAAATAAGGCGCGACTATAACTGAAATGATCTCAAAGAAAATAAGTTAAACAGTAAAAGCTGATTCAGTTCAGACATCAATCGTTCGGTCTAAATGGATCCTTCATTGCTATTGTGTGATAGAAAAAAGATTATTTTTTCAAATAATTCAAGTAAAATTTACATACAAATAGAAAGTAGTATAATTTTTATTTATAACCTTCCAAATGCATAAAAATAGGCAAAGATTTTAAAAACTTAATATGCCATAAAAATTTTCAAAATCAGGGATGAGATTGGCAAAAGAGCAAAAAAGCTGAAATCATGTGAGAGCAAAAATTTGTGTATGTGATATTTATATCTAATTAATGTGGAAGAAGTTTTAAGAGAAGAAAAACATTGGAACATGCTGAAAGATAAAAATATCACACAGTTAACTAATAAGTACAATCAGGAATTCACAGAAAAAACAGAATTTTCAGAGAAAAAAGTGATTTCCCCTTTATTCACAAAAGGCTGAAATCAGCTAAAAAGCTGAAGAATCTCATTCCTACAAAATAAAAAATATGTATAAATAAAATTGAACATTCAAGAAGAAAAAATAGACCTTAGGAGTTGTTTTCTCAACACTTGGCTCTCAAATATCCATCATTCTATGTTAGAAATCACACATTTCGACTTATATTTCATAAGAATGACTTTTATTCCCTTCCCTCCCACGAGATAAGGGCATGTAGAGATTTTGAGAACTCCCCCCCTCCCCCTGGGACTCTCACATGATTGATGAGTGGACCCAAAACACAATGTATAGTTTTTAAAATAATACACTTAAAGCAAATACAGTAAAATACATGCACAATTACTACAAAAAAAAACCCATAAAAATAATAACAAATACACATTTTTTAAAAATTAAATATGCATACACATACAGTAAAACACACACCAAAAAAAAGGGGGGGGCTGTGGGGGTAGAGAAAGAAGAAAGGAAGAAAGTAAATAGATCTTTATAACTGTTTCCAAACAGAAATAAAAAAAAATAAAAAAAAGATTCTTTTCTTTTTTCAGTTAATTAATTTTTGTTGTCGCTGTTCTTTTGTAGTTTTTTTTTTTTAATATTCTTATTGTACGTTTTTATTTTTTGTGCATTTTCTTATATATTATTTTTATATACCTTCCCCCTGTTTTTATAACTTCCTTCTTCTCCCTCAGTTTTCTTTCATTCTCCCTGGTTTCTTGCTTTTTCCTTCTTTTGAATGGTAACTTCCTCTTTCATCAGTTAACTTTTTCAGTTCTCACCTTTCTGCTCTTACAGTTGGTAGAACTTTTTTGCAGTTGATGAAGGATGAACATTTTTCACATCAAATTTATGTCTTGACCAATAAATACCTTTACTGTGTGTCATTTTACAAAGTTTTAACTCTTTCATGTCTTAGCAACAATTTTCTGTTCAGTGTTGTCCTTGTTTATCAAATTATATATATTAGATTATAGATGGATACATTGTTATTGTTGTTGAGGGGAGGAGGGGGGGGGATGATTTGAGCAATTGCATACCTGTTAGCATTTTGTGAATCTAATAAGAAAAATTAAAAAACTATAAAAAATTATGCTTTTTAAATTAAATTATGAGAGCTACTAGACATTATATATAAGTATGTGTGACAACTCATAAGACACTGAAAATTTTAAATATTTCAATTAACAAGCACACCAACAAAGAAATAAAATAAATGCATATATCAAAAGTTCTTATGCAGTGAGACTAATTTAAAATTCTTAATTAGATGACGACTTTATTAAATAAATTATTCAAAATTGTAATAATCATTTATGTAAAAAGAAATATTTTATAAAGAACCAGGCCAACTAAAAGATGCCAACTTTAACAAACAAGAGGATACATAACACTCCTTTGCAATAAGGTAAATAAAAAACTTTGTTAAAAACACACATAAGATGTAACAGGTAAGTAGATGCGTACGTTTCGACTAGAAATTGTTTTAGTCTTCCTCAGTAAAAGCCCTTCATCACACGAAGGGCTTTGACGAAGGAACACTAAAACAATTTTTAGTCGAAACGTACGTATCTACCTATTACATCTTACGTGTGTTTTTTACAAAGTTTTTTATTTACCTTATTGTTTAACACCAGTATTTTGAGTGTTTTTTCCACTCCTTTGCAATATTTTTACTGATTAAAACCTAAACTTTCTATGAGTTATAAAAAAAAATACATACATATAATATGAACACAGTTTGAAACTAATCCCCCCGCCCCCCGCAAAAAAAAAAAAAAAAACAAAAAAAAAAAAAATATATATATATATATATATACATATATATAGACACTATTGATGACTAAATGTTTTCCTTATTATACAGCTATTAAGTACACAGAAATTTACGTTTCAAAAAGGCTAATTAAAGAATAAATATATGTTGATTTTATTTTAACATTTTAATTTCAAACATGGAAAATTTTAAGATATTTTCATTTTTTAAATTATACTTAATCAGAATTTAACTGTTCCACTTCTAATTATAACTTTATAAAAAGAATTCACTGTGTGCCTCTAAATAAATTGATAAAATTTCAAAAATACTTTTATAGTATATTTGTAATTATACATCCAGCAAACTAATTTTTGTAATTATTCATTAATATTATGGCTATTAAAAGATATTACAACGGCAAATACATAAAATAATTAAAGCTTCATTATTTTTATATTCATTTTTCGAAATGGTTTTAAAATTTTAATAATTAATTTTATTTGTAATGTTTCAAATTAGTGTAATATTTTTTAAATCATAAGATCGAAGGATCCATTAACAGCGTGCAAATGCTGAAATTAATTATAAAACTAAAATTATTTTAAATTAACAACTTAAAGAAAGAAAGAAAAAAAAAGCGGCAACAAAAACACAAGTTCCAATCAATGAACCAAATCACCAACCTTTCTTAAATGCACATCTCGCTGGTTGCTATAGCAACGAGAGCCTCTCTGATCGGCTGACTCGATAAAGGCAACATAATTCAAAGATGGAAGACTAAATAAATATCATTAAATTATTGTAGCATTAACCAGAAACTTAACCATAAAATTGCGATTTTAAGAACATTAAATTTCTAATTTTCTAATGGAATGGAAACATTAAATCTTCCGCATCACGGGAAAACTGTGATCAATCGGGTATTTTCATCAGAAAATACACACACACAAAGCTTCTTCCATAATTCCGCATTTCAATAAATACATTAATATTTAAATTCGGAAAAAAATATCTTTTCGGTTTTTTAATACTCACATCAGATACATTCCAATACAAAAGGGGAGAAACGTACGTTGTCACGTGGCCTACGGAAACCGAGCTCCGATAGTTCTGACGACAGCAACTCTTCCTTATAGATGAGACGGAGATGCGTCATATCGCCATGGTAACGGAGGTGAGCTCGATTCTCGTTCAACAAAGGTCGAGATGGCGCTTTTTCAGATTTACGAAAAATGCTTCAGAATTACAAATACCAGACAATTGGAAAATACATTTGTACTGCAAAACAGAGTCGATATTAAATATGTTAGTCTTTCTGACCTGACTTCATCCCCGCACAGAACGTTGAGAACTATTTGAGAAAATCTTCCGACTTCTGCGATTTTCGTGAGTCATCAAATATTTTCAGGGACATTAATTAATTAATTTCAAAAATTAACATTTGCTCATATCGGATTTAAACAGGCACGTAGCCAGGAAAACTTTTGTGAAGCTCAAGGTTTAAAAAGATAAAATTTCTCACTAAGAGTCGACATTCCAAATAACAAAAATCTAAATTTGGAGTGGGTGGAGGGCAGATTCCACAGGCTACATTTCTGGATTTAATTATGTTAAGTGTTAACTCCTGAATCCACGATTAGTCTAAGGATTGAAGTAGCACAGTTGGAAAGTGGGTAGGGGTAAGGTCCGGTTCAGAAGCAAAAGGAAAGAGACAGTGGCGGATTAATTTTATTTTGTGGGTGAGGGCGGCTAGTTGGAAGATTCACATATACATCCACTTTATGGATGTATAACGGGATCTTTTACATTAATTTCTTTTTCCTTGGGAAGTTCTTTCGGGACGGTCACCTTTCCGCCCTTGGGAAGTGAAGGGGGATAATGCAGACTAGAATTGGGGTTGCGCTCATTTTTGAAAATTTAAAACTGAAATTTTAAACACCTAAGAGCGTGTCAGGGTTACACGTTCTTATGTAAACACACACGTTAAATGTGACGGTACTAACAAATCTCAAAATAACACTTAGCTTTCTTTTAACTTTTATTAAACCCACTAAATGCTATTAATTTTTCACAATGAGACGCCCCGGACCTTTCGAATATAACGCGTTTTTGCTGTCTCCCAAAATGAGACACCAAACAACACTTAGTAAAACCTTTAGCTTTGTATCCAATTAATGTACGTTACCTACAAAAGTATAAACACAAAAATATCGGTTATATTTAGAAAAATTTTCTAAATATAACTGGTAAGACCGGGAAACCGTATAAAAATTTAAATTTCGTAATTTTTATAGGAGTTGATTAATTGGCTTTGATTGTTTCTGGCATAATAGATTACATAATTTAAAGCATTTTTGCAACTGGAACTATGTGTCTCTGACTAACGGTTTAAGAAATAGCCATTGGGCACCATTTGCACTGGGCATCCTATATATTATATACATATATATATATTTTTTTTCTTCTCACAAATACTCAAATCTTGATACTTTTTTTAAAAAAATTCTGCACAATTTCATGCACAATTATAAAAAAATTCGTCCTTCTACGACCAAAATTCACGGAGTTACAGCTGGTTAAAGTTAAAGCACTTTTCGAGCAGCGAAATAGGGGTTGTATACAAAATGAATTTGAGAAAAATTAATTTACATTGTTCTGAGGCTTGTAATATTTATTAGAAATTTCATTAACTATTTTATGAATGTATATTGCAATAAAGAAGATTAACGTTTAACTATGTATTGCCAATAAATTAACATAAAAATATAGCTTATACTGAAATTAGAATTTTTTAAAGAGTTTTTTTAAATGAACTGGTAATAACTTAAAATAAAACAAACAAACAAAAAAAAAACAAAACAAGAAAATAAAACACTTCATCGAACGTTAAATTAGAAAATGAAATATTTAAAAATACAAATATATGCATTTTAGCTACTTAAAATAATATTACAAATTCTATTAGCGTAAAATTTGCTCAAAAGTAGCTTCCTTCAGCTGCAAAACAAATATGTACCCGTCAGGGGCGTAGCCAAGGGGGGTTAGGGGGGTCATAACCCTCCCCCATGAGGAATTTTTTGCCATACAAAATGTATATTCTTCACTACATTGTCACACCCACGTATACATATATATCAGTTGTAGTAGTCGTAACCCTCCCCCCATGAAAAATTTCTGGCTACGCCCCTGGTACCCGTGTAGAAAACTTAGGAAACTCTCGACTTTCCTGTACTTTGCGTAGCATATTTGGAGCTGCACATATAGGATTTAGTAAGTCTGACCCCGGATAAATTTTTACAGAGCATAACTATAACCTTCTGCTTAAAGATTAGTGTTCTAAAATTAGTTTTGCTTCTTTCTCCGCATTATGCCAGAAAATGAAATAAAAACCTATAATTTAAAATTTATACACATGGTCCCTTAACGGTTTGCCGTAACGGGACATTTTTAAACGTGGAAAACTGACATAAGTCAAAATATTTGCTGCTTTATAACTCGGTGAATTTTCGTCGTAGAAGGGCGAATTTTTTATTGTGCATCAAATTGTATAAAGAAATTTTTTTAAATATAACTGATGGGACCGGGGGGGGCGTATAAAAATTTAAATTCCATATTTTTTATAGGAATTGGTTTATTGACGTCGATTTTTAATGATATAATAGATAATACAATTTAAAGCATTTTCGCAACTGGAATTATGTGTCTATGATTAACGGTTTAGGATATAGACATTGGGCACCCTATGTGTGTGTGTATATAAATATAACTAACAAGTAAAACACAAAACATATTACAAATAAGACATATCTCGCATAAAAATATAACAGCTATTAGCAAGAATTAGATATCAGATTTTGAAGCCAAATAAAGTGCAAGAATTATTGTAATAATATAATGGAACGGAAATTATAACCACTGTAACCATCGTCAGGGGCCACAAACAGTGGATTATAATTTACAGCAAACCAAATAGTAGGGTTTCGGTTGTGTGGCATATCAGAAGAGATATTAACTCCACACATCTGGGCCCTACCCTACTATATAAAGGAAAGAAGAAATCAAAAAGATAACAAAAATTAGAAATAGGAATTATAATTTTACATACCAGACATATATATATATATTGTTTTAGGACGAGTAGTAATAAAGTGGGGACCTCATCCGATTCATTGCGGGAGGGCCTAATCGGATGAATTTGCCACGGGACTCAACAATATAGTTAACCACTGTAACTATCCTAACACCAACAAACCAGACAGTTTCTTATTGAAAGCAAAACTCGTGTGCATGATTAAGGGTGTCCAAACAATGCGTTATTTCTTCTGAAATAAATAAATCACAAGAATTTATGAAAATTATAATAGTTATTTTTAAAGCGGTTGACTCTAAAATCATAATCAGGGCCACATTTAAGTCCCTGCTAACTATACGCAAAGTTAAAATCTGCTGCCCCTTGCTCCAAAGCATGCTGCTTTTACTTTTATACCTCCGTGCATACAATTAGTGCGTAATCATTAAAAAAAAAAATAAAAAAATCTGGAGTGACTCCACTCGACTTTCCGAACATTTGATATTTACCAAGCTTATAAATTTCATTCAACCGAATCGGATCTAGTGTCCCGCCACTAGTGAGTACGATCTGTGTGTGTAGGCCGCAATGTATAAGAATATTTTTTGAAACCCTGTAAAACAATTGTTGAGCGTACACACGCTAAAATTCGTGCAGCATGTAAGACAGTAACCTTAAATATGCATACCTAATTTGATGTCAATCGAATGCCCCATTTAGACACTAGCTCACTTTAAGTGATTTGCGTCCTTAGACAGTAATATAAGAGATTTATTTTCTTTTCAGCTTCAATTTTTTCCGGAAAATACAATAGGATGCTCTCTCCACCAATTCCTCTTCTATGGGACCAAATGCAAAAGCTAATATCTCCACATGGGGCATTATTGCTGCTATGGAATCAATACGAAACTAATGGAGCAATCAGTGAGATGATACAGTTAAGTGAAGATTTCTAAATGATAACAATACTGAGTAAGAAATATCTTCATACAAAAACCCTTAACAGATTAAAAGTTTGTGATGCAGCATTTTACTTTATAGTTATATGAATTTTAAATATGGGTCTTAAAAATAACGATATAAAATTTTGAGTGACGTCCTCGTGTGACTTTATAAGATTTGCTTAAATTCCATTACAATACTTTTGTTTTATTCACTGGCAGATATCCCATTTGCACGTTTGCCTTATATTAAAACAGAACCCAAGTTCCGAAAGTGATGCCTTCACTTAATATTGGAAATCACCGTGTCAAAAAAACACTCTAAATACAAATTTTTATTAGTTTTCAAATAATAATGTTTGAGTTTAAATCTGAAAAATTACCTCTCTAATGTTAAAGAGAAATGTTAAACTTTAAGCCTTAACTCTGAAAATAATTGTATTTAATCATATATTACTTCAAAATATTTTTTCCTAATGATAGGCACTTATCGAGAGGCATTCACTGCTTTTACGGACGGAAGCGTTGGTCATTATACTACGGGGGCACCGTTGATCACTGGGGGACACACAGTGCTCGCCCCAACATTATCCACTATGAGCAGTGTCTCTCAAAAATAACTATGTGAACGACTTTTCAAAAATTTATGTACAATAGCAGAAACGATTAAATCATAAACACGCATGGCAATTCGATCGACAGCTATGTTGCTGGTAGTTAAATCGAGCGATGGCAAATGTTGCATTTTTTCAACGTTAGGGCTATTTAACTTTCTTTTTTTTTTTCGACTAGCAGTAAAAGTGCTGGAACTAGGTGGTTCCACGGGGCGACAAACGGGCATTAAAGGATTAAAGCGTAACCAGTCAAAGAAATCGACATTTTAATTTTAATTTTGAACATCTAAACAAATATCGAACCAGAAGAAACTAACACACAGTCTTAAAGATCTACCTAATCTCACTAAGGAAATAATCAAAGCACTACGACAGCCATTCTAATTAAAAAATAATAAAAAGAAAGAATTACAACCGACTTAAAAAAAAAAAAACTATAAACGTTAGGGAAGTTCCTGATAGATAATTTACGAATAATTCATTAGCTTTCCTCAAAGACATGTAAGGGTGTTGTTCCAAGAAACGAAATCGCCCCCACAAACTTTATACACAAAGGAAAATAAGCTACTTGTGCCAGGGACTCGAAAAAATTCAGGATGATTTCTCATAAGCTGCACTACACACCGTAATAAATGAAACAAGAATCTCCTTTAATGAAACTTTCTGAAAAATTTCTTCAACATGGAGTTGCACAGAAATTTTTTTTGAAAAGTGACACATATTGGTAAATTTTCAATTTCAAGAATTTTTTCTGAAAGTTTCGTACCTAATACAGGTTTATCATATATTACTGTGTACAATACAGCTTGTAAATGTGTAATGTAAAAATTCTGAAGGGTTTGACATAATTAGTTTATCTGTATTTATGTACTGAAATCGCAGGATTTTTTAGAAATAGTACAATGTTAACTCAAAAGTCATACGTGACTTTGTTTTATGCATTTCTGTCAGAAAATAAACTAGCACTTAAAAAACTTTTTTTTTTTTTTTTCACTTGGATCAAAATATTTACTGATGGGATGTTGAGATAGGCAAGATAACTCTTTGCCGACTCCTCCCCATAACTGATATCTGGAACAGTAGCACAAAAGAATGACACACCGAAGTTGGCGAGTGGTCAACGATTTCATAAGCATGAGATTCATGACTAAAGGTATTGACTACTTCAGTTATTAGAATGGAAAAGCTTTACTAAAATGTGATCAACCCTTAATCTACAACGAAAACTAACACGGCAATTTTTGCGGAAATTCTTATGTGCAAGGGGGGGGGGCATATTTTGAGTTTTAATTATCTGCTGGAGTGGGACGTTCATACTTATATTTACAGCTATACTTTTATATAATTTTCAGGTGTTTTCTCCATATCATTTTTTTTTTTACTTTACCCAGCAATCTCTATGGACTAACACTAAAGCTGCATGTCTCATACAACTTTCAGAAAAAAATCAATAGCACAAAAATCAGCTTCAAAAAGGCTCCGAGGAGTTACCTGTATATGGAAATATTACAAACCTCCGTATGTTTAGCATATTTTCCTGCGTATTTCTTAACTCTTATAGGTTCACTGTTAATAACAATTCACAGTACAACTTATAAAAAGAATTTCTAAATTTTTCCCAGTCTCTAGCATAATTAAATTTTTTAAAAACTATTCAAAAGTTGCATGATTTTAAATTGAAACAGCTTTAACAAAAATTGATTTTGATTTTCTCACTTATGTGCAGCAAAATTAATAATATTTTCTGTAGTTTGTCCTGCATAATTACTGTTCGAGAGTCAAAATCGAGATGCTTAAAGGATTCTTTAACCCGTTAACATGCAGCGATGCTTCCACCATGAAACTACCAAATTTTAAAATTTTCTATAGTCGGCAGCAAAAATACACAAGCATTAGTCACATTTCCCACCTTTTTTTAAAGCGAAAAAATGATTTTCGACTAATGCTTAACCATGACAAAGTGGAACTTCAATCTCATATCCTTCCTTTCTAAGTTATAATTTAGTATAAAATCAACATACAAAATACTGTTTTACTAGAAGTTAAAGCAACTGCAATGGGCGCTAGAAGAAACATTCGACGAAAAATATGTCTACACTCAATATATTTCATATTCGTCCACCTAAAAATAAATAACTACAAATTCAATTTTTATTATATACCCAAAACGAATTTCATGCTTTTCTGGAAACGCACGGAAACTTTTTGCATTTGAACGATTTCGTTTTACGTGTAAACAGACCTTCTTGGCAGACGAAATTCGTGTTATTTGTGGTGAAAAAAAAAAAAAAAGAATCTAGAAAAAATATTTTAAATGAAGGAATCACAATTTTCCCTTCAAAGCCAGATAACCGTGGCATCAATAAAAGTAATTGTCACTCGATACTCCTAATCCTCCCAAATGATAAACTTTTTTTTTACTCTCAGTAATAAAATCGAACTGAAAATAGCAAGAAATCGCTTAAAATGAGGGAACGGTTGGATTTTCAGATTTTTAAAGTAGCACAGATTGGATTCTATATTTTCATACATAATTATGAAACATTTCAAGCGGATCGCACAAACGGCACAGATGTTATCAACGCTTTTTCTGCTTAACTTTTTAATCTTGCAGTACTGACGGTAAAAGTTTTATCTTCGAACAGGTTGCCCGAACTGTTAGAGAGTCTGTGAGTCAGGGATCAGAGTAACTGTACTATGACACACCAGCATAATTTCAATCTCCGATCAGAAATGAAACAAGTAATATATTTAAAAAAAAATTAAGTCAATTCTTACTTAGGTCAACAAAGAAAAGTTTTATTTTAGTTACTTTTTATTAAATTTAATTAATTACATTTAATTAATGAATTAACATTTGAAAAAACTATCTGAATTTGCGTGGATGAATAAAAAATATTTTATTAACGACTGAAAATTTGAATAAGATATATAAATATAGATAGGGAGAGTGTGAACTAAAAGTAGGAATTGAAAAAAAAAAGCCATGCACAGTTAGATGTTACAATAGTTCTAAATACAAAATTTGAACATTCTACGGTTAAAAGTTTTAAGAGTTATGCGAAATAATTTTTGGCGCCAAATTTGGTCATATTTCGGCAAAACTCGCCATGGTCGAAGACAAATGGCGATATTTTGGTCGACGAAACTATCGACTACAGATGTAATATATTGAAGATGTCCATAGACATTAATGTATTGAAATTCTTTTGGGTGGTCCTGTAAATAAACTCTCCAGTAGATTAAAACCAAAAATCGAGATGCGCAACTAGATGTTACAACAATCTTATATATGAAATTTCAACATTCTACGACTAATAGTTTTTGAGATTCGAGAGTAAAATACATACACACGTACAAAAGTCGCCAGGCCAGGCTCTTTTTTTTTTTTTTTTTTTTTTCTTCCTCCTCCACAAATAAAACGAATTTCGTCTGCCATGAAATTGATATACGAAGGTCTGTTTACACAAAACAAGTTCAAATGCAAAAAGTTTCCGTGCGTTTCCAGAAAAGCATGAAATTCGTTTTGGGTACATAATAAAAATTGAATTTGAAGTTATTTATTTTTAGGTGGACGATGATGAAATATATTGGGTGTAGACATATTTTTCGTCGAATGTTTCTTGCCAAGCCTGGCGATTTTTGGCGTAATTCTTGAGGGTGGCCGTGACCGTGGTCCAACCATTACCTAACTATATGGTAGGACGGTATTGTACTTGAAATGGACGAATGTCCCTAAAGCTGCCATTGACCGTAAAGTGTTGGAAATCTTTTGAATGTTCCTGTAGCAGCACTATACATTTCTTCGATGAAAAATTTCATTTTGTAGCCCTTAAGAGCATCTATCACTTCTGAGTCGTTTGAACTAGCTTAATACCGCTAAAATACGCTTTGAAAAGCCCATAGAGCGTAATGTATTTAAAATCTTTTGGGCGGCCTTTTAGATAAACTATCCAGTCGAATGGGACGGAAATGACGAGTGCACAACTAGATGTTACGAGATTCCTGAATATGAAGTTTCAACATTTTACGTCTAATAGTTTTTGAGATATGTGAGTTTAATGAATTTCGGTCCATACAGCGTAATGTATTTAGAATCATTTGGGCGGTCCTGTAGATAAATTATCTAGTCGATTGGGACCAAAACTGTATTAACATCCAGTGTCATCCACTAAAAGTTTTAAAAAATGTATTTGAACTTGAGTGGGTGAATAAAAAAGTATTTTATTAACGATTGAAAATTTGTACAAGATATATATATAGGGGGAGTGTGACGTAATAGTAGGAATTGAAAAATGAATAGCTTTTTTAAAAATTGAAACGTGTTTGGAGACAAACTGAATTAGGATTAAATACTACGCAGTACAATAAAAGCAATCTGCAGCACTAGTGTTAGATATAGCCCGTGAAAAATGCACTCGTGAAGTCAAAGTACGATTTCATGTTTAAGTTTACCCATCTTTATTTGACAGACTTTATATGTAGTAAGGTATGTATGGTTGCTTTTCGATTGTTAGCAAATTTACTCATTTAAAAACCTAATAGGAATGGATTTGTTGTGCCATGTTATTCTGCGTCTGCTAGTCTGAATGTCTGTTTATTCTCTGGTTATCTCTCCACAACCAGATAATTGGAGAGAGAAAGGATCTTTACAAGATATTAAAAGCAGAAAATGATTGTAGTAAACTTTCCTAAGGTAAAAAGATTTTTTTTTTTTTTTTTTTTTTTGTACTATTATTATTAGAAAATTAATTCAAAAGCATGCAGTATCTGTTGGGGGAGGAGTTAATTATCCTAGAAAAAAATGTTAAGAAAATTACTAAATACTGGAGAGAAAAATAATTAAAATAAGTAAGAAAATGAGAAACACTTTCAGATTTTAAATACGCACTAAAGTGCTATATATTAAAAGTGTATCATAATTTATGCGTCGTTCCTATTTTTATTCCTTATTCCATTCAGTTGGAAGTGTATCATTATTCATGATCATGAGTATGCAGTATTTTTCTTCCTTGTTCCATAAAACCCAACTTTGGAATCGAAATCTATCTTAAAATCGCCTACTAAAACTATTTTACAATCTTCGCCAAGTATATTCCATCTACAGTTCATCGTTTTAAATATTGTTTCGAATGCGCATCATAATCCATGAGTGTGCCTTTCTTGGGTTGATTCCAACTTTAACTCTCCGACTCTCGGTAAGGTGGCGATAATTGAACATATGCGGTTACCATGGCGATTTTTTGTATTTATGTGGCAACCTTAATTTAGAATTAAAATGGCAATTTGGAACAGCATGTAAGTACAGCATTTCGCTATATTTTTATTTATTTTGGGTTGCCAGTTAATGTAGTTTTAATAATGAAAGTGTCTTCAAATTCCTTAACTGGTGCGTTTATCGCTAATTTGTTCACTTTAATTTTCATCTAGTTCTTTTGGAAGCGTTGAAACTTGTGCATAACTCCTCGAGACCCATGACTGTAAAGCTCGCCAAAGTGCGCCGATTTTTTAGGTCTTTCTTGTACCGTAAAACACATCTTTGGAATCGAAATCTATCTTAAAATCGCCTACTAAAACTGTTTTACAATATTCGCAAAGCATATTCTAACTATACTTCACCATATTACATACTGTTTGGAATGGGCATCATAATCAATGAGTGTACCGTATTTTTCCAGCTTGCTGCATGAAACACATCTTTGGAACCGAAATCTATCTTAAAATCACCTACTAAAACTATTTTACAACCTTCCCCAAACATAATCTAACTATCCTCTACCATTTTAAATACTGTTTAGAAAGCGCATCATAATCTATGAGTGTACCGTGTTTTCCTTCCTTGTTCCATAAAACACTTCTTCCGAATTGAAATCTAAATTAAAATCGCCTATCAAAATTGTTGAACAATTTTTGCCAGGCATTGTCAAACTATACTTCACCTTTATAAATGCCATTTGGGAAGTCAATCATAATCTATGAATGTACCGTGTTTGTCTTCTCTGTTCCATAAAACACTTCTTCGGAACTGAAATTTATATTAAAATCGCCTACTAAAACTGTTTTACAATCTTTGCCAGGCATTTTCTCACTGTACTAGTGATATATTTATAATAATAATAAATATTTATAATGAAAGTGATATATTTATAAAAATTATCAAAAATTGCAAACCTTGTGCGACTTTCAACATTTTATTATCACTCCCCCCCCCCCCACGTTATATGGCAAACACATTTGAAAAGATCTTCACCGTGACAGTTCGTATCTACAAAAACTTGTCGACAAGATCGCGTAGACAAAACTCTGTCATTGAGCGAAATAGCACCCTAGTGCTAATAAAAATACATATTGTAAAGGGGCAAAAGATTGTAATTAAATGTTGTATTATGAGTTCCCACAAGGAGCAGTCCGGAATTTTTTAAGGAAGCGCTAGCTAAAATATATGTTTAAGTTAAGAATGGAGTAACTGGGTTAAATTTGCGGGCCCCGGTTTACAAAATGATTCTTAATTCTTTTATCAGGTGGCCTTTTCAAAAGATTAGAGGCCAATTTACCATATGAAAAATTAAAAAGGTACTGAATTGGAAAAGGAAATCATTAATGTGCCCACTTTTGCAAATACTTCGCAATTTTATAATTTTGAAATTGACGGCCAAAGTTGTGTAGCTGGTGATGTCGGCGAGTCAATATCGCGTTTTGAAGTTTTTAATCAATATTTAAAAAATAACCCCCTCCCCCCCCCCCTCAAAAAAAAAAAAAAAGAAAAGAGAGTTTCTAAAGGTGAGAGGGAGGGAATGGGAAATGAGCATTTCAAAGCAATATTAAATATACGGAGAAAAAATATAAGAAAACAACGATCAGTCTCTGAGCAAGAAAAATTATATTTTGTTTATAGCAAACTTTTCACATTAATAAGTAGTGGCGTACACAGAATTCTTGTAAAAGGAGAGAAGTGCATGAGGTTGAACAGCCCCCCCCCCCCCGCTGTGTACACCATTGTTACTAAGCAACATTTGGTACTCAACATGCATAAAACATGCAAAGTACATGCGAGAGCAAAAACAAGCTGTATTAAAATAATAGAGTAACCAAAAATATTTTGTTATACATTTTTTAGCATTTACACAGTAAACTTTTTTTAAGTATCTGAACTGTTTTAAAATAACTGTATTCAACTTCGTTTGGTTTGCTTTATTTAATTTTTTTTTTTTATATCGAATCTCGTATTTTAGTATATTATTATTATTTTACATATTAAAAAAGTCGGCATTAAGTACAACTGACCCATCCGTTAAATAATGTACCTTTTTTATTAAGATCAAGCAAGTGAAAGAATGCATTTATAAAAAAAAAACTGATTTAGACAAACTTAAAAACAAAATCTTATCTAGCGCTACCCAAGATAATTAATTGCGAGTTTAATATGACGGAGAAGTTCATTTCGTAGGGCGTATAATACACTGAACAGTCAGAATAGTTGAAGCAATTAGCGTTATTTATGTAATTTAACGGAAATTCAGAGTTTTGCGTCTACGGAAGAACGAACACAATTAGCTACCTATAAATATACTCGTATTTTAAAAAAGCTAACGTGTCGATAGTATGAAACAAGAATGAAAATTTATCATTTCTATTGAAAATTATGTCAGACGGCATCGTTTTCCTTGCACAAGTTCTTCTTTTTCTTTCTTTTTTTTTTTTTTTTACTTGGATCAAAATATTTACTGATGCGATGCTGAGATACGCGAGATAACCTTTTGCCGACTCCTCCCCATAATTGATATCTGGAACAGTAGCACAAAAGAATGACACACCGAAGTTGGCGAGTGATCAACGATTTTATAAGCATGAGATTAGGATTCATGACTAAAGGATCTACTTCAGTTATTAGAATGGAAAAGTTTCACTAAAATGTGATCAACACTTAATCTGCAAAGAAAACTAACACGGCGAATTTTGCGGAAATTCTTAAGAAATGCAGGGGGGGAGGGGGGGGATATTTGCAGTCGTTCATTGCATTGAGTGCATCGTTCACACTTAACATTTACAGCTTTTTTTTTTTTTTTTTAATATTTCTGTATAAATTTTTAGGTGTTATCTCCCTATCAATTTTTTACTTAATTTTGAATTTTTCCTTCCAAAGCATTATTCGATCTACAAAAAATTTCATTTTATATCCAAAAGAAAGTGATCCAGTGCATTAGTAACAAATGGATGAATGGATTTTAATTTTTTATTCAATCACACATATTATACCTCTGCAAGTGTTATAAAATTTAATTGTATTGTAACTCTAATTTTCCTAAAATGGTCTACATGCAAAGTTTTTTTCTTTTTAACCATCTAACAGCAACAACAAAATAATAACAACAATAACAGATTGCATTCGTGTATGGTTTAGTAAAAATAAATTGTAAACAATGCAACAACTAAGAACAGAGATTGTGCAAAAGATACCATTTACCGGATATTTTAAGTTGAAATTGGGGGGGGGGGATGTCGGGTTTTATTGTGATTTTTTTCCCCCCACGTGGGCTTTTCTTAAAAAAAAAATAAATAAATAAATAAAAAAAGTGTATGTGTGTAATCTTTACGTGCGATTGAAGTAAAACTTCTTTGACATTCACGACACATAGCACTGAAATGATTAAACTTAAAATAAATATCATATTATAATTTAATTATATTTATTATTCATGTACTTTACAAAGATTATATAAATGTTATATTCATATTATTCATTGGAAATAGGTACTTGGATGTCATCATAACTTTTATGTATGAAATTATAGGTTTGTGGTAATTATAATGTGAAACATAAATTTAACTCTCTAAATTTGCTAATTTTCTTGAAGATACAGCATCTATCGTTGTACCGAAATGCGTTGTTGATTGAAGTCGAGAAGTATTCATAGTTAGATCAAATTTTTCTTTTAAAAAATCAACTAACAACTGAGATTCTTGAGAGCGAAAATTAACATTAAAATCTCCAGTAAGAATCATCGGTAATTCATGATAATTACTTAGAATCCAGGAAGTGTCCATGTTGTAGTATTAATCTTTAACTGTTTTCGTATACCATTGTTCCGTCTGAAGGTTGGGTCTAATGGGGGGGGGGATGTCCGTAGTCTAGTATTATACTTTAACTGTGTTCTTTAATTGATGTTTTCCTCTGTTAGTTGGGTTCGACTGCAGGTAGTGTAATTTTTGTTGTGTTTTTCTATCACAGTGTTCTTAAGCGTTGATTTCGTCTGCTAGTAGGTTTCGAATTATTATTCTGTATCCATGTTTTTAAACTGCAGGTTCTGTCCATTGTTTGGGATTGATTGCAGCCAGGGTCCGTTTCTTACGTACTAACATTTCTTAAAATACATCTTTTGGGCAAAATAATAACAGACACGACATACATAATATTTAGGAGTATAATGGCCTAACGGCCAATGCAACTGGCATTTGGCAAATAATAATATCACTTCACTTCGAAACTATTGCCTATATTCACTACGAAATAGTATTATAAGACAATTATGTAATTAAAACACGTCTCAAACCAGTAATTACTATATATCACGCTCATAAGTCTATGCATTTAATTTTTTGAAGTTTTGATAATTCAACGATCTCCATTTACTTCGCCTCGATGGAAATATAAGCAACTTGAGAAGTTATTTCCCAACGGAAATCTTCACAAACTCCTACGAGAGTATAGAATTTTACAATTAGTTGCCATCGGCAAAACGAGATATTTAAATACATATTTTGTGGATAACGTTGCCATCTCAAGAAAAACTAAATAATGATAGTAATGATAATGCATTTTCAACAATGAAGTCCGCGAAAGGAGCGAGCGGTCGAAAATGTAAGATTTTTCGTGATTCTTCTTTTTCAGGCGCGCTTGCCGTGGAGTATATGACATATACGTCACTTCCTTTACTGAGCGTTACTTCTGTCAGAAAAAAAATCTGAGTTACCCCCTATTCGCGACTAAAGAAGTTTTACTTCAAAAAAAAAAAAGCCACGTGAGTTTTTTCAGGTTGGGCAAAATCATAGCACTTCTTATAGAAAATATTGCTTCCATTCAAAAGCAAATCTTACGGCCGTATTCACCAAATACTTAACACACGGATTAATCTAATTACATGTATTAAAGTCATCGGCAAGATATCTTACCCTTGACTTTAACACGAGTGTTAGGCTTAATTCACGTGTCAAGTGTTTGGTGAATACGGCCGATAGAGAATCTTCCGATGATTACCGGCGGTACGGCCGATAGAGAAGATAGGAATTTATTCCAGGGTCCCATTTTTGCAATAATTGCTTTTTTTTGTGTGTGAATTTTCATACCAATTTTTAATAAAGTCACTATTTTTGTTAAAATAATTGATAAAACAGATTAAAATTTAGGGCAGGGGTTCCCAAACATTTTCCCCGTGGCACCCTTGTCAGGCTAAAAACATTTCGGGGCACCCTTGTCAGGCTAAAAATCATTTCGGGGCACTCTTCTCAGGCTGAAAACGTTTCGGGGCAGGTTACCTTTAAAGCAATATGAATATGAAGGTTAGAATGAACAGTTTGGATGCATTTTTCATTGTTTCTTTTTTGTTTATTGGGCTTACTATTACACTATCTTGAAAAAGGGATACATAATTTTGCCCCCCCCCCTCCCCATATTTCAGGGAGTTCCTCTAAAATAGAGGTGACTGGACACTGAACTCTCTCAAACTTGACTAAAATATTTTTGTTTCGCCTACTTGATCATCGGTTTGGCAAACTTGTGAAATATCGTTTCTGAGGAATTTTTTTGATTATGCTCCCCCACAACTTAGACTTTTTTGGATTATCTCCACGGCACCCAGTTTGGGAACCTCTGATTTAGGGTAAAATGTCAGTGAAAAAGGGTCGTTTAAATCGATAGTAATTTTGCTAAGGGGGCACAAAACAGACACAATTTTCATCTGCATTGACCCCCTGAGAATTGTAATTATAAATGTAGAAAGTTGTTGCATTTTATGGTATACAATGGACCAAATATAACAAATTTTTACTTAATGATGATAGATTTTTCTGAATATGAAGATATTTCCAAAAATGCAATCAGATTTACTATCAATATTTTAAAAGATGGATTGTATGAAGGAATAAATCTTTATAAGTACACAAAATAATGTATAAATTTAAAGGAATGCATATTAAAGTGACTGTTCAGCAAATGCACTATGTATACAAATAGAAACAAAATTTCATCATTAAAAAATAAAAAAAGCATCATAAAAACTAGAGAAAAAATAGTTTTTTTTATGCAAAAGATTAAATGTCAAATGTGGAATATGTTTTTAATCACTTTTAAAAATAATTATTTCACTGAAATTCAACCAGGAATTGAATATTAATTTTATTTTAAATGAGATCGTCTATATTTCTAAGAAAACTTATTTGTAAATTTAATAAAAAATTTGATGAACTACTAGAAAACTAGAAGTGATAAAAAGGGGAGTCTCTCTATTCTAAAAAAAAAAAAAAGTAACGGCCGCTGCCAAAAGCCTGTTCTACTATCTCCTCCGAAACCGTGGGAAAATGAGTTTTGACGAAGGTGCCCACGGATTAGGAAAATTAAGGGGAAGCCGATAAGTTGACTTAAATTTTGAGATCCCAATTATTATTTTAGAAGATATTAATAAAAAACTGAAAAAATCAGCATAATGGTTGCCAGGCTTGGCAATTTTCGCCAGCATAAAATCTTTCATGCCTTTGCAACAAAGCAATTTCTGCATGAAATTAACAAACATGAAATAGAATTACACCATTTTTACGCCAAATTAAAAAGTAAGAGAAATAAATAAGTAAAAGTGTGTTACACAAAGTTCACAATTTTCAAATAATAAGTCCTCAGATAACAGGAGTGTAAAACTGGCGTCAATTTGTTTTTCTAAAATACTTTTCCTAATAATAATTGTAACTGATTCAAAAAGCACCATTTTTACATCAGGTACGATCTGGAAAAACGCTATCTCAAGCAGGGTGAATCTAAATACTGAGTGTGTTCCAAAATGATAGCACCCAGTATTTTGAAAATGAAAGATAATTCAAATGCATATTATAGTAATGCCTGTTGGGTTTAGCTAGGGTATTTGCTACCCGTAGACATATTTGGCGGCTTTAATTATGTTATTATGGCAAGTACAGCTTGGATATTTGACCGCACAGTGAGATATATTTCGCGGTGCTAAATAAACCAATCTATGTATGTGAATGCATGGATAACTGTTTCACGGCAACCTTACATGAACAATGATTATCGGTTATGAGCATGTGTAAATCGCCAAATAATGAAAAGTCGTCATTAGTAGCAAGATACAATAGCTGTTCCTTAGTTTTTATCAAAGATAACATATGAAGCACTGTTTCCTTAGAAGTAATTATTAACTATACCTACACGTAGGTCGCCAAATTATTAAAAATTGCCATGGATGGCAAATACGCAAAGTGTTCCATAGGTTTTACACAATTAAAAATATGAAGTTGTTGCAAGAACCAAGGAATGTTGGTAACATTCTATCGGATCCAATCTTTGGGTTTTGTCAATTATGCCTTTTTTACGAATAAGCCTTAGGGGAAGAATGCCCAATACGAAAAGCGAGGGTAGTGAGTCCAGGGATTTTGGCTCCTATTTACTATTTTAAAAAAAATTAAGTGTAACTATTATACAATGATGTCAAAATTAAACTATGATGAGCCCTTTCAAGTTTTTTTTTTTTTTTTTTTTTTTTGGGGGGGGGGTTGTACATGTGTGTGCTTGTAATAAGCAACTCTGTGAATGCATATAATAAACACACCATAGATTTTAAACACAAAAATTTGAACAAATCTGTCAATATCTAAAGAAAAATCAGTAGATTCCCTGAAAAAATCCAATAGATCAAAATATTTTATTATGACTGCATATTTAAGTAAAAATTACAACTTTAACTATAATAACTTTTTTTCTCATATATATTAAAGAAATTAGTTTCTTCTTTAAATATGTGCTACCAGTTTTTAAATGAATTTTTTTTTATTTTTAAACCAGTCCATGTTCAGAATTTGTAAGAACTCAGAAATGATGGGATTTTTTTGTACATGAAATACAGAAAAAACCTTAATGTTTCTTTGGATCCAGACACAAACTCTTTTTTAAAAGTTTAAAATTTCATAAAATGTCTGTTCTTTAAGTAAACAAACAGTTATCAATTTTCAGATATTTTTATTTACCAATAATAATACTCAAAAATTCAGATTTTCAAAACTGGAAAATCTGATAAATACTTTAATTAAATAATCTGGTACCTAATTTTCAGATTTTCAACGACTTCTTACTAATGAATTATTAAAAAAATTATAAACTTCTTCATTACTGAATGAAATATACCATAATTACTGGAATCTTTCGAAACAATAGGAAAATGAATAGTTGGATCCCAAGAGCTTCAAAATGTCAGAAAACCAACCACGAGACTGGAAGAAATAATTAATTAAAGGACCCAAGAGTCTCTTGGAAAATCCAGCAGAGTTAGTCATAGATTTTACAGTTTATTGACACTTTTAGAGATCTAAGACTATTGAGCATCACATGAGTTGACATTTTTGGTAATGCAAACTGAGCCCGAGAGTCTCTCCAGGTCAACTTTTAACTCTCTGAGCTATAAAAGTACTAACTATATATGTGAGTCAGTCAAAAAGTTAATTGATTAAGAAAACAAAACAGGATAAACATTTTACAATAACTTTATTTATAACTTAAAGTTCCATGCAAAATCTACTTTTCAATGTAATTACACCTCCATTATTTTAGCATTTGTAGAGGAGTAGTAAAAAAATTTTTGATGCCTTCTGCAAAGAAATCCCGTCCAATGCCCAATAACAATGCTTGGGTTGCAGCTTTCTCCTCGTCATTAGAGTGATATCGCCACTTTGAAAGTTCTTTCATGAAACTAAAAACATGACAGACACGCCGTGATAGGAGGGTGATTCAAACACCTCTCACCAAAACTTTTTCAGAAGGTCACACATTTGTTTTGTTGAATGCAGTCTTCCATTGTCATGCAGGAGTACAGTGCTTTTTGACAGTTTACCTTGCCATCAATTTTTAAGTGAGTTACACCTTTTTGCCCACAAAGAACAAAACACTGAATGCATTTCCAATTTAACAACCACTTGCAGCTGTCAAGACATGTTATGACTGATTAGTGGAGTGACTACACATGCTTCATGAAAGCTTGCACAGCTAATTGCATGAAGTATTGCCAAACAGTTTCATCAAAATAGCCTTTGACAGAAAAATTTTATCAAGGGTGCAACTAACTTTCTGACTGACTTACATACATGTCATCTTTTCAGACATTGTCTACAAAGCTTTACTAAAACTCTACATATTTATAAAGAGAGAGAAAGAGAGAGAGATGGTCGAACCAAACAGAAGTAAGTATGGTAAGAATGGTGTAGAATTAGAGTTACTTTTTGTGAATTTGGTTTTAAAATGTACTATGCAAAAGCAAATTATTTTACTAAATAATGTTTTACAAATAAAACCTATTTTACCCCAAAATAGCTCAAACCTGAAAGTGTAAAGTAGAGATACTTATTTCACTGTGAGGCAGTTTCACAACATATTTATACTGATTTGATTCATCAATCAAGCTGATTTCAATCAGCTGATTTTATTAACCAGAAATTTTATTAAGTATTCTGTATTAAATTTGTCAGTTAAAAGAATCAACTAAATTTTTATGATACTTAAAATAAAGTTATACGTATACTGCATAGAAGTCAATCTGACAATAAATGTATAACTAATTAAGACTACTTTTAGATTCAATGAAAATTTAACATGTTGCAGAACACATTTTCTCTGTGAACCACATTATCAAGTGTACAAAACTGGTGATACAAAATGTAGCATAATCAATATTTAACAGTGATATTTGTTAACTCATGTATTCTTCAATTTTAAATCATTTTGAAAGAGAAATAAACAGAACAATGCAAACAAAGTTGTAATCGGAAAGCTCATAAAATTTCATAATCTGGACATTCATTGGTTTCAAAGTTTTAAGATGTGCAAATTTGAAATTCTACAGCAAGCATGTCAAACTGATGATGCAAGATAATTAATGTTGAACTAGATTACAGTGACAACTTGATTAGAATATAAAAAGGCTCTTCAACTCAATCATACATAAATTTTGTTTAAAATAATAAAGCAAATTAATGAGTAAACAAATGAAAAATGTAAATTTGATTTACAGTTTAATAATTTTAGTTGCTGAATTATTACACCAAGATTCATTTTGGACCCTTAATTTTTCTTTGTACCAGTTTTCTAAGGCACAGTCTGTTACAGTGATAGTAAACCTTTTGAGCTAATTCTGTCAAAATTTGGAAACACTCAAGCTGAATTCTGTTGTTGCATCATACAAATATTCTTACTTTTTTTTTTTTATTATAGTTACAGCCTAAGTTTTTTTTTTTTTGTACAATTTGGCACTTCAAAGTTATTGCTTTCAGAATAGTGCAGCAATAAGTTTATCCTGTTTTAAATTGGTGTTCATAGTAGTTCTTTAACTATTTTTTAAAAATGCATTGTTGAATTTAATTGTTGTAAGACAAATATTTTCGGAATTTGCATAATTCCAAAAATATTTTTGCATCCATTGATGGTTCTGGAAATATGTGTCACTCAAAACTGCTTTGTGTGTCACTTATGACATAAATTCATTATACGATCTATTATTTCACCACACTGAGTTATAATACAAGCAAGGTCATGCCTAAACTTTTTGTGCCCATTGGTAATTTTACTGAAGAAGTCTACTTAAAGTTGCAGAAAATGTTTATCTTAAAAAGTGAAAACCTCCTTCTTTTTCATGCAATCTATTATTCTCAAAATACACTAATCTGGAAAGAGTGACTGATTTAGGTCGAGATTTAAGTGATACAATAGAAGAAAAGAAATTAGATTTCATAGACTGCAATGAGAATGATACATTGTGAGTTTTCCCCTTTAGCTTGCTTTTACCCGGGATTATATATATCTCCTGCTGTGCGCACACGTGGTTAAGCTGATGAGAAAAGGTGATTACTTTGACGTTCTTAAATTTTCTCCCTCCCCCCCTTCTCACACTTCCGTTTTGACATTAGAGGTTGTTCCGTTAGAAATGGTAGATTATCGGAACATTTTAAATTAAGAACTGCAATATGAAAGTTTAATATTTTCAATAATAAGTATCTCTTCCTGAAATATACCGTAAATGCCGGTGTATAACGCGCACCTACAATTTTAAACTTCATTTTTTAATTTTTATGTATATCCTCCGTATAACGCGCACCCTTTACTTTGCAATCACAGACTTGCCCTATGGAATCCAGAAAGTCTTTTATTTTGGGATATGTTCAGATCACATTTAATACAAAGAAATTAATGAAAGAGTATAACACAGACATGGCAGTTATTCCAGGCGGATTAACGCCATTAGTTCAACCTTTAAATGTGTGTATTAAAAAAACCATTCTAAGGAAATTTAAAACGATTTTGGAATACGTGGATGTAGGAAGGAGGTAAAACATTTACAAAAGGAGGTGAAATGCGTAATGCCAGTCTAGAAATAGTGTGTGAGTGGATAATACAAGCATGGGATGAAATTAAACCTGACATAATTAAAAACTCATTTAAAAAAAGTAGTATATCGAACAATCTAGATGGAACTCATAATAACTATTTATTTAGGATCAGAGTAACAGTGATAGTGAAGATAAAACTGAATTTGATCATGTGCCTGAAAATATAACGGAAGATGAATATGATGAACTTTTTATGCTGCCCGATAATGAAAATTGAAGTTGATAAGGTATGTCATTTCTTTTAAATAAACAACATTCAGGTACATGTAGAAATCTCATTTTTTTATGCTCATCTTTTCCTTATTTTTAAATTTATCATTTTTATAACCAGTGTATAACGCGCACCCTTAAATTTCGACTGTATTTTTTGTATGAAAAGTGCACGTTATACGCCAGAATTTACGGTACATACTAATTTACAAATAAAATAAATACAAGAGTTAGCATTACCTTTTTTTTTTTTTTTTTTTTTGTACAATCTAATAGGGGAAAAAAAATATTACTTAGTTTGTTTAATATTTCTTTTTAAATAATTATTTAATATTTACATGCCTTTTTCAAAATAGCATTGTCTTTTCAAAAATTTCCTAAAAAAAAAAAAAAAAAAACTACATAAAACAACAAAACAAATAAAGTGTTATCTAAAACTAAAAAGAGTGGATAATTTTTTTAAAAGCTTGAAAATTATGGAAAAAATCACCACAACTTCATATAAATAAGTGTTTTCAAAAAATAATTGCACACATAAATATCCCCCAAAAATAATTACACACACAAAAGTGTAAAATAAAGTTATAAGAAAGGGGGTGTATTTTTGAACCATAAAATTTAAAACAACCTATAAGAAGTATTTAGAACTTGAGGGTTAGCCCCTAACCAAAGACGTCCTTCCCCCCACCCCTTACAAAAAAAGGGAGGACTGTCAAATTTAAAATATTTAGAATCAACTTTCAAATAAAATTCAGTTATGAAATGAAGATTAATTGAAATTATTTTTCAATGAGCCCTTTCAAGTTTTTTTTTTTTTTTTTTTTTTTTTTTTTTTTTTTGGGGGGGGGGGGGGGGTACATGTGTGTGCTTGTAATAAGCAACTCTGTGAATGCATATAATAAACACACCATAGATTTTAAACACAAAAATTTGAACAAATCTGTCAATATCTAAAGAAAAATCAGTAGATTCCCTGAAAAAATCCAATAGATCAAAATATTTTATTATGACTGCATATTTAAGTAAAAATTACAATTTTAACTATAATAACTTTTTTTCTCATATATATTAAAGAAATTAGTTTCTTCTTTAAATATGTGCTACCAGTTTTTAAATGAATTTTTTTTTATTTTTAAACCAGTCCATGTTATTTATGTATTTTTTTTTTTTGGTATTAAAAAAATACATAAATAAATAAGTTGACAGTGGTAGTAAATTATAGCATATAAGAAAACTTTTTAGCTCTAAAGATTAATATTTTATGCATTTAAATGCGTAGTTTAACATTTAAGTGATTTTAAATCAACTTTATAGACAGATATAGGACTGTCAAAACTTGAGCAACAGAGATTTTTAAATCCTTGGATGTTTCGTGATTTCTCACTTATAACGACAACAGCGAGAAAACACACATAAATGACAAACAATAAAAACGGACTTAAAAGTGAAATACCACTGCATTGAAATACATCATACTGTTAAGTAATTCTATTCATACATTGAAGAATGTAAATAGATAAATTTCAATATGCAATTATTTTCTTTCTTTTCATGATTGGCACTGCATATGACAAGCACCAAGAAAATGAAAATGGTTACATACTATGATTCAATTTTACTCCTATTACTATTTTCTCACAAAATAATTTAAAACTGATAAAAAGAGTAAAATTCTTGTGATAAGCAACACATGTTATACTAATCAGTATTAGTATCAGAAGCACATGTTATACTAATACTGTCTAATTGAAAAATCTACTTTTTGAACTGAGAGCATTTCTTTTGTGACACACGTTAATCTAAGACAGCAAATCAAATTATGAAAAATGTTACAACTAAAATAAAATTTACTCCAAAAATAATGTATATAGTGAATTAGTGATTGTATCTATAGAATATTTATAGCTACAAGCCATTTGTTAGCACACAAAAAATTGAAGGTGGATGTGCAGCTGAAATTTTAAATATGATTTATTTAAAATTATGTATTTCTGCCTTCTGTTCAGTTATATATGTTTTGCCAAAATATGATTAATGGGTTGTTCTTCAATAAAGAAAGTAATGAATGTCCTAACTTGTCCACTAAACTTGTATTAAAAATATTTTATCAAAGTTATTCTTTTTTATGTTGTCTGCTTTAGCAGTGTGATTATCAGAAAAAAATTTGGGACTGTATTCCGTATACGGTGCTTTGTTTACATGTCAATGGTTTGTTTACAAATCATTGGCGAACAATCTGACGCGAGAGTGAGCGATGCACCGCCAACTGCCGGTGGTAGTTGTGACTGGCAACCATAAAGAATACGTGTTTCGTCAGGTTTGGGAATTTGAAATTGTTTGCGTTATTGATGGAAGGGAATGAAATGTGTTATGTTAATATAAGAAAAGAATTTGTGGGTGTTTGTTAGAAATATAGTAAGTTATAAGCCGGTGGGTGTTGGGGACGTTTCTGAGCGGTTATTTACCAAAAAAATAGAGGTAAGTGTTCTTTTTTAACGAATCTTTCGATGTTTAAGGTTTTTAATGTGAATTTTAAATTGATATTTGAAGTGTTTATGTTTTCGTAAGTGCTATTTTCGTGCTATTCTAATCATACTGACTTTATAAGAGGTGTACAACTAGGTTGTTTAATCCACCGATGTTTTTTTGAGTTGAAAACGGGCCAGTGTTTGCCCAGTTTACATTAGCTGTACAACTAGGTTGCTTAGTTCACTGTTGTTGTTTTTTTTTAGTTAAAAACGGTCCACTGGTTGCGTAGTTTACATAGCTGTACAACTAGGTTGCTGAATCCACTGAGGTTTTTTTAGTAAAAAACGGTCCACTGGTTGCATAGTTTACATAGCTGTACAACTAGGTTGCTGAATCCACTGAGGTTTTTTTAAGTAAAAAACGGTCCACTGGTTGCATAGTTTACATAGCTGTACAACTAGGTTGCTGAATCCACTGAGGTTTTTTTAGTTAAAAACGGTCCACTGGTTGCATAGTTTACATAGCTGCACAGCTAGGTTGCTGAATCCACTGAGGTTTTTTTAGTTAAAAACGGGCCACTGGTTGCCTAGTTTAGATAGCTGTACAGCTAGGTTGCTGAATCCACTGAGGTTTTTTTTAGTTAAAAACGGACCACTGATTGCCTAGTTTAGATAGCTGTACAACTAGGTTGCTGAATCCACTGAGGTTTTTTTAGTTAAAAAAGGTCCACTGGTTGCTCATTTTTAGTGGAATATATGTGCAATTTTAATGTGCTGATAGTGGAAAATGGTTGGCGACAGTCGCTGGAGCTTGGCGGCCGCCAAGCTCCAGCGACTGTCGCCATGTTTACATGGGGTGGGCACCGGCTTGTATGATTTTACCAAAATTTGTTTTACATATAAAAACAAACAGAAATAATTGCAGTGATCAACATTCCCCTGTGAAATGCCTCTTAAAGCATCATTAAAACATGTGTTAAATATATTATTTTCTTATTATTCAGATAAAATATCATAACTTAAAATATCAAATGAAATTACATAATTAAAACTTTTTTTTTTTTTTCTAGATGTCAAGAAAATGTCTGTCCCCAAAAATCTCCATCATTCCCCAGACAACATCTGTTCTTCTCATAACAGTCACTCTATACTATCAATGTTATACTAATGCTGAATTCTTAGAAAAGTGCATGTACCTTTTAAGTTTCTATAATAAAAAAAAATTACTTGTCTTTGTCAAAGCAATAATGTAGTCTCCATATTGCATAGGTATGTTTATTCAACAGCATTCCCCTGGACTTCATTAATAATTATAGTAAAATTAAGAAATATTTTATTTAACAGTTTTAATAAGTAGCATAAGACTTTAAATGTAATCTGCATATCTTTCTCAGAAGAAATAATAATGATTTATTTATTTATTTTTTTTAAGAAAGAAAAGAACATCATTCCAAGGTTGATTTAAAGCCAGGGAAGTAGGAGGATTAATGAAATAATAAATATCATAATTTCATAAACTGCAGGTATTTCCTCTCTCTCTCTATATAGAAGCATTTATATAAGCATATATATAGAAGCATTTATATAAGCATATATATAGAAGCATTTACTTTGTACTTCAAATTTTGAAAGTTTCATGTGCCAATTATACTTTTTTATTGAACAACTACCCATTTATATACATTATAGCTATTAAATATATAAAGCACAGCAATATCAAGTATACATATTATACCCACTCAGTCCAAAATTTGTTAAAAGAGTAATTACATCTACTCTTATGTTATAACAGTCCTTAGAAATGGCTTTCAAGCTCCAAAATATTTTTTAGAAGGGTCTCAAAAATTTCATAGCCTAGGACCCTTTATAGAGCTTAATCTGACTCTGGTTATGATGCACCTTACAATAAAACTCTCAACAGGCAATATAAGTTAAATACATTAGAAATATGTGAATTTGGCATTTAAGAAATTTCCACAAGCACATAAGTTAAATAGCAATTTTAAAAGTATTCAGCATTTTGAAAGATCATTACAATTTAAAAATATAGTACTGTTATACTCACCTATAATAAATTCAACTCAACTTAATGAATTATAACAAAATGAAGACACCTTAAATAAAAAATAAATATTAATAGAGGATAAAAAAATAAATAAAGGGGGGAAAATATTAAATAAATCAATGAACATTATGTAACATATTAACTATGTCAATTTTCATAAAATAGAAGATTTAACAACGTTCACATATACATACTGTACACTGTGTTAATTATACAGCGTAATTAACATTTTAGGTGTAATTTATAGATATTGAAATTCACATGAAACTTACTTTATTAATTTATTTTTTTATCATTCGTCATAATTTTCTATTTTGAATATGTGGAAAGTACACATTTTAAAGTAAAAATATGCTATTAAGAAAATTAAAAGAGGTCAACAGCGATTAAAAAAAAAAAAAAAATTACTAACTGAAAAACAGTAAACCCAATAACTCCTTGTAAAAACTACAAACAATGACAATGGAACGTTGTAAAAGTTACACAATGTTGAAACATAACAAGAAAAAATATTTAATTAAAAAAAGCCAAACACTGCCGTAATAAACAATTAAAGCACCCACACACATATGCAAGCGATAAATCTTCACGGTTTAAAAATAAGCATCTGACAAAGCTAATATTTGAAATCTTGTGAAAATTTTCGAATTACTTTGGAAAGCTATTAAACTAATACCTTCACGCAAGTTACACAGCAGAATAACAACCACGTTTCATTAACCCTAAGCATTAGCATCAATCTAATCACGTTAGATAAAGTAAAATAATGACATATAATACAAAAGTGCTGGAGATTAATAATTTAAAGCTTTATAGTTTAAAATGAAATCAGAAGTATTTGACGTATTTTGGAAACTCTTAATCATTAATACGAACTACTTGCACACATTCAATATAAAAACAAATGATTATAGGACATAAAACAATAAATAGTCAATCAACTAAATAATGACCCTTACGTGTCCAGCATAATTCGGTGCATTACAAATTATACAAGCCGATCAATTTTAAAGTACATAAAGGAATTTGTAAATAAAAACAAACCACAGGCTACCATCTTAATCGCAAAACACGCATTCCCGGAAATTGTTGCCAAACAAAAACGTCATGTCCTGACATGTGATGCCATCCCTAAATAAGCAAAAGTGCATGATTGCATGTGCAGAAATGATTTCATTCATAAGAACTGCTGGAGTTTACGGTGAACTAAACACGAACTGCTCGAGTTTTACTCGGGGAGATTGACATCGTGAACGGTTTATGGGGATTTAATAGGGAAAAAAACAGTGGAGCCAATGGGAGCGAACAATATCAATAAAAAAAGGTCACGTGATCTATCTCCTCAGCTCCCCAAGGAAAATCCAGAAAAACTCAGGGTGCGTTCGAGAATTCATCGGTTGTGCACCGGTGCACGAAAGTAGCATAATGAAAAGGCGGAGCTCTGGAAGTAACCGCATCCTAAAACGTTTTGGGGCCTGAATCTCGCAATAATTAACAGTCTTGCAATAATTAACAGTCATTTAATTGTAAAACAATGCAATAATTAAAAATTTGTCCCCAGTTCCATTTTTACATTCTGGGGACAATTTGAAAATCGTCCTGAAAATGAGGACTGTACCCGGAAAATGGGGACTGTTGGTCACCTTATGCATAACCGACCGGTGAATTCTCGAACGGAAAGGGCACTATAGCTTAGCTACTCAGCTTTGCAGCCTGACTGCTTTGTTTATCTCCCCGAAAAGCTCAAATCGGGCATCGTCAATGGCTTGGGTTTTTCCCGAGTAACTCAAAAGTGGCAGTCTGAACGCGCCCATGCATTATTCGCCCGCATAAATGTGAGCTTGGAATTTTTTTTTCTTTGTTTTATCTATAATTTACCAACTTTACTTCGCTAAAGCTTTCTTTTTATTTTAATTTATTTTTTACTTTGATAAAAATTCCAATTGATTTTACGAAAGATTTTTGTATAAATTTTCAAGGTGATGTCCCCACTTTTCGGAAACCGACGCGACCCTAATGGACGTTGGACGATATCGATATGACGTCATTTTTCAACCAACACGTGACCTTTCGGCTGTGTTGACAGTAGTCTTGTAATCTGATTGTCTGAAGTGTAAATTTTTCATCAACACTTGACTCAAATAGCCTCGACTCAGTGTAGTTTTAATATGTTAGCCTTTTCCAATGGGAATCTGTGGAAAGATATTTTTTTCTTGTTATGTACAGGTTCCAGAGAGTTATTGAAACATCCATAGACAGCACAATACAGCGGCATAATTATTATTATTTTTTTAATTTTGCGATTACTACCAAGAGCCCAGCTGGGGTGTGGGGGCCCAGAAATGGTGTCTGTTTTCCCCTGACAAATGACCTTTATAGCCTCGAACCAAGGAGTCGATATCCTCCAATTCAGGATTTTTTTCAACTTGTCCCCAAAATGTAAAGCAGCAATTAGGGTCAAAATTTTAATTAAAATAATTATTTCTTCCCAATTAAAACGAATCATATTTCATTCATTTTGTGGATATTAATCATGCTGTAGTTGAATAAACCTATCTAAAAACGTAAACGCAGCTAGCTTCAAATTCTTGGAAGACGCATTTGATCGATTTTGTGGTGCTGCATCTGGCGATATAACGCTACCGCTATGTCTCGGGGAGTCTGGGTGGAGGCAAAAATAATTACCGTTTGGGCCCAGCGAAGAGCTTTAATAACAATGCTAGCGCCATCTGTCCGTATGAATTATTCATTAAATTAGATTATCTATTATCTTCAACGAATATTTTTCAACGCTCATTTTAATGAAACATAATTTTAGTTAATGAACATTATTTTATTTTATAACTAGCAGTCCCGCACGGCGTTGCCCGTGAACCCCTTAAATTATGCGATTTACAAAATCTGACATGTAAACTGCAACTCCAGATTAGTACTCTAGGCCGCAATTGTATAACAGAATGTGCAGATAATGGTTCCAGAGTTTCAGGTACGTACTTACAAACGCACTACTAAAGACAACTCACTGCCGTGGCCGTCACATATTTCTCCCAGAAATATCGTGTAATTTGCATTAAAATTGCTGGAGTTATTAAATATTTCATCCAATTAAACAAATTATCTTGTAAAATCCACAATTTTCGATTGAAGTTTCTGAAAATTAGGCAATGTTAGGTCGTTAAACGTATTAAATACCATAAAAAATTTCATGAAAAGGTCCCATTAGGAAAAACGCGCCAATTGACAGAAAAATCGTCAAACTTGGCGAGTTTTGGCGAAATATCGCCAAAATTGGCCAATAAGTCCCAAAAATTAGGTTTTCGAAGACCTACGACCCATAGAACCCGAGATTTCCAGAACATTCCATATTGATGCAACAAAAAGCCAAATTTAACTATTTAACGCGTAGAATACGAATTTTAAACTGTTTTAAACCCCAGAACAGCGGGTTGCTCCCAAAATTCGTAACACAGGGTAAGAAAATTTCCGTTTTAGAACGGTTTTTAATTAATAATTAAAAAAGTAATTAAAATTTTAAAATTCTGATTCTCAGGTGCACATTGTCGGCATTCATGGGCTTATATATTCAAATTTTCAGAGTTCTGTGTGCAGTAGATTTGTCTGGAGACCGCACACAGACAGATTTACAAACATTCATTTTTATTATTATAGAGATAGATAGATTTGGCGTAAACCTGATGAAATTTTCGTGCCATTTCATGCTTCTCAAATGCAAACGATTTGTTTTATAGTAGCATTCGGGCGAAACTCGCCAAGCATGGCAACGTAAAAAACGATTTTTTACTTTTGCGGTTACCACTCACTTCAAGCATAAATCTTTTCATGAGGCCAAAGTTCGCCAAACATGACGATCTAAAATCGGTTTTTAATTAATAATTTAAAAAGTAATTAAAATTTCAAAATTCTGAGCCTCAGGTGTACATTACCGAAGGAATGAGCTCATATGTTCGAATTTTCAGAGTTCTGCGTCCAGTAGTTTTTTCTGGACATCGCACGCATGCAGATTTTCAGACATTCATTTTTATTGATATAGATTGGCGCAAAACTGACTAAATTTCCGTGCCATTTCATGTTTTCCAATGCATGCGATTTTGTTTCACAGTATCATGCTGGCGAAACTCGCCGAGCATGGCATCCTGAAAACGGTTTTTAATTAATAATTAAAAAAGTAATTAAAATTTTAAAATTCTGATTCTCAGGTGCACATTATCGGACTCATGGGCTTATATATTCAAATTTTCAGAGTTCTGCGTGCAGTAGGTTTGTCTGGAGACCGCACACATACAGACAGACAGATTTACAAACATTCATTTTTATTATTATAGATAATCAAATGAAATTACTAAAATTAAAATATATTGAAATGTAAATTTTATTACCAGATCTTCAATTTTGTTTTAGCTGATGAAAAATAAAAGCATAAAAATGTTAAATTATAGATTTTAATCTACATATGAAACACATGAAATGTAAATCTAGCCACTTTAATGTAAATTTCTAAATTTTTAACACATTTCCTAAAGCATTTTGAAATATGTCAAGAGGCTTATTAATAGCATCTTATTAAAATGATTTTGATTTAAGAAATAAAACTTTAAATTGGATAAATCATTTATATTGAAAAACTCACTGAAGTTTTTCTATTTTAAAGTAACTGTTGACAATAATAAAACAATAAATATACACGGTATTTGAAACTTTCGGTTTGGTACTTTTTGGTACTTTCGGTTTGATTGCGATGCAGATGACCTTTCAACAACTTAAAAAATGCCTCGCTGCACGATTTGTGCTCATTACGAGCAACTGTCAGAGTTTGACAGAGGTCGTATCATTGGATTGAAAGAGGCGGTTGGACTAATCGGAGAATCGCTCGTCATTTGAGTCGAAGCGATGTGACGATTCGAAGATGCTGGCAAGAATGGGTGGAAAACGGCAGAGTGCAGCGTCAGGATGGTAGCGGTCGACCTAGGGCTACAACAGATCGTGAGGACAGAGTGATGGTCCGATCAGCTGTCACAGCGCCTTCTTCGTCTCTATCAACCATCAGACGTTCAACCCAAACACCAGTGTCCATCATGACCATTCACAGACTGTTGAGAGAGCGAAATCTACGCTCGAGCCGACCGTTACGCCACCTGCCACTCACGCCTGCACACTGCCGAGCCAGATTACAGTGGTGCAGGGCTCGATCAGGTTGGAATGATGCCGACTGGGGACGTATAGTCTTTAGCGACGAATCCCGCTTTCAACTGTGTCCTGACGATCATCGAAGACGTGTTTGGAGACGCACAGGCCAGAGGGGGGATCCTGCTTTCACTATTGCACGCCACACTGGCCCTCAACAAGGCATTATGGTCTGGGGTGCCATTTCCTTTGACAGCCGGACCCGTTTGGTCGTCATTAGAGGTACACTTACTGCACAGCGGTACGTGGACGACATCCTAAGACCTATTTTGCTACCGTTCCTTTTGCAGTGCCCTGGGCTGGTTTTTCAGCAGGACAATGCCAGACCACATACGGCTCGTGTTGCTCTAAACTGTCTGCAAGCTTGTCAAACTCTTCCTCGGCCTGCCAGATCGCCAGATCTCTCTCCCATCGAGCATGTCTGGGATATGATGGGTAGGCGATTGCATCTGGCACGGACTGTTGATGACCTCGTTCGACAATTGGAGCGAATTTGGCAGGAAATACCGAAGCTTTATCGGTCTTTAGCGGGAGCTTTATCGGTCTATGCCACGCCGTGTGGCACAGAGCCTGATTATGACCAACGGGGGCCCCGGGCATTAATGAACTTGGGGGCCCCATTTCTATGAAATTTATTTTATTTTTCATATAAAATTTTGATATAAAAAATATATTTAAGAAGAGCATTGCAAATTGGGGGCCCTTTCGAGCCAGGGGCCCTGGGCAAAGTCCCGATTTGCCCATGCGATAATCAGGCTCTGGTGTGGCAGCTTGTATCCAGGCTAGCGGCGGGTCAACACCTTATTGAACTTGTTACTGTAACTCTGAAATAAATTATTCAATTGTTCTGAAATTTTAATCATTTACTATTCTGTACATTGTCTTCCGATCCACAAATTTTCGTCGCAATCGGACACCTCCTTCTTGGGTGCGTCGATTTATTTGTTATAGAGTGTACATGTCGCAAAAATAAACAAACAAAAAAGATTTTTACAAATAAAATTTAAAGATATCAATCCTTTCACCACCATCGTACAGTTGCTGAAGTAAGAACATGCGCATGCTCTCCCAGACCAATCAGTAGCCAGAATAAAGCCTGTATTCACACATAAGTATGGCATCACATAAGACATTAGGTCAATTTCATGTCAAATTAAAAAAGCACGGGAATGGATTAAATCGAAATGTACTTCTTAAAGTTCGTAAATTTTAAAATCGCTAATACGATTGCGTGGATAGCAGGAGTTTAAAATTTCAGATGATGCGTTTTCCGAAATAATATGAATAGCTGCATTCATTTGTTAGGTTTCTTCTGAAAGCATCAATTTGATGATGTCGGATGCTGAATCAATTGAGACAATCACATCGGCATAAGCAACGCTTTCGTAGCTTATGCTAATAATTACTACTCTTAAATCGAACAAGTAATCTCTCTATTCTAAAAAAAAAAAAGTAACGACCGCTGTCGCCGCCACTGTCAAGAGCTTGTTCGGCTATCTTCTCCTAAACTGCAGGGATTTGAATTTCCAGAAACATGTCCACGGATTCGGAAAATTCCGAGGACCCTGATAAGCTGACTTAAATTTCGGAAATCCAATTATTTTAGAAGATATCTTTACATAGTATAAAATGAAGTCGCTTCCGGTCGATGTTCGCTTAGATCTTTTAAACTACTCAACGGATTTCAATGCAGGTTCCAGCAATAGATAGAGTGATTCAAGAGGAAGGTTTATATGTATAATACATCGCGGTACGACAATAATATGCACGTGTGTCGAAGAAAAAGACAATATTTACGCCTTCGCAATAAGGTTTTCAGGTTAAACCACACGAATTTGTATATAATTGTAATAAGCGGTTTTATTTCACGTGATCAGATTATCAAATCTTTGTAATTTAAAGAGTCACGTGACTCACCATCTATATATGAAAGTGTTTATATCCGATAAAAGTAGATCAGTTTAAAACATGAAAATAACTACTTTACTTTCAATAATTTAAGTTAAATTTCACGAGCGAAACTGACGTCATTTTAATGCACGACTTAAAAAATGCATTAGATAATAAAATTTGCTTTACGAGCGAAATAATAAACTTCCATCTACCAATCAAATTCCCCAGAAGAGTTCCGGTGACGGCAATTTGACGTCACGCATTGTATAATTCGAAGAGATCGCACGCGTCTATCGATGTTCTCCAGCCAGTAAAATAAAAATAAAACGTGCTTTACAGCGCGATGCTGTTCATTTGACCAAAACATCTTTGATGAAGCGTTATTTGAATTGAACAAAGTAGTGCAATTACTTTCGGGTAAATCTCTCAAGGATTTTATATATTAGTATTTGAGTAGGTACTAAGGTGAATTTATCTATCAATCTATTTAGGTTAATTTATCTATTTAACTACTTCAGCAAGATTGATTTCAAAGAAAATAATATTTTTTAAATTATCATAATTCTAAGGTTTTCAATTATCATAGTTAAAAAAATAACTGAGTTTATTTGTTATTGATGATCGTTTATATTTTTTTGTGTACAGAAAGCAATAGGTATTTCAGTCATGTCTGGAAGACGTTGTTTTTCAAACATAGGTTGTAGCATAAGGAGTGGAAAAAGAAATGCGTTTAGGTAGAGATAGAGAATCGTCATGTATACAAGAAAGGTCCCATGTGCTTATAATATTCCCCTAGCAATGACTTAGTCCGACCAGTGGCCGAGCGCATAGCGTTCTGAACTGGGAGACGGAAGGTTTCTGGATCAAAACAGGTCGCGTCCGCCGACCTAACCGTTCGGAGTTTTCCTGTATCCCGTTCGGAAAATAAAACTGTACTCGCAACATGCATATGTTAGGAAACATATATGGCTGGTTTCCTCCAAAACGTAGCGTAAATACGAGTTAGGACCCCTTAGAAAGACCCCCACGGAGGACACCCCCACCCCTTGACCTAGATCCTATGTGTGGAGACTATAAGCAGGATAGTCTCCAGATTTGTAGAGAGTTTAATTTAACGCCTAGCGTCGTGTGCAACTTATAGAAGCAGTTCCACGATACCGGATCCATCGAGAAAAGGTCTAGGCAAGGTCATCCAATAGAAGTTGCTTCTTTTTTGATCGCCGGTGACACTGACATAGTTTTTGTGCCATCATGTTGCAATTATCTCAGATTTGCATTCATGACTTCAACGTTTCATCATGATTTAAATAATTTTTCACTTTTTTAGATTCCACATCACTGGGTTTAATTCGAATTATATGTGTAACGAAAATGTTCTTTTCCTACCGTGCGGAGAACGGGTACTCAGCTAGTTAATAATAAACTGAAAAAATAAAACATAATGGTTGCCAGATTTGGCATAAAATCATTCATTCCTTTGCAACAAAGCGTCCAGACCCCCTGGAGCCCTCCCTTGTGTGCGCCACTGCTGACTACAGATGTAATATATTGAAGATGTCCATAGATGCTAATGTATTGAAATTCTTTTGGGTGGTCCTGTAAATAAACTCAGACCACCAGAATAAACTTCCAGTAGATTGGAACCAAAAATCGAGATGCGCAACTAGATGTTATAACAATCTTATATGTGAAATTTCAACATTCTACAACTAATAGTTTTTGAGATTCGAGAGTAAAATACATACACGAGTACAAAAGTCGCCAGGCTTGGCGACTTTTGGAGTAATTCTTGAGTGAGGCACGTGACCGTGGTCCAACCATTACCTAACTATATGGTAGGACGGTATTGTACTTGAAATGGACGAATGTCCCTAAAGTTGTCATTGACCGTAAAGTGTTGGAAATCTTTTGAGTGTTCCTGTAGCAGCACTATACATTTCTTCGAAGGAAAATTTCCCTTTGTAGCCCTTAACAGCATCTATCACTTCAGAGTCGTTTGAACTAGCCTAATACCTCTAAAATACGCTTTAATGAATTTCTGCCCATACAGCGTAATACATTTAAAATCTTTTGGGCAGCCCTGTAGATAAACTATCCAGTGGAATGGGACCGAAATGGCGGGAGCACAACTAGATGTTACAACAATCCTGAATATAAAGTTTCAACATTCTACGTCTAATAGTTTTTGAGATATGCGAGTTTAATGAATTTCGGCCCATAGAGAGCTTAAGGCGTCTTCTCACTTTAGGCACCTCGAAAATAGGCTATTTTCGCGATTTTTTTTCGAGGATTTTTGCAAACAAGTATGGGATAAAATGGATCCTATATAATAAACACATCTTTCAAGTAGAAGAAATTTTTTTTTATTTTTATTTTTTTGAACAATTATTATAATAAAACAGTAGCATCGAAAAACCCGTGTAGAAATGTAATGTTCGTGGCTTGTTGATGGTATCTCCGAGACAGGTCATCTGAAACAAAAAAATAAAACAGTTTTAGATTCAGTATGTCAGTGGCTATAGCGCATATCATCAGATTTTTGATATTCGCGAAAATAACAAAATGGCGCACGTTTTTCGAAAAAGTAAAATAAAAAAAAAAACGCGTTTTTTTTTGCAGTTTTTTGTAAAAAAAAAAAAAAAAAAAAAAAAATACTTCAAATCAAAATTTAAAAAATCTGATGATATGCGCTATAGCCATAACTATGAAGAATATGTCATTCAAATTTCCTGACAATCGGCCGGATAGTTTCCGAAATTTCATCAACAAGGCACTGAAAAACCTTGTTTTGAGATAAACGCGTTTAAAGTTTTGGTTGCAGAAAAATCATGAAAAAAACCTTACCTCGGGTTAATCAGCGATGCCTGCTCCATACAATGGACCTTCCGATTCTTCGTAGAAGTTGTGCTCGTCCAAAATAGCTTCCTTTCGTCTCGACCTAGTCTCTTTTGAAGCGTTAGAGCTGCGGCGGTTCCATACGTGTACGCGATCACTCTCGCGTTTCTCGGCGTATTGAGCGGCGATAGGTACAAGTTTGATACCCATCACCTCCAAAATTTTTAAAACAGGTTGTAGCCCTTCGTTATAAATGCATGCTGCTGTTTGACAAGCAATTTCCACGGTTTTTCTTCCCGTAAAAACGTGTTTCGGTGCCATTGCCCAGACACAGCTGTTGAAACACTCGTTGTTATTTTGGGTATTTCCTCCGATCTTTATGAAATTTTGATATAACATTTTTGATGATATGTACTTTCAAAATTAAAAAAAAAAATTCCATTTTTTTTAATTTTCAGAGTGAGAAGACGCCTTAATGTATTTAGAATTTTTTGGGCAGTCCTGTAGATAAATTATCCAGTCGATTGGGACCAAAACTGTATTAACATCCATTGTCATCCACTACAAGTTAAAAAAAAATGTATTTGAACTTGAGTGGAAAAGTATTTTATTAACAATTGAAAATTTGTACAAGGTATATATAGGGAGAGTGTAACTTAATAGTAGGAATTAAAAAAAGAGGAGTGATTTGAAGAGAGCCATTTTTCACCCTTATATATCTGCAGACAATGTAGATCTATAACACATGTTTATCAAAATGTAGCCCAGTATCTTAAAAGTGTGAAATAAATGAAATTAAAATTATGCAATGCACGGTTATACATATTTTTTTAATACTATCTTTATTGATAAGTTTAATTTGTGGCTTAATTTGGGTATTTGGAAACCTGTTGACAAGATAAAGTATCTGGTGGCGTAGGATCATTGTTTTATTGACAACCTTAATGCGAAATTATGATCAATTATACGTAGGTCACCAAATTATGAAAAGCGCCGCAGATGGTGAATACACAAACTGTACTTCAGGTTATACGTTTTTCAAAAATATTGTAAAGTTCAGTTTTGTTACAGCTCGGATAGTTACCACCTCGGCGAAATGAAAAATTTCACAGTGCTAAATACAGCAATTTGCCAAATATTAGGCACTATGAGAATCTAGATATATTAATTTGAAACATGCTTTTTCTGTAAACTGAAATAATAGCTTAGTGTAAAAATTTTGTTGGGGTTTCTAAAAAAATATCTTGGTCTGTAGAAGTTTCATCAATAAGGTGACCATACGTCCGCAATTTTCGAGGACAGTCATCGATTTCTGTCGCTTTTTTTTTTTTTTTTTTTTTTTTTTAGCACTCGGGTGCTATTTCTTTCAAGCACGGGATTTTTGTCTACGCGGTGCGCCATGGTCACTTTTCCGTGTGATTTCTTTTTTTTTTTTTTTTTTTTTTTCAGAGTGATTTGATATTGCTAACGGAAACATGGACTATCACTTCAGATGATTTTCAAATACCAGGATTCACTTTGGTCGAACGGATAGACAGTGGTTTCCAAAACAGAAAGCCATCTGGAGTTATGATTTTTATAGAGGAAAACTTTATAAAAATCACTTTATAAAACGAATATGAAACACTTTACTTGTGCCTACACGAGCCAGATCAATGTTGTTCAAATGGTCATTGCGTATATTCAAGATAAAGTGAGATTTGCAGTTACATATGCTAGTCCTCTAATTTCTTATGAAGATAAATTAGACGCTATATTCGAAACGTTACTGAAGAAGGATGATTGTGAGACTGTTTTAGTAGGAGATTTTAACAGAGAATTAAATTCCGATCAAGGATCCGATTTCATAACTGAAATGGATACTTTGGATTTTCCAATACGGACTAAAACATTT